>LUCH01000308.1:182322-218571 GCA_013368495.1 Paragonimus heterotremus | reverse complement strand
CTATCGGGTTGCCGTGGTCGTGATTATATAATAATTGGTGTTCTTGTAGGCGTGTCTAGTTCCCTGTCTACCCTTATCTGTATGATGTATATAACTGGCATGTTTTACGTTTGCGACTGATGAGAGAATGAAATGTTAACATATCGCAACATATGTCTTCTTTCTGCTCTGATGAAGATTTTACAACTCTTGGTTAATATTTGATCGGCTAGTTTCGTTACCTTTGCCCTGAAATCTGGTTGCTTACTTGTTGTCATTTTGTACGTCGACTGGGTCGGTTACGTCTTTTGAATGTCCAGTCTGATTGCTTATTCACTGGTAATTGTTGATATATGTCCATGTTGATTCATCCACTTGCCCATTCGTTTTTGGTCAGGACCGTGTCTGTATCTTTTCACGTCCTTCTCTGGCATTAATTCTTAGCTTTTATCTAATCCGGTGTGTTTATTTCTCAAACCGGCTGCGTGTTTGGCACTTGCCTGATCAAGGACCCTTGTGACATTCATATCGAATACGTGTCCAGTTTGATCCTTGCGGACGGAGATCAACACTACTCGATCATGCTTCTTGATAGGCATTTCGCGTTCACTTTGCTTTCAGATTGCTTTCGTCTGAGTTGGCTGACATACTATGTTCCGCATCCATCGCGTTCGATTTTGTATATTATGTTCCGCTTGTCGATTGATTTGGGTTGTTCTCTTCGTTTTGCTAGTATCTGTTTTATGGTTATAGTTGGTTTTTGCCTTACCGTAATGCCGTCGTGGGAGCCTTACATTCGTTTATGATATGTATTTAGTATATGTTAATGTAGTTCAATGTGTTAAATGTGCCGTAGATTTTGAGCTTCTCTCCGGTTGCATTTGGACGAGTCTGATGGAATCTCGTGGGCACCCGTTGCGGAGACATCAACTTCATCAATTCCGAGCTCGCTTTGCCCGATAGAACATTCTGTTAACGAGAGACAGACATGCCATCATCGCTATCAGTGCCTCAGATTAGCAAGTGCGACCAGACCTCAGCGATTCGTAGGAATATTCTTTCTGTACTTCTATCACCACATCTGATACAACTTCAACAGTGGACGCTTTTCGCCTAAACCCATAATTTCACCATTCAATGTGCCTGTAGATAAAACACGTCAGTTTTGAATGTGATACCTCAATCACCAAGCCATCTGACGCATTTTGCATTGTCAACGTATTGTCTCCGAGTAGGATATCATAATATCATAGTGTGAGTTTACTTTTCTGTTTCGCGGGAGTGGGAGATTCAATCTAACCTTGATGAGTTGATTCAAAGCCTTATGCAAGATATCGTCATTTGTAAAATTGAGGAGTGGTGAGATCAGATAATCTTGTCACACTCCATATAAAAGCGGTCGGCCTGCCATATATAGGGCTGCAGTCTCATTACCCCATATGTAGTACCGTCATCGATCGTAACGTAGTGGGCTGTTGTTCACAATCTTAGCGCTTTTCTGAACTTCTTTTAAATTAGTAATGGTTGTTTTTACTTTTCTATCAGTGTGGGATACTTTGAACAGGCAGATTAATACCTTGTGGCCATTTTTTTTTAAAAAGTATTCTTCTGTTTCATAGACTGTTCTGAATTCAATACTTTCTCATTCTTCTAGGGTCCCCCCGTTCGTGATCCCGGTGCGGTGTTAACCTTGTCAAAACCGGCTCATTTTGTAGCTGGAGAACAGCAAGATGCTGTTGAGTATTTGAATCATTTGCTTGAACGGCTACATGAGGATGAGCTAAGCGCACCACAATCCAATACTTCACGGTTTGTTCCATTTTCAATCACCACGTTTCACACATTTTTGCCACTTGAAGCCCGCTCCTAAACAGCGCTACTCTTTTCCTGTGATATTAATGCTTTATTTTAGTTTCGAAACCCGGCTGCCACCCTTATGGTTTGGATAACTCGATAGCATTCATCCTCCACATGCGATCTGGTCTGTCGCTTGTGATGCTGAAGCCCCGAACCTTCCGAATAAACAGTGTATAGGATGGCTCGCATGGATCTGACAAGCACTTCTGTTGCAAACCTTACTGCCATCGCTCAGGCTTGTCGTATTTTTTGTACGTGTATTAGATGGGTAGTCATTCCCGCGTAGTGAGTAATATAGTTTGTTGTTACTTTGGATGGTTCAGTAAACACTATTCATTTGACCGGTGGTGTATACCGATCATTCACCCCCACATGTGATCTTCGTTCGTTCACTCAACTTCGAACGCGTTCTCACTTTCGTTTTTGGTGTGAATTTTCTTTCACACGTTGTGATCACGAAGGTTTACATCATTCCTTTCCGTCCACCAGATAACGGCTCAAACGCGAACCGAACCACCTTACTCTCGTACTGGAAAATGTTCATTTAACCCGTTCACCTTCTTAAGTCGGAATCTTGACTCGCCAGCTCGTCCTTCGCAGTTTAATCCACCTGCAATTGTTCTGGGTGTTATCGACCAGCATGTTGACTTTAATGGAATAGTGTCGAATGGGATAAATGAATTAAGATCACTTATGAGGAAGAGATGAATTTTGGTTGAGTGAGTGATCTGTGCTCATGAAAGACTACCTAACTGTCCACGAAATCATCGATAGCGACAGCGGATTGTTCTATTTATTTTTGGGGATTAATTACCCACCCAGTGCACGTTCGGAAAAGTGCGGCAAATCAAGTCGAGATCTTTGCAGCTTTGCATACAGTGTGGCTTCCTAGCCAGTGCTAGCTGAGCGTCGCTAACCATCCTGCCCACTCTCTGCTTTGAGAGTGTATGCAGGTAGAGCAAGGCCTTCAGTGTAAGTCTCAACCTTCTGGACGCTAGCCGAAGTTCCTATTCGCTGTAGCACTTGACTCTAGGAAAATCGTTCGGAAATTCACCTGACAGTAGTTGCTTTGGATAGCTTCAACTCATCTTGTTCACGGTGGACAGCCATTAGTGCTGTCCTAGAATGATTACTATCAAACGACCACATCCTGGCACCTTAGGGGATGGTTAACTCAACACGGAATTTCGAATGTGCCCTTCAGTTTCTGGTTTTTGCACCTGTTTTGTTAGTCACACGTCGTCGGTTATGTACGCTCATAAGTGATCCTTCACACTCTATCTTACGAATTCTGGACTCATCTACCACATCAACGTCTGTTGATAGGTACTTTATCTGCTACATGTACATTCATAAGTGGGGGCCACTTTGCCACCCTCATAAGCAACACATTCTCTCAGTTCATGATGGCCACGCAGTACCCATGTCTTTCTATTCGTCATAACATTTGCACTTCACTGCTCCATTTTTTTCCGATCGTAGGCCCAACCTGCGCCTGATGGATGATGGTCAGCTGAACTGCACACGAGTTAACCGCGACGAACGCGGTCGACGTCGACATTCATCCGGTTCATTGCTACCCTCACCGTCAGGCCCTAGTTCACCAAAACGATCTGCAGACGAGCCGCTGTCCTTGGTGCGTCGTCTCTTCGGTGGTCAACTGGTACGCTACACAGCATGTGCCGAATGTGCACATGTGTCCAGTGTGCGAGTGGAACACTTCTCATTGCTGTATTTGCCTATCACACAAGCGAAGACGTTTACGCTGGCGGATGAGGCGGAGGGAGAGGATGGCGAGGAAGATGTAAGCCAAACAGCACATCGAACGTTCGACGTGAGTTTAACTCTGATCAGCCATGTTCCAGTAGTTACCTAAACCTTCCGAACACGTTGTTCCGCCAGTTTTCCGTGGTTTCATCGACTTGTTTGCCCTTTATGACATCAACCTAGTACATCAGTCGTGCGAGTCAGCCATAGAACCCTCGTCTAAACCCAAAGATTTTGCAAATTAACAGTTGTGTTGCAAGTGTTACTAAAGCGGCGACTCCAAGATGGCTTCGTTAAGGCTTTCGCTATTCTTTTTTGTTGATTGTCACTTTTGCGCCATTGCAGTCGACTAGTCACAGCCCTTCCTAATATCTACAACCACGAGTAGTGTGAGTCATGGGTCCCCATCCCGGAAGGGGAACGTGATTCATGCCTGATATTCTAACTGTTGCTGGCCGTCCCCCTACCTTATGCGTTATGCAACATGATTGCGGCATCGGCAAGAAGTACTCGATGTGGCACTCGTCCTTCCTCCCGAGTTATCACACCCGTAGGACGATACTACTCACCAAGTCGCTTCGTGGCTATTCAAACCATCTCCGTTGGCAGAAAAGGATACAAATTTCTCAACTTCTAGCATTTGAACAGATGCTTACGAGGCAGATCGCGATCTGTCAGGCAATTTTAATGATTTCTACTCAGAGATAGTATCCGCTCAGCCGCACGTGAATGAACGGTGGTCTGGTAAGATTTTGCCTATGTACTCTGGTTTTTGGTCACTCCAATCACTAAAGGAATATCCTTCACTCTGAAGTGCATGGAAAGCCCCTCTCCAGGTTGGATAAGTTGCAGCTCAGACACTTTAAGTGCACGAAAATCGGGGATCACATCGGACGCCTGCAGCCATAAAATAAGAGCAGTCCTCTCACACCTCTACTCGGATGTATCGCAAAAAACAGTCGCTCATGCTGTGCGCCCTCTATCGTCAGCAGAGGACTGAACAGATGGAGAAAGAAACGCTTGCCATTGTTTCCACAGTGAGGCATTTCCACAAGATGGTTTTTGGCCGGCATTTCATTCTCGCTGTCTCTCGATCTAAGAAGGGTATACTGATCTACATAACCAACCGCCTTCAACGATGAGCAACGACTCTGTTCACTTATTACTTCGATATCAAGTATACGTCAGCAACGAGCGTTCGATAGACAAATGCTCTCTCTCACCTGATTGACTCGCAGACACCCGATCCAGAAGAGGCTGTGGATTTTACAATGCCCTTCGTAGCAGAGATCAATCGAGTGTTCTCTGAAGTCATCCGGGCACTCCCGGTCACCGCCGAGATGGTTGCTGAAGCAACTTTACGAGACCAGACATTGCAGTCTGATATTCTACATTCCGAACTGCCTGCTAGATAGAAGACTACCCGGCGACTTGGCGTAGTTCTTTCAAAGACGTTCCGCGATATGAACTCTCAGTGTTTGTGTACTGTTTGGAGAACGTGTTGTCATTCCTCTTAACTTCAACTCAGAGTGATTCGCCATCTTCATGCCGGTCACCCGGGCATCAACCGAATGGAGGCGTTGACTGGCAGTTATGTCTACTGGCCCGACATGGATGAACAGCTGAAACAACTGGTTAGATCCTGCCACGGTTGCGCTTACGCATTTAGAGCACCCTCAAAGGCTCCACTGGAACCTTGGTCAATCCGTACGGTCGAGGATACATTTGGATTTTGCCGGACTTCTGCACTGTCAGAACTCCCTGATCGCCGTTGATGGTTATTCCAATTGACCAAAAGTTGTCCTGATACCAAATACTGCCAAATACTACCGATCACTGCCTTACCAGCCTCACTCCAACGGTCGGGCAGAGCGCTTTGTGGACACGTTCAAATGTGCTCTTCAAAAAGCATAAGAGGGAAGGAACGACTTTGGATGTGTTAGAAACATTGCTGATGCACAACCGAGCAACTCCAAATCCGTAAACACCTGATAGACGATCTCCAGCTTAGGCTCTTATTGAACGAAAAATACTATTGTCACTAAACATCATCCTCTCGACTACCACTGTTTGAGGATCCAAGGATACAACTGTGGAAAGCAGGTTCAGTTAACGTCACGGGACCAAATGCTGACACTTCAATATTGATCAAACTGTCCTGTTCCGGGATTATCGCAAGGGTTTTGCCAAATGGTCCTTGAGTCGAATGCGCACAAAGTTGGGAAACGTCATTTTTGAAGTCCACTTCGGAACAGATGTTTTGATGTACCATATCAGCCAACTTCAACCGACGAGTATCACCGGACAAGAAAGAAGTACCTTTGAAGATTTTGATAGATACGTTTGGTCCCCCCCAGCCGGAACCTGTGACGACAACCATCAACACACAAAGCCCACCACGTGAGCTATGCTTTGAAGATGAAATGATCGATCGAGTACGAAGGCCAGTGACACCTCTGCAAGTTAATCCTCGATTTTCTTCACATGATCAATGTCCTCAAAGGGGAGGTGTTAAGGTTAGAGTAGATCTGACCCGAAGAACACGATCCTGTTGCCAGAATTCGGGTATTTCAAGCCGTTACTGAGGTTTGGATTGGCGTGGGATTCAAACATTTCTTCGCGTGCCCACGAGACCAGAAGGCTAATTATTTTCAATATATACCGGCCAGTTTCTCGTGTATATTTGCAGAGCGTCTGGTGGCTAATTACACTGCCTATCCCCAGTTTGCTTTGTCCGTGTTTCCATTGGTTCTTGTCGTTCGCAGTCTAAGGACCAATCGGAAGGGGTTTCTATTCGCATCATTCGTTTACTGTTGTTCGTATAAGTTATTCACGTTTGTGTTCAGTAAGATTCCGTTATAACAGTTACTTTCAAAAATCTGCGTATAGGCAATTATGTTTTATTTCATAATTGGCCACGCTTAGCATCCTTAATTATTGCTTCTTTCAGATTACGCCCACATTTTACATACACTCATTTTTCTCTCTGTATCCCATGAGCCTAATGTTCGTCAGCTTACAATTACCACGTTGTGGTATGTTCCCACTTTATCCGTTGACGTCACCAACGTCCACACGGACAGTAGTTGGTTATTTCCTCAGTGTGCTTGTAGTATGTGACTTGGTGCACAGGTTCAATAAGTGACACATACTATCAGGCTGTCTTGCGGTATAAACCCTTATTTCTACTAATGCAAAAGGGACTACCAATCAGTGACAAGGAGATACTTATTAAGTGACCTTCGGAACCACGCTAATTGGTTAATATGCCTCGTTAGGTCGTCCAGAACTTAGTTATAGATGAAGTCTTAATTGAGCTGCAAATGTGTACTAATGCAGCTTCATTAAAAAAAGTGCCATCTTAAAGCGGACCAGACGTTTGGTCCACTTTTGGTGAGCATTATATGCCACATTTTGAAGTATTCAAAGCGTCTAGTGATTAATGTGGGTCATACAAAAGCAGATATAGCCTCAGTTCATACAAGACAAATATATTTTTCAGTCGCCTAAAACATCAAGTAAATATGGCACTAATGACGCATTCAATGTTGTTGAAACCGTGTTGTGTTATTACAGTTTGCATGTGGCACACCAGATGCAAAGCGCGCTTCTTCCTCTGGGTGTGAACGATCTAAGGAAAATTGACGCCGTTATTTTGTACCAGTGTGAGTGAGGGAGAGACATAGTTGTTAATTAGTAGGCGTTATAAATATCTGTGATGTTTCTTTGTAATTAACACGGCAGCTTTTGTTATCTTAGTCACTGGTATAATGTTTGAATGATTACATCTTTATTTCAAAGTTAGGTGGTTGAATTTAACCAAGTGACCATAATTCGAGGTCACCGGATTTTGCTGCTCTTTTATAAAGCATCCATTCATCACATCATTACAGAACTGCTCACCGTTTGATTATATTTTTGCTACCAACCTGTACTGTGGACTTACAACCAATCGATCAGGGATTGTGTGATTCCCCAACTGTAAGGTTCAAAAGCTGTTACTGTGATTTGTCGTATTGGAAACTGGAGGAGAACTTCAGGCCACAATGATTGGTTCACATTCTGCAACAAGGCAACTCGTTAAGCAAGTCGGGTTTGAAGTACACCGTAGTGTTGTTGGTAACGCAGATCTGAATTCCCTGTTAGGGCCAATTGAGATAATACCCGTAGGTCAAGATAGGACTTAAGTTGTAGTGTCTTTCAGTTTGTCTCTGCATGTCATCGATACTTTCTGGAAGGGGTTTGAACAAATCAGTACGAGTACTGACGAAGTAAGTTTAATCTGAATAAGCTTGTTTATAAATTGATATATACTTTTTGGACCAACACATCATCAGCCATTTCAAGAAATGTTGAGTGATGGAACTTGAACAGGAGGAAAGATTGAGGATCTAGTAGAATCAACAGCTGTGCAGACGGTTTATCCTTGGCAGTGCACAGAGTGCTTTACAACTTAAACTATCCGCTATGACACATAGGACGGATCTTAAGTGAAGAGTTAATAACATATGCTCAGGAACTTAGTTGTTTTTAGCGGTCTTCCTCAAAAGTTACAAGAATGGGAGCTATGTAAGGTATACCATTTTTTCAACAAATAACACCTTTCTGTCCAATTTTTTTCTTACCGGAAGAGACCGGTTTTTTGGTGGAACCAGATCAATCACGAACCGTCATCTATCACTGACAGAAATCGGTGACTATCCAACTAAAGTAAGTACGGAATAGAATAGTTTTTTCCGAGTTGGGTCAATGAACCTACATTGATTCGATTGGCCAGTTGCTGTGTTGTGTTTGTCGGAATATGGGATGTGCAATTCCAGAGACATTCATGCACCGACGCTTGTGTCGTTTGTGCTTGGTGCACTTTAAGTTGTGATACACATGGTGACCCAGTTTACGAGACACAGCTAGCGGATTTCGTGGACGCGACTACGTGGGTGTATACATGCGGTTATGTGTAGAAAAGTGGTTGTGTGTGCATCTTTGGGTTGATATAGGTCACACAAATTGAAGCAAGCTTTGTGAAACCTTGGAACGTGGTGTGGCGAATGCTATACTGAGGCAGTGACAACCTAACCTCTCGACAGCCGTAAAATAGCAACAAAGGAGCAACTGTGGACCAATCAGGAAAACAAATAAATCCATTGGGTTTACTTTTATACGAACTTGTTCTAAGTAACATGCATTGCTCACTTGGATTAGACGTTATAACAATCCTGTTGAAATGAGATAATTGACCGGTTCGTTTTTTCGTGATACTCCGACGCCCGATTGATCAAAAATGCGGCGAGGTCCTTTACACACCGATTGCGGAGATTTTTGGGACTCATCACTGTAGATGAATGCATATGAACTAGCAGTTAATTTGTTAATTTCAATACGTCGTAGTCGGGGTGGACTGTTTCGGACATGTAAACGATTTACATGAACTATTGAATCATTGAGGGTTACAGTATCGGAATAAACTAGCAATTAGCTAAACAAACGCAAGTTTTTGCCGATCCGTTGTCTAATAGATTCGCTGTCATAACTCTTAGGAATAGTCAATCTTCTCTGGTAGCTGTTTTACGGTGCCTGTTTCCAAAAATCCGTTTTGTGCGCTTTTATACGACCTCTTTTTCTGCTTTCAACGAATCCAGCTGGTTTTATTCATCAGCCGTTTCCGTTTCTTTGAATAGTGATGCTCGAGTTCATCATTTACACTCATCTTTGCTTTATTGACATTCATAAGCTCCGACATTTGTGCAGTTTTTTGGGGAACTTACCCGTTGCCGGTTACTTGCGGTTACATCATGCTATCGGTGACTTGGGTTATCTCTACCAGGCGGTAACGATTCTTGGGTTTATCAGTTTTCAGAGGGGATTATGTCTTCTCGAACATTTTTGCCGATTGCTCACCACACGCCGAACATATTGCACTTGTTTAAAAAAAGAATGGTATAATCCGCACGAGTTGATAGTGTACCGAGGCAATTGAAAAGTTATTAAGAAACGAGAAACCACATCTAACACTTCTATTATCCAGTCGGCAAATGAGCTGTGTACATGGCTGACACGTGGAAACACTGGTGTCGCAGATAAGATTGTTCGTAGGCGTCGAGATATAACTAAATACGCAGCATACTGCACCACATTTCGCCCCCCCCCCCTCTTTACGGGGTTACGTTCATCTGCCGCAAAAGCGGAAGCGATTCATATGGTTGATGTTTTTCTAAGTCTGTTCCAGTGATTAATACATTTTTTTCGTCAAGGATGATAACCTACTTCGATCTAGACTAAACACTTGTGGTTCTGATGAGTAGTAGAGGATTTTGGTTTTCATATAGATTCAACATCACTCACAGTTGATCGCAGCTGCCGCATTCCCATCGACTTTCCAATCGGCCCCTTTCGAAAGGAAGCATTAGACTCGAGTTTCGCTCTCATTAGAGCTCGTCAGTGGTGCATATCCTGGCCACTGCTGGGACTTGAACCACGGACACACTGTTCATGAAGCAACCGTGTTCGATTTTCCTTAGCTGTTGCGCTTTCTTTCGCTCTGGTTGAAGTCGATCAGTCATTTTGCGGTTGGTCTGCAAACACGCAAGCATCTGGAGCTGTGACAAGTGTTTGCTCATTTACAGGCCAAGCACAATATGGCTGATCGATTTCAGCTTGTGAGCGAAAGGAAGCGCAACAGCTAAGTAAACTAATTCACATATCTTGCTGCAGCTCATGTGACCCCGTGTTCTAGTGGGTGGGTACTTGGATTACAATCTGTCACTTGTTCATCGGTCGTAGGTTCGATTCTCCGGTGTACGTGGTACTGAGGAGACTCGACGATGTCCGAGACAGTTGTTCCACGGTTCTCTGGGACCAACTGGTTTCATCTTAATCTCACCAGTTGTCTACAAGTTTAGCTACTGGATCTTACCTTCTCATCCAATACTTGCTTGGGTTTTCGTTGGATTCCATATAACGAGTGGATAACTAAACTCAATTGTGAAATTTCTGGGTACTAATGTGGTCTTAGATCCCAATTGGTAGGTTACCTACTGCGTTTGGGCATTCTATCCCCGTCTCTGATTTGAGTTTGTCTTAAGCCTAAATGCCTCACATTTGTGCCCCATCTTTTTGATGATTAATTCCACCTTAGATAAATGGTGTTCTAAGAATCTATGATCAATGGCCTTCTGTTGCCTTACGAGTGCAAGTGAAAACTATCTGAGTAAAGCTACCAAGGCGAAATACTTGGCCGTTCCCGATATGAAAATGTTTTGTTCGTTCCAGTATTTCATTATAATATGCTGTTGCTAAGGTACCTTTTTATGAATTAATGAAAGGACTAATAATATATGCTGCGTATCGACGTTCCCAACAATTATGGTCATGATTACACGTGTGGTGCGATATTTTAGGAGGTTGAACGTAATTTAATGACATCCGGTCAATAGGTGATGGACTGACGAACCCCATTTTCGGTACACCATGTGATTGAGGAGCGTACGCGTCTAATCATGTTTTGCCCAACATTGAAGGATAGGTGAATGTTTTACATCCTTTCGTTAGCGAGGAAAAGAATTATTTACGCGTAATTGTGTTGTTATCTCTGTATATGCAAGCTACCTGTTCAACTTTAGTACTTATGCTGATGCACTAGATGTGTTGGTCAACATCCCAATAAACTTGTACATCATTTGCTCTTGTTGTCCTGTTTAGCTGCTTTTATGAATAATCTTTTGGATATCACTCGATCACTCTTTGAATGTCTGTCGAACGATTTTTCATTGTCTGTACTTCGTACAGGTGCATCTTGCTCTAACGTTGCGTCGACTGACATTCCATTGCTTGTTCGTTACTTTGAAATATTGAGTTCCGTTGAGCCATCCGGAAGACGCTAATTACGGTGTGACTTTATTTCTCGTATTCTTCAGTCCTGACTTCGTCACTGCCGTAAAAACACGATAGTTTCGAGTGGGAATTCAAAGTTGATGTGGATCGACAAGCAAAGGATAACAGTCCTGTGTTCCTCAACGTAAAGAGCGTACTCTTGGTTACATAATAATAAGGCTTTACAATATTTCAGAATTTATGAACTGTCAGAGTTTATTAGAACAGCAACGTGTAGTACTAGTAGTACTGGTCTTGTATTCTGTGGTCAGTAAATCAAGGAAACTACGTGTTGTTTCATGCTTGTTGAGTATCACTCACCAACCGATGTTCTGACGTTTGTTTTGTCAGCCACCTTACTATCGATGATGTTTGACTTAATTGTTGGTGACTACCGTGAGATTTTCATTGTTAAGAATTGAAGAATGTTCACGTTATCATAACCTCTGTTTTCAGTTATACCTTACGACTGGCTCATTTCCGAAGGAGACAACAGACTGGAGTTTCACTCGCCGTTTAAATTTCATATAAGTGTTATATATATATATATATATATATATATATATATATATATATATGTTATACATCCCCGTTTGGGTTTCGAAGTGCAATACCTTTCTGTTGTGAAATGAACATGTTGACTACAGCCTCATTTGCTTCATTCGGCCTCATGAATGAAAGACTAATTGCAACCAACAATATCTCGAATTGTAATGGACGATTTATTTCGAAGTGGTCTTGCAAAAGGGTGCAGGTGAACGTGAAATCTGTGATCAGCCGTGATTAGTGGGCTACCCATGCTCCTTATTGACCAGTGATCGTTTTCGGTTCCGTCGATCTCTTAATGTGCCTCGTGAAGCTTAGTAGTTGTAACTGTTTTTTTTTGTAGCCATTGCATCTGTACGGATAAAACATTAAAAAAGCACCTGACTGTAAACTCAGATTGCGTAATGGATCACTCGGTGGGGTGAGATGAATGCGCGCCATCCGTCAGCAGTTAGCGATTTTGTGTTATGTGAAACTCGATTTGAATAACGAGATTAACGACATGTATTTCCACTGTTTCCACATTGAATGAAGGGCTTGTTTCGAGTCTTACTGTAAACTTTGTGAGAATGTTTTATGATAAAGCGATCCGAGCAACTAATTGAGGAGCGGTTGTGAACTGCAAACAACTGTATCTTGTCGAAGAAGAGGAAGACTAAATCGAGATGTGCGTCCTGATGTGTGGGACGAGTCACACTGTGTTATGCTGACCAAGGGTGATAAGAAAGATGGTATCAAATCATCGCATACAATTTCCCAGTAATTTTTAAAAAGCTACTGGAAAACCGTCAACAAACTTCCTAATCTCACTGGAGTAGCATCTCGTAGATATGTACTTATTACCTGTCATAGGTAAATGAAAACCGGAGAAGAATTTGAGCTCTCACTTAACAAGTAAGCAACTTGTGTAGACCTTGGTAGAAATAAACAGAACTTGTACTGATGTACATCATGGGTCATTTTTGTGGGAAATAACACTTCCATCCCGCCTTCGATAACGTATAGAACCATCCGTGCGATAGACAGACAAACCTTATTCTCTCGCTGTTTCCCACATTTGTGATATAACAACCGATTAGAGCAGAGTGAAAACCAGGATTTCCATGTGAACACTTCGTCTGATACGCCGTTACTTAAGGCATTTGCTTCGAATCGGTTTGATCCTGCTGTTTGTCTTCTTCATCTTGCTACAGAAGAAATCCTGGCTTTCTCATAACTTATTTTGTTCGCTTGTACTGGCAAGCGTCCCACGTATACTAATCCACTTTATTCGCCTTATGTGTACGATTTTTCACATTGTAGGTGAAATCCAGTACACACACACCGAACATGGAACTCGACCTAACTTCGTTGATTCGGGCACACTTCACGCAGACAGAATACGTATCCACACAACAGCAGTGCGAGTCCTGTGGTAAGGTAACTAAGCGAGCACGACGCCTGAGCCTTCGCAGTTTGGCCTCACATGTGCTCATCTGTCTGAACGTGTTCACATATTGCCGCGCTGAGCAGACCGGGCACAAATTACTTCAGCGCATCTCTATACCTGAGCGGTTGTCGGTCAAATTCTCCGAGTCTGTCGTCCCAACAGACGTCACATCCAATCTGGCCGACGACCTACCCTCCGCTGCTTCCATGGTGGCTTCGCGTTCCTACATGTTGCAGGGTATGATTTTACATCATGGCATGTCCATCAGTTGTGGTCATTACACATGTGTAACACGTGTTGGCATGCAGTGGATATCATTCGATGATGATACTGCGCACTACACTACCCTGGAACAGGTCTATGAGAAACCATTGACCACTCCATACTTGCTCCTGTACACGCAAGTTTGAAAGGAACCATCTGTTGTTACACACAAACCTCATTCCTCCGATTCTCTAGGAAAATATATTGTGATCTGACTGGCTTCTGCCTGTGTTCCTCATCAGTCAGGCTGTTTCGAGTTCCCTCCTAGTCGTTATCAGCACGCTCCACATGCATACTTCCTTCATCCGAACTGCTGCGTCCTTCATGGATTACCTCAAGCATGCTACACCTCAGCTACTGATGTCCGTTTATAATCCTGCATCTTGTGTTCATAGATTCTCATTGTGTGACAGAGATTGGAACGTCGGTACCTATTTAACTGGACAATGATCTTCCGTTTGTTTGTGAACGTGGAAGTCGCTTTCAGCACGTTTGTTGAAGCTGTGGCCTTCTAAAGGAGTCCTTGAAATATATATGTGTATCAATCTGTTGTCATCGTTTTCTTTTCATTTTGAAAACCGGATAGATATTTGGGTCCTTGATTCTGTTAGGTTGCACCCGTTGTGGACGACATTCCAGAGAAGTTGCATCAAAATTCCTCGTAGCAAACTACTTAGCATGGAGTACATGAATGAGGTCTTGTGTAGTGAGGTCAAAACAACAAACAAGCTCTTTTTCTGTGCATAGTCTTCAAGTGGTTGTCTGGAGAGAATTGGGTTGTCTCTGATAAAGTGCGACGATTAGTTCAGTTTGGATTACGCGCGTTGTGTTGCTTCGTGTTTACCAGCAACGGTTGATCATAACAAATTGTGTGCTTGAACGAACAACTTTTGCGCACACGCATTACGGTTTCACAACCGAATTCCATTAGGATTTGCGTTCGCCACTGTGTAACGTTTCACGCTTCTGGTTTGTCACGTTAGTTCGGCTTACGTGTAACATCCACGTTGACAAAGAGAGATCGGAGTTGACCGGATGGCTCGAAATTGTGTTGAAAATGTTTCCTTGCTGTCCGGTCATCAAACAAACTAGGCGGTGTTCACATATTATCTCCGGCATGTGTCTTGTATCATCACTATATCCTGCTTGAATGGTGCAGGATGAGGCATCAGTCCTGGGCATTATGTCTTTGTGCCAAAACCTTACTTTTGGCTTAGAGTCAAACACTTCTCATTTTTACCCCGTTAAAGTCTCACTTAGGGCTGTACCAAATTGTCTGGTGGACGATACACTTAATAATACTAGAGACTTATCTATACCATTTTGCGGACTATGCCCATTAGCACAAGAGGTTTCTGATGAAAGTTTGACTCATACATCTTGCGTGTTAATAGTTCAAACTGCATAAATTCAGTTTACTGTGTATCTCATTTATGTTTCATTGGGACGCGGATGTAGAGCTGGGTATATTGACCAACTCTACTTCGTCGAAGTGTTCCATGTAGATGCATATTATTTAACAATAGTACAAATTATTAACAAGACATTTTCTGGTTTATCAAATTAATACCATGTAGCAAGTTTCCGAAATCACCCACTGATAACCAGTTGAACATTTCTACACCACGTTCAAACAATCATGGTAAATATTTAGATAACTTCAGTAAGTGTACTGTATGTAACGAATACATGTGGGACAAACAGAAGTCAGCAAATTCATTCCCCCACTAACGTTATACAACTTCATTTCATAGGAGTGAAGGACCTAATTCAATTGCTCGTTTGTTCCAGTTGTATTTGCAAGGTAAACTGTTATGACCCGCGGGTCAACTATAACGAGAAATAGCTAGCGTATGAATATACGAATCACGGACACGCAGCACAGAGAGTAACGATACCCAAAAACCTTAGAACACAAAAAAAACTTGACTTCCGGCCGAGAATGTGTTTGCTCTCAAACCAAAGGCAACAAAACAGACTAGCGTCTGTGTGTGCAAAGTATTTGAACCGCCTTAAATACTTCCATTTGAATTGATGTATTAAAAGTGGAATAGGCCAATCAGAGACGGAAGAGAAACGTACGACAAAATCAAGCTTTGACACGTTATGGCGCGAGAAGATAAAACTCATAATTGGATTATTTTTCAAATATATATCGAAAAGTAAACAATTTCTGGGGAAAATAGACTTTCCCCAACATAAGCTGTATATTTCCGGATGGAGTACATTGACCAAACATCCAAGCAGTTGAAGGTTGGAATTACGGAACATGGGAGACACGTTCTTCATCAAGAGATGCACTATACGCAGAATACTGAAACTTGGTTGAACCATCTCTGCACGCATTTCCAATAGACAAAAGGCCGATTACAGCAATATTCAGATTTCACAGCTCAATTTAAAGCCTTACGCATGTGGAATTCTATTCAACTAAGTCATGCTGCCAGTGTCACTCACATCGATTATACCAATTACTTGTTTGTTTCCATAGGTCTAATCACACGTCTGAATAACCATCGCAACGCCGTACGGAATGTACCTGACGTAAGCATCATATGTATCGGGTAGGTTATCTCACTCAGTTCGAGGAGTGTCCTCATAAACGCACATATACACGTGGGGGGTGGAGTCAATGCCGAAGATCAATGGCTACCTGATAGCTAACCAATTAATAATACTCTGAACAAAAACGCAAATGAAATACTTTCCTGCTAGAATGTCTTATTGGTGTAATCATTTGGTTAGAGTTTGTTTTGGCAATACTATCGACTAAACCGAAAGCAACTTCCATTACTGTTGATTGTCTATGGGGAAGTTCGTGTTCCAAAGCCTGTCGTAAAGTCAGATTGTGGTAAACGCTCATGGGAAGACCGATATCTCGCTTTTTCTTCACGAAGTTGTCTTTCCCTGTGTTCAGCGAGTCGATGCAGTACTGAACTAGTGAGTAGCTTGGACGCAATGGAATCACATAAAATTAGGATTCCATTTTTGAAAACGTTAATACTTATTGATAATTTTTAAAATAGGGTCCTGTTCGCATTATGTGAACTGTCAACACATCCATGAATCAGGAGTGAGGACACTCTGCTATTCCCAAGTGGACAGGGTCGTTCCATCTTTATGGATCATTCGACCAGACGGTAGTCATGGTCTTTTCACAAGCATCCATTCAGTTGACATTTAAGTCCTCGATGGTTATTGGTATACTAAGTGCTTGGAGGGACCGATCGATGCTTATTTACAAACGAGACCAATCTAAATCTATCACAACTCCTTCAGTACACTCCATTACTGCTACGAATTGTTCTCAGTCTTCATTAAGTTTTTTCACCTGATTTGATTTGAGTAATTAGTTTAGCGGCATCACGTGTTGAGTGTTTCTCACATCTTGTACACTCAGACGTCGGCTTACAACCTTAAGTCTACGAGCTTGTAACTCATGATCAGATGATAGCGAAAGAAGCAGGATTTGAGTCTAGTTGATCATTCAAAAATTGTACAATGTTCTTTATCAAACAGATACTACCACCCCTAGCTGTGTATTCATAACTTAAATGCATAAGACTGTTTTGTGCGACATACCTCTTGTTTAAAAGTTTGGTGTTCATGATCTAGAGACTGGGATACACATCATTATTGTAACCTATTACCGTCACCGACGCGTTTTGCTCAAACACCAGACGTACCACTCAGCAGGCTTCTCTTTTGGTGCCAGGCAACTGAGTTGAACGCCCAAATCGCTTGCTATTACGATTATGTTGGTACTTTGTCTATTCTGGAAGGTTAGTGGGATCATTTAATGCATTATGAGTAGCATTAAGTCAATCATTTGTCAAGGCGCATGCTTTTGTAAGTTGTTTACACACACTTCCATCAGCATACTAAGTGTGAATGCTTACAGACAAATTTACGCTGTGTGTTAGGGCTCTGTTCGATCCCCAATCTGACTTAATCACATAAATCAGCTTCGACGTTACAAGAAACCCTGAAAGAAAAGCGCTTGGAGCAACGGTCGTTTACACGTAAACTTGAGCGAATAATTGCGCTAGAATCGTGTACTCGGATCTCAAAGGCCGTACACTTCAGGTCCTAAGCTGATGAGCGTACTCGTCGGCAGTAATTCGTTGACGGATGTAGATACTAAATTCATCAGTGTTTGCCAGTCGCCTTGGATTCAAAACACTATCAGAGTAAACGTAAAAGATTGTGTGGCTGTGCAGAACGAGAAACGGATACTGGATATCGGAAGAAGGATGACTTCCAACGTTTTCCGGATGAGAGTTGTGTAGAGAGTCCTCATCTCGAGTGTGATTCAACATTTTTCCTTACGAAACTGGTATAAGGGAATTTTAAGACCCCTGACAAAGTATAATTTAAGATTACCAACTTGGCAGAAGAGTGGAGTAACTAAGGCGTTGATGACCAATTCCGGGTCCTACTCTTCGCATTGATCACGTCAGGTATCAGCATGCTAAAAACTATTTTCGATCGTGTAGAAGTATTCACTGGCGGTCACGGTCAGCAGTTGGGCATTGACCTGAAATCGATTGGCTAAGCATTATCGTCGGAATGACAAACGTTCACATGCCACATGTTTAATTTTCCCTCCACGACACGCCGGAGGTACTTAAACCTGATGATTGGCTTCAGTTTATGCACACGAAAACAAATGAATTGCTTGAAGCAACATAATGAGAAGCAGTGTCGGATTGTCTGATCAAAACGTAGCCAAGCTGCCATCCATTTGCAATCGCTAATGTGGACACTGTTGTTTCTCTGCATGAAAAATATTGCTTTTCTAATGAATCCAGGTTGTTGAGTATGGCTCAGACGTTTGTTGTTCTGATTTCGTTCACACGTTAGCCAAATAATGTTCGTCACCATGTTCAAATGTGTTGGTTACCATCAGTGGTCAATGTTTTGCCAGAAGTACTTTTGGTATCATTGTTCTCCTCACTTGTTGGTTGCCGCGCTTTCTGCAGTCGTCGCCCTTCCCTATGTAATTTTTTTCGTCACTTGTCGTGCTTAGCCAATAGTAAAGTTTATTTGCTCTCCAGGACAGCTATTCATACTTGTATGGATTAAATGAATTTGTTCAAATAGTTTTCGCTGCAAAATTGTGACAACTACTATTAGCTTTCCTCGGAAAGCGAATTCTCCTTCTTGATCAAATTGTTCAGGGTCTTTGAACACTGTGTTGGGTTCTCCGTGACAATCCTTATCTCGCGGCCAACCATTTTTTGCACTCGTTAGCCCCATCCCCATCAGTCCATCGGTACCATCCTGTAGTCCATTATGACACTGGTTCTAAACTCAGAACAGTCCATCACAGAACCGGATATGCGGACTCAAGAGAGGATGTTAGCTATGTGTACTTTCCGTCTGGAGTGAAAATAATCTCACAATCATCATTACGAACATTCTCTGAAGATGACGGATTGTAGTAGTCAGAATCTCTTTCATCGCAGCTATCAAGTTCTTTGTGCTCTGTATTTATCACTGTCTTTCTCCTAAAGGTATGTGTTGAAACCTTCTTGAGCGAAATCCTTGCTAACTTTTTTCTGTGAGTTTGTTCACAGTCTTGTTCGGTTTTCGAAGGGCTTTTGCTGTTGGCCTCGATTTTTGTAGTCATACTGCTCCAAATTTGAATTGGTTGACTTCACATTGTATTACTTAGGGAAGCGCTTGTTTGCAGTATGTCGACCATAGGACCAAAACTCTTCGTTTCGCCAAACTTCGATTGTTAGATTTCGTCCGGTGTAATTTTAGACAATGGACTCATGACGTTAGCTAACGTTGACAGGGACTGACTGGAATACTTGATCATGCCACCTAGACGCGAAACTACTCTTGAATCCTTTGGGGACGACATATTATACGACATCTTCACGTCATCCGGATCAGAGTTATATCCCTCACATGTAAGTACATAGCCGAAGTAGGTCAATCCTGTTTTTTTTCAAGATAACCGTTTTGTCTCTTCACAACACTGTTCCTTGTGACGTTCATCACTGTGTGAACACTTAAGGATTTTTTCATCTGCCATGGTCGTCCTCTCCTTTGTCAGTACAATATTTGTGGCACACGTTCACATTTCGAGTGTCTGAATCAGACATTCCCCTCACATTCACTGGACACCGGGAAGTGAATGCAGCCACCGGAAACGTCCAAGAGGAGCAAAACCGAAGTCCATTTGATTCAAGAAGAGTTACATAGTGTTCCATGCAAAGCACGGCGTTCAGCGGCCAAACACCAACATATACGCGCATATCGCTCGACTTTTCAGCGTTACTGCCGCTTGATCAACCCAATCAGCCCATTGACGACGTTACATTCAGCACGCGTAACCGACTCAACTCATTTATAATTTTTTTCTCTCAGATAGTTTATGGTACTCCTTTGGTATGTAGCACAACTGGTACGACATTCTTGGTTGTGGGCGAACTGACAGTCCCGAACATATGGTTCCAAACAGAATCAAACACAAAGGAGTACCGACGGGACATTTGTTAAGCCTTCAGCTCTTTATGGATCGGTCCGACAAAGAATAATTTGTGCTGCTTAGCAAATCGGTCTTTCTTTCAATATCCTATACAGATCTTCCAAATACAAAACGTTTCTGTTTCTGTCGTTTATAGCTGCCGTCGCAAAATTAGTTAAGATACTTCACGAACCTCGCTGTTGCTTGGTCATTCGCTTTGAGCCCCATTTCTTTTCAATTGTTAAAGTCTTTCATTTTCTGTCGTGCTCATACAAGTGTCAGTAAATCGGGTAAGCTTTAGTTTTCTAATATTCAACAGTCTCTATCATTGAAGAGTTGTGAACATTGATGATCATTCGGTCATGTATTAGATTGTTCTTCATATACTTACAAAAATCCCAGGTTCTGGTCAGCTGCTTTAATATGGTTACATCTCTGTCGGTGGATTCTTCCCGTTGATGGTTTTTCTGAAAAACCCGAAGACGTGCAGAAGCCTCATCCGCCTTGACAAAGTACTATTCTCCTAATTAATTTATAACCGAACTCAACTCATTCTTATCTTCGTGATTTTTTAACGATCAATTTTATAAAAATCTATCTTCGAGGTAATGCCGGAACTTCGCCTGATACTTTTGTGATCTTGCAGACAAATCATTAAGTTCCCTTTTTCATCTTCATCATGTTTCATGTAATCAGTTGATGCCACCCACATCTACCGTCTCTGGAGGAACAATTTTCGGTCGCATCTGGCGAACAGATTTGGAATCGATCTACGGGTTTCTTTTTTGTACACTGATATCGTGTAGATTGCTTGGTTAGTATGCTGAAAAAATCAGAACGATGAAGATCCGCGCAATATTAAGCAAACAACAGTGTTCGCAGTGGAGGTTACGATTGGGCAGCAGTTCTGTCACATGTTAATTGGCCATTTCGATTTTACTTTCCATGATACCCATTCAAGCAATTCGGTTGTACAGATGTGATACACTTTGTAGAAACCTGTTTCAACCATCAGCCTGAAACAAGCAAATTTATCGTAGCAGATAACTACTGTTCTGATTGGTTGGTGTTAATCGACCCCAATGCCACTGCCGACAGTCTATGTGTGAGTCGGGATTGATTGTACGTTCTGCATTGGGATAAACATTTCAGTCTAGCCTCATTATAGCTGAATTCAAAAGTACATCATATATTGGAGTAACAGCGGAAGTATTTGCTGGTGTATGTTCATACTCCGTCGATCACGATCAACCGCCTGACAGTCGCGGTACTTTTCTGATCTCCTTCTACCTTATTCCGAATACGACTGTGTTGCGATTAACTAATGAGTTCTGTTGCGTGCCAGTAGAGTCGTCCTTTACTACCCAAACACTCCTATGCGATTGACAATGCTTTTCGTTGGATTGCTCTCCTTTGACCTATCTGATGCGGCTGTACCTGGAGAGACTGAAATCAAAGTCTGCATAGCCATCCGAATGCAAGCATGATAATCACATTAGGGTATTGGAATAGGTTATCAGCATGGCTGTCACCCTACAAGAAATAATTAAATTAGTGCTAAAGTTGGAAGCTATTTCAACTCTTCAATGCAGTTGCAAACATCTTTAAACTTATTCTCAATTCAACTTTACCGGGTGGAAGATCAATGGGACTGTCGTTAAACTACAATAGAACTGAAGTGGTCCCTTAGAAGAAGTTTATAGTTTGTTGTTATTTTTCCTGACTTACATAAAATATCTAATGCATCGAGTTGAGCAATGTATCTCTTGAGGTGTAGGGTGGAAAGCAATCACCTTTGGTGGTGAAAAACAGTTAGGATGCATTTAGTTATTGGCATCACTACTGGCATTCACTGTCAGAGAGAGTCGATTATGGTTTACGGAGACCTTCATGTAGGTATGAATATTTTTGTGAGTTTGTGAGGCGTCGGTTTGATTGGATGGCTTGTATAGTGATTGGATTGTCGAACATAGATTCCGTTACAAATCTGTGAAGCATCTTGACCTGGTAAGCGCGTATCATGTCGTAGGGATTCAAACTGGAGTTCTATGGAATTAGCGCAGAATAAAGTCGGTTCATACCTACACCTTCTAATGAAGGAAGAGCCGAAACGATATGCTGACCAGTATCAAAAACCACCGGTTCCATAACATTTGAACTTTAGACATTTTTAGTTTTTCTGTAACCTTTATAACTGGTGATAATCAACTTTATTCCGTTATGTGTTTTGCCTTCAGATGCACATTCACAGTTTACATTGACATGTTTTTGAGATAGTAATGTAATTTCAAAACCGTTATATGTTGTCTTGTATGAACATATGTTCTCATGGTTTTGCATTGCACAGTATGTTTTGATTTTCCATTGACTTGCAGATTATTCTGGCTGAGATTCCCTTGGAAGAAATTCAGTCCTACTCTCTTCTGATCAGCTAAATGTGGCAAATTGTTTTAATTGGCTGGGTAGCTTAATATCACCAGTTTGAGCTACTTCTGTTAATGTGTTCGCCGACTTAACTATATCATACTACTCTTCATTGACACCTACGACCTGTGCTGTCTAAAAGACACCTTAGTCTACCAAATTTAATGTATTGATAGCCGTACTGCGACCTATTCGGTTATACAGCCTAGTCACATAGCCCATATGTAACGAAAAGGTTTTCTGACTGTTTATCGACTTCCCCATTAGTCTTACATCATCAACTATGTGCTTGTGGGTAACCCGGCTGTCTCCTAACTCACAGTTAGCATAACTTCAGATACTCAATGGATGGATCAGGCGAAAGTTTGCTGACGGTACCTATTTTGTTATGCTTTTAACAGAGCAGTTTGAGCGTTTGCCGCACCAAACACTGCTGGGTTGTCATACGCTGAAATGATCACGAGTTATGAATTCCCTGGCCGTTTGGTTGACAATGATTGTGACCATCCATCTCACTAACCGTGAGCATCGTATGATTTGGAGGCATATAACAGTCCACCTGGTGAGTGAGTTTACACGACTGTTGAATATTCTCAGTGAATTTTCTCTTCCAGTCTCCAATGGCGGTTTTGTTCATGATTTCCCGGAATACCAGTTGTGTTACGCCGTATGCGCCCCGTTCAGTTCAAGGCCTGTCATTTATATGATTCGATTATGAGAACATCGAGGGGCATCTTCCGAGATCTCACTGGGCGAAGGGAAGTGATTGTACGAACCATCCTCTTTATACTGTCCACAATGACAAAACGGAGATCTTGCAATGCTAACGAAACCTTAACAACCGGCCTCCACTCTGCCGCGGGATACACAGTACTTTGACGGAAATGTTGACTCATGTACTAATATAAATCTCGCAGTTTCTATCAGCCTGTGTTCCACATTAACCCTGGTGACGTATATTCGATCCACCCAGCGTATCCTTTAGAATTCTCCAACTACCACCTGAATTGACCACTGGCGTCTCTACGTTCTCGAGTTTGGTTCGAACCCTTTGTTTTAATTCGGTCTACTTGCAAAAACTAAGTAGGCAGCTCTATTTAATTAATTTTATCAAGTTTGACGAGTTGGTTGTCGCGATCACATTAAAAGCAACGCTAACTCTTACAAAAAGGTACTCTGGCGAGTTTAGTTTCACCGGTTGACCTTTGAACAACTAACTGAAGGATCACTCCCTCTTGTTTTTCAATACTGTGATCTTCCGGATTCCTGGTTTACACCATTGCTGTCGATGTCGTTGAAAGAGTTGTATATTTACAAACCCTGAGTCGTCTCCGCACACAGAAAATCCGCGAGAAATTTCCAGCGTTTTTTTTATTAGGGAATATCCTCTTTCGTGGAGACACTTGGGGGTGCACTGGGTTATGCATGGGTCATATTCAATCCACCACATATAACTTTTAACCGTACAAATCAACTTCACAGTGAAAATAATGGCTAATGCCAATCACAAAAAAGTTCGGTTGTTAGCCAGTCCACGGGAATTTTAACGAGGTTTTAACCTTCAGACAAATAGTGACGGAACAAAAACTACGGTTCAAGCGATTAGACAAGTGGTCCCTAACCGTTTTGGATTAGGGTGTAACTTTTCGGCCAGTTTTCACCCCCACTCTTCACTCCTACCCAGGACAACGGCAATGTCGTTAAAAATTTTTGTATCGAAAAATTTAGTTAGCAAAAAGGGTTTTTAATGTAGATGTTCATCTTTCTCGGTTACCTTCTACTTAGTGTGCGCTTGGAGGATCGTCTTTATCACGAATAACTAGTAACGCCGATCACGCAGAGTATTTTTGTTTGCTTTGGCTCAAATTATCAGGGAAATGAGAAATTCTAGACTACAAAGATACGCTATGAAACATGGCAATAGAAATTTCTGCCTATCTGCCAAGGCTGAGTTAACTCTGTAAAGTATCACACCATGCTACCACTAAGTCCATTTTTGTCATTTGTTAAAGCCATAGCTCACGACAACCCGTTACTCTGTGATCTGTGACATTTAGTACAACGATAGTAGGGACAAATAATCTTGAAATTGGTTATTTTTGATGAAAACCGATTTCATCATGACTTCCGAGGGAAGTTCAGTTATTTCTAATCTAAATTTTCGGCTCCCATCGGCTTCCTTCATTACTGATGGGAACAGTTAGTAAACCTACTACCGAAGAGATCGGGCAATCTGGGTGTTACTCACAAGCCAATGTGGCTGAGCGTTTACACATGATGATCTGATTATGCCTACTTTGAGGTCAATGGTGCAGTGGTCATAACCGTAGCAAATATATGCACTGCTTACGAATTCTAACAGGAGCAAAACTCGAGTATAGTGCAGGTTTTCTAAAGGGGCTGACAAAAATGTCTATCAGACTGCCACAGCTGTTCTCAGTTATGAATGATATCCAACTTATATATATTCCCCCTCACTGCTATTCCTTTGTTAACCTTCGTCAACCTATAGTTTCAACTTAATGGTGAGGATGTAGTGTAGATCGAAATCACTTCTTGCTATTTCAATTCTTTCTTTTACTTAACCGACCATGACAGCCATAACGTTTTCTCTCTCTAAAGAATATATATTCTGATACCCATAACTGATTATGAACTCAAGTCTGTTGGGGTCTCTGTACTTCATTATGATATACAACTGAGAGACAATGCATTACGTAATACGTGGATTCTCAAGCCATGCCTAGAATAGGCTGATTATCTCATTGTTCGAGATATCGGCTTCGATAGCTTATGGATTTACAATCTTGAGAATTAGATATAATTGAACCTCAGAAAGTACCCGTTGGTTGTTGTTGTCAGTTGAGTCCTGGGGAACTTTATCACGAGCCAAAGCTTGCAACCGTTTCCCGATAAGCTGTGCTTAGAAATTATCTCCACCTTTCGGAAGTGAGCCGAACAAAAACTTACTGGCTTCGCAGACGAACTTGAAAGACCACAGTCCGATTTTACTCAAAATTTAACTACATTGGTGTGAGAATTCAAATGGACATATCTACTGACCAAAATTTCCTTTCCCGTGTGTGGTCACCTAGCATACCAAAATAATATGTAATCTGATCTGATGACCACAACTGGACAAACTCGTAAGTCGTGAACGGAAAACAGTTGGGTGATCTGGCCAGTAAGTTTGTCATTCAGCAATCCGTAATTGGATTCTCAGGTCATTGCTCGCTTAATAAACGTTTCGTTCTGGCCTACTCCTTCGATTGGGTAAAACGGACTGAGTAATCTTAGTTCCGCTCACGCGAGTCAGACCTCCACAACCATCAACAAATTTTGGCGCCCATACGTTTATGAGTAATTCAGCTCAACTTGTTGCATTCTTGTTAGATCTACGGCGTCAAGAGGTCGTTAGACAATGGCGTAATGGGTCGGCTTCAGATGGGTTGGGAAATTTTTTTTAAACCGATATACTTCTAGGAAAATGGTGATAGTGTTGGATTTTCGAATACTCAACTGTTTGATGCAGTATTAGTTTGAGTTTTGAACTAGGCCATGTAATAGTGACACATCTCACTTTGATAACTTCTGCTATCTACTTCGGTGTTTTTTTTTTGTAAAGGCTGTGCAAAAAATTATCAGTTTTCTTCAGGTCTTCATTTATCTGGGTTTGAAACCGTACACCCCTTCTTCAAAAAACACCCATTATGACCGATAAGATACGAGTCTGAGCCCTGTGACGCAGAGTGCCGTTTGACGGAAATCGTACCCAGAAAATGACAAACCGTTATGGTTGCTGGCAGAGGACCGTCGTTTGGTTGGTTACACCCGTGATTTCTCGATAAATTTGGAAGCATTCCTAAAATTATGAGGATCAAAATCCCATGAATTATGCCCAGTTACTTCATTTTGTTAATCGTCTTTTCACTAAACCACATGAGCCTCAGTTTATCTCCGGACAATCAGCTTCTTACAGTCGGTCATTTGATTCGTGAATTGTGTGCTGATTGAAATTCAAATAGATGGAATGCCAGAGCAGACTAGTTAAAGTGTTGGGAAATAAAAAAACTGAAATTTACTTTCATTGTTCCAAATCAGGGTCACCTGGAAGGTTTCACTTCTATCCTTGTGATTACATTATGCTTCTATTTGTTCTGTTTATAAGAGGCAAGGTATCTTCATTGGTGACATCTATACGTTTTCAAAGTATCAATGGACCATCACATAGTTTGAGTGGAGAAGAGGGGATTGTATACGAATATCTGTTGGTTGTTTATCTCTAATGCCTTAAGAAGGGGCAGTAACATTCAAATGTCCCCCATCGGATCCGTGATGCAGTGTAGTGATTCATTTTCTAATCTTAACCATTCTGTGTTTGATGGATGATTCCTTCGTCATTTACATCCCGATTTACGCGGTTAGTAATGCGGAGTAGGTACGCGACCTAATGTAAAGTTTACTCTTGCTAGGCTTCATATAGCTGTCCAAGACAAGTTGCTGAAGGTCAAACTTAGGTTACCACTATTCACTTCACCTAGGCCTGTCGAACATTCAACCGGTTTATTTGGACTTGCCATAGCTCACAAAACCATGGGATGTAAACTAAAATTGCATCATTTAACAGACCATCTGAAAATCGATCACTGTCTATTTGTACACTCCTTTTTCTTAAATGGCTTTAGCAATTTCATTATCAACACTGGAGCAGACTTGGTCTGCTATTACCTTACTCAATTTAAACGTCACAAGTTTAGTGTAATTGTGGCTATTTACGTTGACTTTTTCTTACAACCAATTGTCTTAAACCTCCGTTACTGGCTGTACATAACACATAAATTGTGTTGTCATTGTTTGGCTTTGTTGTACGCGCACTGACAAAAGATCCGGAATGAATCAAAACAGTTTACTATTGCCTTCGACGTCTCTCGGTTAAGGATGTGTATTTGTGTAAACTTCATTAGACCACCCGATTGAACAGAATTCCAGTGCGCTTTATAGACTGATTAACGAACACCTCATAATTATTTCATATTATGCTAGGTATGTTATATTGCTATGGATACTTACTATCATTCCTGACAGCGGTGTTGCATACTGTTATTAATGATAAGTAGAAACCAACCGAATAAAGGAAATGACGAACTGACTGGATTCGGGTGATTTGAGCTTTTAAAATGGAACTCATCTACCAATCGATTAGCCCACCTAATTGCGGTTTTGCTCAGAAGACAGTAGGTTATGCCATCTTGTCATTTTTTATGCATCAGTTTGGGGCGGGATTCAGTTGGTTTTCTGTTCAGTATCCAACTGAAAGATGACAGACAAGTGTCAGTTGAAACACAACACATGCTACGATAAGACAGCCTGCTTCATGAAGATGGTAGTCTTAGTCTGTGTCTGAGAAGTAACACCGACTTGCCTGTTCAGCAATCTTATGGAACACAGAGCTACAGTGTATTCTTTGCATTGAATTTTGGTTACATCGATTATTTCATGTTGAACACTACTCACATTCGATCACAGTACTTGAATTCAGACAAACTTTTCGATCGACTCACTGTATAAGGAAGCATTAGACTAGATGATCAGGCAATCTGAACACCATCAGCATTAGATTACAGTTGGGTGTTTAGATATGACTGATCGGTCACCCCTAGTGTGAGATCATTGACGTTGTTATTAACACGCCAATCTCACAAGCGCTAAGGTCAGAGCGCAAATTCCCGTTCAGTCGAAAATATCCACAGTATAGTTTCCAATTGCTTTATGTAACCTCGCTCATTTGGATATAATTGTGGGCAAACATGTAAACACATCCTGTTTGTCAAACGTTAATATATTTTTGCGTTTGGACAATCCAAATTTCAGTTCACATTCAGCCGTGGTAGTTTTTTGAACTACCAGTTACGCTATGATCTTTTTGAGAAACACCGCATTCAGATCACCTACGGAAATGGATCAATGTATTGGGCCGATTCCTTACCGGTTTGACTCTGCTTTATATCATTCCGTAGTTTGAGTCCCGCCAATCCTTGTTGCCACTTGGTGTAATATGGACCGATTAATTTTGTGCGTTTGGCTCTCTTTTGACACTCATTTGTTCGTGTAATCTGTTACGTGATTTCGATTATTGATGCCAAATTGCTGAGTCACAGCATTTCTACCCTCAGACTCTGCACATATGGTGTCCGGTTGACGAAACTGTCCGTTGGTTTTCATGCGGCGGAACTGCGTATTCCGGGTTCAGTATCTCCAGTGTGTGTAGTTTGCCGTGTGTGTGTGTGTGTGTGTCCCAAATCTCTGTCACCATTGCACCCGGTTCTGTTGTTTTTACAAGCGGCGGTAACGACCGCTTGGTCTACTTGCGTGCTTTCCGACCACATCATTTTCTTGTCACCATAGCGACTATCAAGTGCATTATATGTCGCGTGATGGGAATGTAGCCCGGTACACGAATACATCTATGTTTGTGTTCGTTTCTTGCTTGTTATTTGTATGTGTGTGTGTTAGCATAAGCATGCAGGTTTTCTTTCAATGACAAAAGAAATTTACCGTTAGGGAAGTATTGAGGAAGAAAAGAAACCAGCTTGAGAGGGTACCGGGTGTAGTGTTAGTGTTATCATTCCTTGAGTCCCCAGACTCCCCCAAGGCTGTTAAACGGAGTTTGAAATAATCTATGGGATTCGTATGTGAGAGCTTGATGGACGGACAAAAAAACAGGTTGATAGTCAACTGACTGTCACATGTCGTAACGGTTGTGACGCCAAACGATGTGTGCTTACATAGTGTCTGCTACATCTATGGTCTTCTCATTCATCGGTAGTCTACTTGAATGTATTTGTCGTGATACGTTGAGGTAGAATTCAAGTTTCTATAGAAAATTTGTTTTCTGGTTTACGACTGCCTGATGGCTTCTACATGCAAAAATTTCGTCTGAACAATATAAATCGTAGAGAATTCACAAACTGGATTGGGCTGAAATCCCTCTGATTCTGAAGTGATCGGTATTGAAAGCTGTAGGCCATGTACAGTAACTGTACAACGATGGAGAAAAAGCCAGATAAAAATGCATTTGAGGATTGGTTTTCAGAGCAAGAATTCAACTGCGGACTATCGAACAGAGCAGACGCATTTCGTCTTGTGGTGGATTACAGTTAAGTGGCAGCAATATTACGGGTTGAAAAGTAGTTTTATCTTACTGGGGGTGCTTTTAATGACACTGGTTTAGGTGTGCCGTGCTTCTGATCCCCCATTGTTGATATTGTCTTTACAGACTTTGATAGGACATTTCGGATCGAGCACAGCCGAGTTGTCAATAGGCGTTGCCATCAGACCAAGCTGACTGATTTGAAGAGTTGTCTGACTACGATAGTGATTGTGGTCCGCTTTAGCACTCACGAAGTTCATGCTTTTTTTCTGATTGACTTGTTTATATACTGAACAACCGTAACTTCTGGCAGATTTCCAAATTCTTTCGAGAAGTCAAGAAGGCCAACGTATGTTTTCGAAATCACCCTACCAGTTAGATATATATCTGTAAGCTGAAGTGGTCCACACTGCTTCCCTGAATAGTTTGTCAGTACTAATTGTGTTACCTAGTTGGATAAACCAAAAACGATTTGTAACATTCATAGGTTCATGACAAATTGATCGCTTATCACAGAAGGCTGACATCACAAACGAGTGGTATTGAACACGTCACATTGAACTAAATAACAGATAAACTGAAAGACCTAGTCAAATACGAAGGTGTTCAATTAAAATAAACCAAATCCTCGACTTCATACCATTAATCGAATCATAATCTGTCCTGTCATTGCTAGGCAGCGCTGTCTGACTGACCTTATTCGAATGATCAGTAATTTGAACAAAACTGAACAGTTCCGTTGAATTAACTATGTTGTTCTTGTCCGCTAGATATGAAACAATCGTGTTTGTGTTTGAGTTTCACGTTCCGGTTCCTAACCGAGTGGCATGATGATCTCTTATGTATTGGCTTAATTGTCTTATACTGTACCCAATCCGTTCTGTTGTACACCAAAAGGCAAACAGGTGAATGAACATACTTTGAGCATGGACAGATAATTCATTCTTCAAACGGAGATACATAAGTGGGTAGACCGTGAATGTTGTACGTGAACGATATGAAAGCTTGACGACATCGATTCCAAACAGTGAGACTGAATGGCTCTGAAACTCAACCACTTATATGGGGGTGATTATTGTGATTGAGCTTCTTACTAAATTTTAAAAACATGTAGTAAGTTGAGTAGAGCTTTTGTTGACGAATATTGGACGAAAATTTCATTTCATTTTTGCCCACTAGATCATTGCAGTTTAGTCGGGAAGACATAGACCTATTAAAACTAGTCTACTGTCAGCTCTACGGTGATATGAGTTACACGGATAGACTTCATTGATTGTCCGATTGTATGGTTAGTTTTGCACTAAAGCAAGGGTAACCATTACTCGGTTCAACTTCTGACATGATTTTAAGGAATGTGTATGCTAGATTGAACGAAACAAAACCAGTCTATACCTGCAGCGAACTATCGACGATGGTAAAGACATGGTCAACGTGACAATGATAGAGGTTGATATCCATTGCTGAAGATTGGAACTGCTCACTTTGTAGTTTGATTTCGGAAACGTCATCAAACAATGAACCCTATAAGGAATCTATGCTATACAGAACTCACACTACCCGTAAATCCTATATATTCTAATGTCGTACATTCGTGGCTGGAGAGAGTAAACGAAATGCTAACATCTCCTAATTTGTATTTTTTCGTTACTGATGGGGTAGATCACGGGGACACAATATTTCAAGTTACATGATCTGCTTGTCGAAAAAGTTCATAGTTGAATTTCAAGTGTTGTCACTAAAACACGATAGGAATTTTTCACCTTTCAGTACACTCGGTTCTATTGGTATAATTCTTCGACTTAGTGATAGAGTGATGAAAACTATTCCACTGACACTTTTGACTGTGAGTTGAAATTCTTATCCTATATACAGTGATACAACTATCACACTAATAAATTTATTTCGAAGAAAATCTGAGAATCCCATCTTCAACGGTTATCCCTATACAAGTGGTTCAGCCGCGGATTTCTGTAATCGCCACCTATACAATGCGCCACATCGACTCGGTCAATTTCCTAGCGCTAACTAGAAACTATCAGCAATCAACGAAGTCTCATTTTGTAAGTAACGACAATCAGTGGGGAGAAGACTAGTTCATACATTAAGTTCGCCCCGGCCGTTGCCTATCAGTCTACCTCACATTTCTTTCACCCTATCGCAGTTGCCATGCGCGTTAATGCATTCATTCCGATTACTTTTCAACTAAACGGCTGAAGATATAAAAAGAAAATACCAACATTTCGCAACACGTGAGTTATTGCTGTAGTGAATGCCAAGTATGTCTGGACGCCACCGAAATTTCTGCTTGTAATGTCTTTCAACGGTGTGAACAACACATCAAATTGATGTACAACAGGCTACAGCATTCAAAACAAGCATTGTTAGCACCTGTTTTCCACTCCGGTTTCGAATATTTGAGACCAATCGCATTCATCCAAAGACCGAGCGCTAATTGCTGTCACGACCTCCCACAGGCAATCTGTGCTCCAATTAGCGAAACGGCACCCACAGTATATCCACCAATAGGAGTGTCGAGCACTACGCGCTCCGCTGATTGGACAATTTGAGGTAAACTGTGGTTCACCATTGGTGGTCATTTTTCTTTGGTATTTCGTGTCATGAAAGCAATGGTCGTTTGCACATTCCGGGGAATTCGCCAAGATGAAGTGATAAACAGGTGTAATGCATAGCAAAATGATGGATTATACCTTGTCTAATCGATGTGTGACATTTATGTATTTGTGCATTTTACTTTGCTCTCACGTATGGTCGATATTTGTTGCGAATGACTTGCCACTGAACATCGAAGTTGTGGAGGAGAGTCCTGTTGGAACACTAATAAATGGCGTAGCGGAATATTTGAATCAAGTCAAGTTAAACGATCTGAAGACCACCGAGGACCGAGACATAAGATATCAACTACTGGGTGATGACAGTGTGTCTCGACTGTTACAAATACATCCCGTTCATGGGCAGCTTCGAGTTGCCGCCAGAATCGACCGCGAAGCTATTTGCGACAACCAAGATCTCAAGCTCAACCAGGGTAAAAAGCATACTTTTTCGAAAGATAGCTTGTTTGATGTCAAATCACAGTACGGTGTTGGAGTGCTAACTAATGAATGTGTGTATCCGTTAAATATTTTGCTTATTTCGCAACCCAGAGTTAATGATCCACAACAATTTGAATCGTCGTCTACAACTACCCGAATAAGAATGAATCTGATAATTCGTGATATCAATGACAACGCTCCGGTTTGGCCGCAACATTCCACATTGCAGGTTAGTTTTGTGGAGACTCCCAGTTCGGCGATGGGATGGACCTCGCTGACTCGACCTGGACAGTCTCCGCTGGCTATTCAAGACTTAGCAGCAAAGCATGCAAAGACCCTTGATCGGGCTGTGGATTTAGACATGGGAGTAAATGGAACTGTGGTCTACCGTTTGTTTGGTCCTGGTAAAGAATATTTTCACTTAGATGATAGCTCTCAGGACACTGTGGATTTCTTAAAACCAAATTTCATTCATGGTGGTTCCACAGTGCGTGATATCGGCAATGGATTTTCTACGGCGTCTTCAACAATTAACGAGATGACTCAACCTCCCCTACGTATCTGGCCTATTGTCCCATTGGATCGAGAAACCGAGGAGTTTGCCGGAAGAGATGGGTTTTTCAATCTGACACTCTTGGCTCATGATCTTGGTGTACCACCCAAAACGGGTAGTATCGTCCTCATCATTACTGTGATTGATGTAAACGACCATGGCCCTTTATTCCATAATGATATGTTATATAACACCAACTCTAATCGTATACCTGGCTCAGATGGCTTGGATAAACCAATGGTCATTTACAGACCACAAAATGGGAATATTCGAGAAACAATTCCTGTGGGAAGCTTTATTGTCCAGTTAAATGCTACGGATAAAGACGATGGAATCCATGGACAGATTACCTATGAGTTTTGCCCCTGTGATCGGAACATTGCCTGGAACTATTTCAAAATAGATCGCCATTCGGGTAGAGTGGTCGTGACCAAGCGACTGGACTATGATAACGGACCGAGACAATTCCTGTTCAAAGTGAGTGACCAGTGATTTGCTGTAGCGACGACAGTGTTAATAAGTTTAAGATAATCTACCGTAGGGAAAAACTTTCGGTTGCTACCGAAAGTTTGAGGAGTTTTTCAAAACTTAGCCGACAATATTCTGTAGATTAACGATGAGATCATATTTCCATTTAAAGAATGTGCTTCCGATGTTATTTGTCAAGGGGTTCGTCATTTTACCAGACGCATTCGAGAAATACAGTGTTTTCATACGTCGGTATATTTGGGTACTTGGTTGCTAGACTCTACCTGTTGATTTGACCTAACTAACTGTGTTTGACATATGGATTATCAATTTTGCATTAAAAATTGTGTGTGGAGAGGGAGGGTTGTTCGTCTTTATATTCAACTGTTCACATCGGCAAACATTGCTGATATCACCTTGCTTGATTTTAAATGTTTATAGTCTGTATGCCAAGCACAGCGATAAATTAACCACCAGAACCAAAGATCCCAGCCATTAAATCCACCAATATGATTACATCTTTGTAAATTAATTCTGTCAACACAATTAACGTCGTACATCTATTTTTTAACTATAAATAAAGTTTTCAGTTCATAAACACTCACACACATCTACTACTGTTATATATGCGTATATCAAGATATATTTGTATATCCCTATGTATACCTTGTTTACGCACAAATTCCTCAAAGATTTTCAGGTAATTAGGGTCTTGTGAACGTGCTATTGACAGTAAATTGGGTTAATACAAACTCTGATCTTCACGGGAGAACAGACTCTTATCTCCGATGCTTCAAATTGTCTTCATTTTTGGTACTATGGTTAATAGTCTACATGTGGCGTAATGATGCTCACAGTATTACCCTACGACTACGAAATCCAGCCAGTTTACTCCGAACATGTTCATAATCTGACCATTTTTTGGGCATCGCGAATTTGTGGTGGCATCACCATGCTAATGAGTTCGACAATACGTGTTCCAAAAGGGATAGCCCCTCTTTCTCTTGAATAGATTCACCACAAACCAAAGACGAGAATCTAGTTACAATTGCTGTCGTGCTCTTTTTAACTTACCGTTATACCTATACCTTGCCCGAGAAAAACAGAAGTGTCCAGCGTATTCCGGAACACGCTGACTGCATCTGTCTCGATATCCTCCTCCTTCTGATCATCATCGAACAATCAAGTTAAACATAGAAATGGTGGTATTCCCAGTCTCTAAGCGTCACTGTCATCTGGGGGATCCTGAAATTGCAAACGACATGTAATTTTACAGATAGCTGAAAGATGTTTGGCTCATGCGTGTGTACTCACATCCGAGTTATACTTTCTATAAGCTTTACGTTTCTGAAACGAATACAGATATATGCACTATTTCTGTCTACATTCTGTGGTCTTCTGTTACCTTTTAACACAATCAGGTTTATATTGGCAATGTAAGCTTCTAACGATTTCAATGATTAGACATCTTGATAAAACTACTACTGTAATCGGAAGATGCATAGTTAGATTTAAAAGATTTAACATCTAACACACGTCATAACACAGTTTATCTCGTGAATTGTACAAAACCTCCTGCTGACCTGAATGCAGTATACTAATGCGGTTGTAACTATCCCTCTCAGAGCCATACGTACTATTATGTGTCCAACAACGAGTATCCTGACTGTACAACAAGAATCGATAGACACTATAAATGCCATTAATTTCGTGTTGACTACTGTCTCGTATTCTAGTCTTCAGAGTACAGCAGAGGTCGAGCTTTGATAAGTTTTGCTTTCTAGCGAGATCAGTCTGTTGGCCTAAACGATGAAGATAGCTACATAGTCTCTTAGAGTTAAGGTTTTACTTCACTATTCAAAAGTTTGCAATTGGAGATAGGACTTTCATTGATGTTCGAAATCTTGTGAACAATTTTCACTCTTTGGAGTCCAGATAGCCATGTCTAAAGCTTCATATTCTCGATGGAAATTTTGGATTAAAAACTATATAAACTCACTCTTCATGAAACCGTTTCAACATCGCTGTTTCGGAAAATGTGAAGTACGACAAATTAGTACCGTAGACTGTCTTTTTATATTCGTGTTCCTTTTCATCTTGTCACTGGAAGTGCATGATGGTCTTGTAGATGTCAGCACGACTTACCCTATCTAACTCAGTCTTTATGGGGAAGCGTGAATTAACAGTATTGTGTACTGCCTATTTTCGTTATCTGATGACGTGCACAATACTACAATATGTGAAGAGCAAAACTGTCTTCTGTTTGAACAGTAATTGTGTTTCGTCTGATTATTATTATGTGAGTTCTCCTGCACACTGTCTCAGGCTGTTTACTTATGTTTCCATTCCTTTCGTGCATAAATGATTACAACACTCAGGAACGGCATTACATGCGGATTGACGCTCGAATTT
>LUCH01000308.1:163851-181852 GCA_013368495.1 Paragonimus heterotremus | reverse complement strand
GGACATGCTGTTCATGAGGCAAAACTAGTTGTATAGCTTGAACATCACTCTGATCGCAACCGTTGGATTCAATCAGTCCCTTTCAAAAAGAGGCAATATACTCCAGTTTTACTCTCATTTGATCACTTCAGTAATGCACATACTTGTCCTGGTTGGGTCTAAGTTTCCGGCAGCGCTTTCATGTAATAATTGTGTTGACCTCAGTTAGTTAGAAACAATGTTCTTGTCATTAAAACCACTTTGCAGCCGTAACCTGAAAAAAATGCTACTTCTCATGAGTAGTTGAGACTGTTACCAACCAGAATACCAACAGACGTTAACCTTTCGAAGTGGCTCGTCAGTGATGCGTTGGCAATAATGCAGATTGTTTTATTCTAGCATTCGTATAGGTTGTTCGTCCTCGATTACAGCAACTTGAATAACTATCAAAACTGTACGCGTGGTTACTTTTAGAGTAGCCGAAGGCTTATAACTAATCTGAATAGGATAATTTGAAGATAAGAATTCCATATGATTTCATCGTGTAACGTTCGAATTTGATGTTAGCGTGTGACTTTCTGGAAAACCGATATGGCATTGGTTGACAAAAATGTGAGCAGCTCTTTGAATCGTGAGTGATGTCTGTAGGAAGATTCACGATACTCAGGACCGGCTGCCGGCAGATGCCCAATAAGACTTCACAATACTGTAAACTTTACGAGTTTTAAGTATTAATCAGCAAAGTAAACGATGGTGCTATGATAGTTTTTTATTTGTAGCCAATAGGTATCTTGTGATGAACAGCACGAACTTTCGTTCCGTCTGAGTATCATTCATCAACTTGTCTCCTGATATATCTCTCATCCATTTCAATATGTGATTGTTTGTCATAGTTTCAATTATATCTTTAGCCTTTTCGTTGTAAATCTTTCGTCAACTCCAAAAAAATTGATAGATTCAATGATTGATAATGAGCACAGGAGATAGGGGCAACCTCGGGATTTTTTAACCCTCGGAACAATTGACTTCGAATAACCCCGGAAGTTACCCTCGAATCTAACTCCCGCCTACGGAAATGACTTTGGACTGAGTGTCGTAAGCAGTTACTACTCACGGTATATGACCACACAGCCTAAATAAGTACTATAAAACTGAACGACGTGACACATCTGAAATCATAATCTACGTCTGATTGATCCAATAATAACTGGAGAGCCCGATTGGCATAAGATCGTGTTGCAACGGAGTTGTTTATCCAATCCTGGTGGTTCATCTCAAAACGATAACGAACTGGTCAGTCTAAGACTATCTGTTGTGTCATAGCTTGACTTGCGGATAAACTGATTAAGAACTTATCACACGATTATGACAGTTGTTTTATGAGCGCATTTCGGTGAGGTACTCACTAAACGTGCCAATCACAGTATCCACTTCAAGGGGCAGTTTGATACGGACAACTGTTTCGACACACTTAAGATTGGAACTTTTTATGGAAGTAATTTAGTCCCTATTCTGAATCACTGTTTTTGAACGTGTAAGTGAGGCACAAACTAACTAGTCACTATTGTTAGGAAAACTGTAAACCATGGTGATGCTGTTTGGTTTTTGAGACTTACATGAACTTGAATTTGGAATGCGACTGAGTTATCCTTGCAACCTTAAGTTTTAAGATATGTTTGGTGGTTCTGTATTCATTGGTTCTAACTGGTAAACATCATTTCGGTTTATCCGAAAACTGATGTGAATGCTGTGAGCACTTAAGGTGATTGTGAATGACTAAAGTCAGAGTTAGATTGTTTGTCAGATTTTAACTTCATATACCAACAATACTGTAAGTTCTCTTCAAGTAATTCAGAGCTTCGTGGTAATTATCATTCACTACTGATGGTCTAATTGTAACGAAACATCGTTCAGTAAAGCAGGATATTCATCGTCCAGTTCGTACATTCTCATGCCACTCAAGTGGATGTGTTTATGAACCGGAATTTTTGTCCGAAACTCAGCAAGGTTTCTGTTTAAACGTCATGTGCGCTTCTGCCTGATTTTGTGCTTTTAGCTGATACTTTCTCTTGTGGATTTTTGTTTGCCATTTCTCGCTCGTTGGCCTAATTCCTTTGCGTAATGGCTTGTTCGGTCGCTAATGTTATCCGCAATCCATCCGCCAATGGACCCAAACTAAATCTCACTACCGGGTCAAGATAATGCACCGAGTGTTGAACTAATATCGCCTTTGACTTGGTTATCCATCACGTATTGTGAAGTGTTTGTAGGTCCTGTAACCGTTTATCTTTGAACTTTTCCGGTCAGATTGTGAACGTTAAAACAGTTTTTAGTTGCTATTAGCTTGTTCACTGAGCGTACTACCTCTGTTCTAGTTCTATGAAATCGTTCAACTGTCACATGGAATACCACTCACACACTGACCAAGTCACTTTGTTTCATGATTATACGTTTGATATCAAAATGTCATACTCACTGAACAAGTGACTACTCCAGTGCGACAGCTACAATGTTTGGCCCCGACAAATCAGAAAATCTGAATACCTTCCACGAGTTTGCAAATATTTTTCTCCCTGTCTTTTGCAAGACTTAGCTACATCGTACCTCACTACAGACACAGAGGATTCAGTTCCATTCTTACTGTCGACTAGTTAGAAAAGCTGACCAACATTTTCATGATGTCATAGCATATGTGAATGAGTGGAAAAAATTCAAACTTGCGAACTACACTCAAGTTGTCTGACTTTAAAAGAATACATGATAATCAGCCTGGATTTAACTAAAACTGATAGTTCTGACTTATCGGAATTCAGGAGAAAATTTGATTATCCGTCTGAGTAAGTACTGGTTCAACATAGCCTGCGCAAATTTGCACCTGATGCGTTCGGTCTGGCGATCACTATGAATAGTAACAACTAACTGTCAGTCTAAACTAATTCCCTTGTCTTTTTTGGATAGCATCGCTACAATCATGTTTGTTTATCCCTCCTTGTCAAAATATACCATGCCTTACCTATAGACAGTTTTACTAAACAAGCCTGATCCCAGTGTACGATAAACTTACTTATGAAGATCCATCATTTGAACTCATCCGACTCAGTTAAACTAAAATTCCACAGAAGGATTAGTGCCAAACAGTCAAAGTGGAAATGTAGTGGAGATCTAGACCCAGGATAGGTTCTGTTCAGCTGTACAGCTTAGCTGTCGAAAATCTAGACTCAAACTATCTGAATTGCGATACAGCTCATCAGATTGGTGAACTGAACAGGATGGTCGGTTTACAAGAAGTATCGACAGGGCGGTGTTTGTGGGGTGATCTGTTAGTGTAATAAAACACCTTGCACAAAACGTTCCGATTGGATATGCTTTTGTTTTGTATGACGAGTATGGCTAATAGCCCTACTAGGGAGTTTAATTTGTAAACGATTGGTACGCTGAGTGTATATTGACGCTCATAACAATACAGCGGTAACACAGATGCGGCACCATTGCCGAGGTCTGGATTTCAATTGACTTCAGGTCGTTGCATTCATAAGGGACATTGTTATTCAACTGACGATACTACAGTAGGGCACCGTTACCGAAATCTGCTTGTATTTGGACTGAAAACACTATGTATTAAGATACCGTCATCTGAAACGGGCACAATGACAAATTAGTACACTTAGAAATACCGTTATCGTACTCAAAACAATTGTAATGAACGCGGTTGAATTCAACATTACTGAGAAATGACACAGTCTAAAGTTAGATAGCTATTTTTTCCGTTTATAGATAACATACTTTTTGTCACCATGCAATATGCGATATCACATTCTAGTCGGACATTCCCGTGCAAACGAACAGTCAAGGCAATGACATCTCTAACCTACGACGGCTTCTGCGGGTTCCAATTGATCATAGTGTAAACTAACAAACTAGATGGTTAATCACTGATAATCGTGAGGATAGGTTAGTGAGTAAAATGTAATCTGAGCAGTTTACTTTGGAAAGCAATCACATTGGATAAATCATCTCCTGCAGCTTTATATTTTATATCAATTACTACAATCTGGTGATACTACGCTCCATGGAATCTAAGGGTGAATATTAATTGCGAGGAATTCAATATTGTAACTTTGGTCAAAATAAAGTGTCTCAAGGTTTCTCTGACCCTATACTTGTTTGTGCTTCCTTTGCTCTGTGTTGATCGTATAACGAAGGTCATTTAACATTTCACAAATATATAGGAAATGTTCTCGGATGTAAGAAACTAAGGTATCTAGGAGAGAAAATATTGTCATGTACCAAGTCATCTTGGAACGCACTGAACCAACAACTCATTACAACCGACAAATATAATGATAGACAAACTCTTTCAGAAAGTAGACATGCAGATGGGTATACACATTTGATGATTTGTACGGGTGCGGTAGAATGATGGTCAAAGGATTTGTGGCTGTGGTTGTTACTCATGTATACTCTGATCCAGCAGGGTTGTGTATATCAAAACTGAGTCAAGTATGACCATACGGTGAGGCTACGGCCATTCAGTAAGTTAATTCCTGTTCTCATCTCAAACAGACAAAGTTCCCTTACCGTAAAGCAGAATATATGGTCCAGGTATTTCATTCTCTTATTATCAGAAACTACAACAAATCTTTCTATTGTGCTTGATACTACGACTTCATGTCTATTCGTTATTTGTTCCGATATTTTTTCAGCACTCTTACAGGCTGAACAGGTAGTAGTGTTTTGTCAAACGAAACGGCGTACAGTTCAAGGCGAACTGCTCAGAATAAACAACTATGATTGAAAACGCTGTAGTCTTTCAGAGATATTGTATTGCGAAAATGAGAGTTGTATTCTCTATGGACTAAGCCTGTTTTTCAATGTATTTAGTGTTTTCTGCTTACCCTCTACCGTATTACTAAGGAACTATTCCTTATTCTTATACTTTTGTTCATCGGCTTAGCACAGAAAACAGATTCCACAATAGTATGACCGGATCTTAGACTGTGTCGTTTACAATGTCGTTCACGATTAAATTTGCCAGTATTGAAGAACATCAATTCCGAATGGATGTTATTTTGTCTGGTGAAAATATGAATGAATTGATCGTACAACTAAGATCTTAAGACTGGCAGGTGGTTTTGTAAGCAGAATTGTATCCAATAATGTATAACTGAGAAAGCTGTACTTTAACCAGTGAGTTGAGAACGTACACGTTCATTTCAGTGCGATTGTAAATTAGTTGAAATTCCGTTGATTGACTTTAAACAGATTGCATCATAATGGTAAATTCTTGTAACTCTCTAACCTCAACAGTTCATAGTTACCGAGTTTTGTAACGGAGGTTTCAACTTCAACTTGAATGGAAGGAAGCAGATTTAGCATTTGTCGACAATTTGTCCACATACGCTTTCATCCTCTTTTCATGGTTTGACCAAATCATTCTGTTCCAGCTCACCCTCTCCCTCTACTTGATAACTATAACTCAAAAGTTTCGATTTGGTCTAGCTGTCATAAGTAGTAGTCACTATCTTCACTGGACAGTACAATTTCATTCTCAAGCCTTGGGCAGACTTTGAGAAATCGACCCTTGTCATTATGAGTAGTAAACGATATTTTGTTTTCCTGACCACCTACTGAGTTTGTTCACTCTTTTTTTCACTCTGGACATCACCATTGGTCGCACTAGATGTGTACTTTAAAGTAGTGATGAAATTATATTAGATACATCAGTGCGCTAGAAATTTATTTGCAGTTTATCTATCAACCTCGCTGTTGTTTTTGGGTGATATTGTAGATAAGACTTGATCGAATGATCGTCAGTAACTGCTGAAATTTGCCCTGAACCCTAAAATGTTGAGTATTAAAATTGATACTGTTATCAGTGTGCCACCCCTAAGTTTAGCTATCGATTGTTATAGGTAAGAAAATTTTTTACGATAAACAGTTACATTTTAATTTAAAGTTCGCGTCGTGAAAATTGGGTGGGGGACTAATCGATCGGAATCAGTCGACGTGATCACCTCGTTAGAGGGCAGTCCGAAGAAGTTGTTGATAACAAACCAACTTTGTGATATTTCCTCAAAGGTGTCATGAAAGCTACGATGGGGTTATACTGTCTTATTTCTTAGCCAATCAGATGTTCACGTGTTATCATGTTCACTGGATAATCCTCAGTTTAATGACGTAGTCCTTGTGTATTTCCGTCGACGATATCATTTCATGGTCAGAATGCTATGTAAACATCTATACGACTAACCGGGATGTCTTCTGAGTAGGCAAATGTAATACGTTCATGTACTTACCGATCTCACTGAATGGGTTTCAGGAAATTAAGCTCATTTTATACGTATCAAACCAACACTTGCAAAAAGATTGAAGCGGTAGGCTGAGACATCTACTTTCTTACGTTCTATATTTGAATATTCGCTTAGACAAATCACCAGTTGAATCTTCCTTGTGGCAAAGAATGCTAGTCCTTTCTTCTCCAGTGATCACACCATTCTGAAGGGCAAATGGCACGACAGATTCACTTGTCAACTTGTGGTGAAAGTATTGATAACTCAGACAATACCTAATATCCTTGGTTCGTTTTATGGACGCACCAACAACCTTCGTCATTAACAACTCGGGTCGCACAGTTCTTTTTCTGGTGAGGGTGTGCTTGAACAGCATTCTGGTTGACCTTTCCTAGTATAGACACTTGTTAGCCTAATAACCCTGTATCCAGAAATCGTTTATCACTTTTGAAGAAATTGCTTAAATTCCAGTGTGTTTTTATAGTTAATTTACCTGTGTCGTGATGTATATACCAACAAGGAGATCATGGACTAAGGCTGGAGCCAAGGATTAACCATTGTGGATGTGAAATTTATAACTCGGTTGAAAGTAACTCACTGTGGTTTGAACCAAACCGTTAAATAGTTCCGTATGATTATCTGTTTGAAACTCCATTCTCATTGTCACATTATGTTGTAAAACCATTGTTCCGCTGTAGAAACGGAGCTTGCACACCACTCCAACTACGTAAACAATCCGGGAAGTGATATCAAAGCCGGCAATGGGATACATGCTGAATGACATTGGCAGATGAAGAAGAACCAACGGATATTCACTCGTTGTTCAGTAACGATTGTCATTCACAATAACAGCATGCCTTAAGTTCTTAAGTTACTGCTCGTGATTGGAATTTTAGTTCAAACAGCTTACCATATTGAAGATAGTTACTTAATTCGAAGGTTTCTCTATCGTATCTGTCAACGACGATTATTCATTAGAACAGCCATCAAAGTTCAGAATGGACCCGATTATTCGGTGTGACCTGATTCAATTTGCGTGTCTGGGGAGATACTACAGCACAGTAGTTATTCCTCTGAAATACTCAACCACTCGTCCCTCTTATCTGTAAGGTGGCCATTAATCCCAATAAAGTTCATCTATCCAGATCTTGACTAACTTTACAGAGAACTCAATTAGAATTCTTGTTTGAATCAATTAAACCGCGATATTTGCAAAATTCTGAAGCTTTTATCAGTTACGAACTAATGAATTGTATCATCCCACCATGATACTGAGCAAGTTAAACTCAAAACGGTATGCAAATTAAGAATGGTTATCAATGAATGAAGCGAGCGGCATCATAGCTAGCACATGTCACCCTCATGTAACTCGTCAGTGTAAGTTTTCGAGGTAGCTTATTGTGATTATGAGTAGAAGAGCAGTTTCTTTTGCTCAGCAGAAGCCAATTTGCGTTCTGGGATGTAAGTGGACGTCTGAAAGCATGTCCTAATAAATTGACTAACGAACTATATTTTGTAAAAGAAAGAAGGTTGTTTTTCAATTCACGTTCAATCTAATCATCATCAAGATGGTCTGGGGGCAAACACCATAATGAAATCTCCAGAACTTTTACAAGTTTGTGTCTTAAGGTGTATGCTCAAAGCGTACAGGTATCTTCTATTTCCACTGTGTCAATCGATAGGCCACTGGCCGTCAAATGAAACGGCAACCTCCTTCGACGAAAGCGGTCATGGCCACAAGAGAGGTTGGTCCTGGAGCATCGGTGGATGACCTTTCAACTTCACACAGAAATATCATGTTGAGAATCACGAGGATGTGATCTAACATTACACAATTGGCATATTGTTGAAATGGTTAAATATCAGCCCACAATTTTTGAGCAGAAATACCACCTTGATATTCACTTTAATGAGTGGTTAATAGGAAGTATATAAGAATGTAAAATAAACCTCGTTCCATCCGTCTGATCCTAAAAATTGTGTGAACATCCTGCGTTAATTTCACTAGATTTTCAAAATGGATTTATTCATGCATTGCCATTGGGTGAGATGATAATGTTTTGGTTCGGATGTTACTCATGCAGAATGGTTGAATGCTAACGTGAACATGTCGGTCGTTCATCAAAACTGTGTATGTTCATGGTGCTTTCTGAGGTTTGGCTAAAGTTACACTCAGCATAAGTAGGAAACCGTGTTGACCATTACGTTGTTAACGACTGAATCACTACATGTAAACGCCTAGCCATATTCCGGTTTATGAGTAATGCTCATATTGTTCAACCCTCTGTTAGCACCATTTGATGACTCCACAACCAGGACCTCACTACCAGTTGACAACACGAAAACTATTATCTCGTCCAGCGATATTTTCACTAGTGGTGATTAGTAGGAGCTTCTGGTCTATATGAAATGGATGTCACTCACAAGTGTTTGCAGCTGTCGCATTCACACAGACTTTTTGATCAGCCCCTTTCGAGCAGTACTTACCAGTGGATGTAGCAGGGCGTTTACATGTGATAATTCAGCCGTTCCTAATGTGAGGTTAACGGTGTAGTGGCAAGTACGGTTGCCTCATGAAAGCGTTACTGATGATCGCTAACAAGTGCGAAAAGTCGGATCCAGTGCTTCTTTTGTGAAGGGGCTGATTGTTGGAATTTATGTGATTGCGACAGTTGCTATAACGAGTGATTCTGAGTCCGCATGAGTTCTGTGGAAATGGTTTAACTCCCATCTGTGTCGTACGAACTGTTAACTATGATCGACCGGGTTCCATCCGAATTTAGGACGATTTTGTAAGAACAGCCTGACGACGATTGCAAGTCTACAATCTTGCTTGTGGCTGTTATCACGATCTGGATTCTCCCAAATGGTTGTACTTACTCCCAAAATCCCATGGCTTATATTTACACGGATCGGAAGCTGTAAATCAGACTTTTCAATAGAAAATTTTGTTTGGTGAATTAATCATCAGGCAAACATAACAGACTTCCACCAAACTGGTCAAGATACTAGGACAACAAAGACAAGAATACATCTGATGAAACTGTAATCCAGACAATCAGGAAGCCGAATATGGACGAAAAATTCCATCCACTTTCAAAATGAAACAACTGTTGGAGTTATTAGAAGACACTTCGAATTACGGCTATTTAATGTCGTTGTGTATGAGAAAGTTACCCACAACAATCTGAATAATAATAGTTTATCACATTTTATTGTATTATCTACAGCAAAGTATTGACTCATTTGCCTATGTGTTATATGAAATCTAAATTCACAAGATAAAATAAACGTCTGTGGTATCACGGAATCGGTGAATCACGTTGCAGTGATCTTTAAATTGTAGATTCACCAAAGATGATCTAGTTACATTCATTCAAACATCGTGACGCTTTCACCTTTCTCCGGGAAGCAACTCACATACATATACTTTACGATAAATCTACTTTCTGGTTTGTACTCATCGCTGCTGTTCAAATGACGACATCTTTATCATGCGATATGTCTCAGACGAGTACGAATATGCTACTGATTTGGAGTGAATGCATTATGCTTCTACCTTAACTGTCAGGCAACGCCCTCATCACCACTGCAAACCTATTTGGACATTTACTCCTTTGTGACATACCTTGATGCTGTCAATGCTTACTTCTGTCTCATTTCAACCTGTTTACGTTATTCTTCAACACAAATGCATATATTAACATCGACAGATAATTAGGGTTGTTAGTTGGAAACTGCTGTGTCCATCAGTAGATACTGTTGCAAGGACTGATAAATTTGGTATTCAGCTGATACCTGAATGTGACAATCAGATTGTGAGTAGTTCAACGCCAAACGTCTTAGTATCGTAAGTATCTAGATCAAGTGTCCATAAAGTGGGCAGACAGTAGATAGATAGGTTAGTTAATTGGTTGAGCGATTTGTCGGCCCGAACGATTATTCAATGAATTATGGACACCTCAGAAGACATACGTCCTACCTACAGAATATTCCTCACACCTCATAGGTCATCCGTTAACTAATCGCTTCTCACGGAACAGCATTGAATGCATTTACGGAAAATGGGTCATGGAAATTACAGGTTTCTTTACGGACAGAATTACTGCACGGTCGAGGTCTGTTCACATTGGAACAAATTGCCCAACTCTTTGGTCAAGACTGAGTTGGTTGGGAGTTTCAGACCTCTTTCCGACTGACATATACTTGTTGGGTAACTTATAATGCACGATTCCTAGTGACATCCTTAGATAACGCCTGCAGGTTACTAAATAAACATGTCTGACAGAAAGTTTTCAGTGTTTAGCTGTTCAGTGTTAATGTGACCATACCCGAGCAGCTTCAGTTAAGTTTTATTTGATTTACCTCTAATCACTTCTTCTTTATATCTACACATCGTCCAACACAATTCTTATTCAACAAACAAAATGACACGAATGCGTTGGAAAAGACATTTCTCTTCTGTAACCACCTCTAAATTGATGGGTTCAGTTCGCCTCTGTTCAACTTAAATTGGGACGAAACTTTGGCCCAATCAACTCGTCATAGTCACAATTGCATTTGGTCGACTCTATGGCACTTGATGTATTTCACGTGATGGGTTGTTATTCAGACTCGTATTGAAGCTGTGAAGCCAGGTATAACTAATCCCAATATTGCAGTGTGAGGTTAATGTTGAAGAGTACATATATGTGAATAAAACATTGCTACCCAACTGTTTATTTAGAGGGATTGGAGCGAACCGTGCAGCTGCTGACTGCTTGTCAAATCATTATGGGAGGATGGTAGTTTTTGAAGGGCAATGCACGTTCAATGGTTTAATCTATCCTCTTCTCTCTTTGTCATCAGTTTTGAATAGAATTCTCGTCCTTTTACCTTGTCCACAGTTGCGTTACTTTGATGATATGTACAGCCTCACTAGGGAGTGATCAAAATTCGACCAGTTGGTTACAGTGAACTGGGTGTTCAACCGACCACCGGCCATGACAACATGTGTTTACTCATTCATTCATACAAACTTCCGTAGGACGAAACACTCAAACCAACTTTTCCTCAGTGAAGACATCGATTTACGACTTCTTGATGGAACCGATAGGTTGCTGACCCAAAATCCGGTTTTGATAGTGATTGCTGATTACCTTTTCAGAATAATAGCAGATCTCAGTATTAATAACCTCACTATTAGGACACTTTCGCCAGACGACCAACTCTTAACTTGCCTTGTTTTTGTTTATAAAAAGTGATTGCACTGAATTTCCCGTGTGTGTCAAACGGAACAAGAGCAAGGATATGTGGGTTGAATTCTCACGAAGCAGGAACAAGTTATGTATTTGTATCTCTAATGTCCTCGTCAATGTTGTCAGCCGACTGTGTTACCACAACATATACGTACATACAAACTTATACTAACGAACACTAGACAGTCATTGGCAGTGAGTAAATTGGAAACACTCTCTTCCAAATTAAAATAAAAACACAAACACAAAAATGTAAACATAAAGGTCACTTAGATAAGGACACATAGGTGATCACATACTATCCTAGTTAAAAATTGGAAGTGATGCTTTTCGTAACTGATGTTTTCTTTATCCATAAGTCAAAATCGATCACCTGTTTTATGATTGATTCGAGAACTAATTAGCTTCTTCTGCGGCTCCAGAACGGCCTGTGAAATGTGTTTACTGACAGTTATTCCCAGTGATTATCACATTAGTTGGTTCAGCTTTGTTGGATTTTGTCAGCACTTAATAAGTCTGAGATTTGAATCCACAATCCATAAGTAAGTATCAGAATGGAAGCTCTTCACAGAAAGATATTCCAGTCAGGTATCTATTATACTGGATCTCCAGGCTTACAAAAAATGAATCAAAATTATTTTTTCTACCTGGGTTACTATCATTTCCATAAGCTTCCAACAGCTGTTCACTAGTTCGCTAATGTTGAATGAAATTAACTGTTTACAAATGGAATTGTTTGGCCCCAATGTGTACATTTGTTGTTGAAGACAAACCAGTCGGACTGGCAGTGTTTGCAGCTTATAACTTGTTCACATTGTGTTGACATGGAGCGTAGTCTAGCTCATTTTACTCGCACTTATCAATCACAGTGTTAGAAAACATTGTAATGCATGTTGTTGCCTGATTCTCATTCTTGTTCTTGTTTCTGAACTCACCAAACAGAGGGTTTAAATCAATAGTCTTTTTGTTATCATTCAAGTTCTCGTTTGCTGCACCATTAATTCTGTGAATATCGGTCGTGGCAAATATCATTTATCAGTTAACCTTAACTAGTTAGCACATAAACACGTCTAGGGTATGTGAGTATTCATTAGAAATATGAAATATTCGAAAACCTCGAATCCCTTTAAAGATCGGGAATTGAATCCAGCGCTTCTTTCCGAATTGAGGAAGGTTAAAAGTTTATCCAGATGTTACACTGAAGAACCATTGCACATGATTTTCGGCTTGCAATATTCAAAGTTCGTGACTGCGGATCAGCAATTATTTACTGGTTGTACAAAAAGAATACAAACTCATCGGTATGAACATTAAGATGTACCACAGCCTCTTTAGTAGTTGGTCAGGAAACATCAGTACATTCGTTTTAAGTTAACGAGACACCTTGAATAATCATTCGTACGCTTTATTGTTGTTGCCTATATGCGGATGTAAAGAAAAGAGACTTAAATAAAAGCAAGTTTGCTGTACTAATTGTTCGAGTTCTTATCATTATGAACTACAAGTGCATTTTAGGAGAATTTTTAATCTCATTGCTGTGTCACTGAATGGCATGTCGTTGGTCTAAATAGGCTGTTATTTCAAGTGTTCGAAAAAGAAACGATATGATGGTTTTTTAGTGTGCATTTTTGAACGGATATCCTATATACTTAAGTAGAGATTGTCTGAAATGGGTTTGAGCTAGCTGTTGTCTTGTTTTAAGTCACATTCTTATCCACCAGATCAACGGTGTGATATAAGCACGCATTGTGACGACGTTAACAAGAGTTGAAAAAAAGCATATAACCGTCTTGCTTTAATCACTGTTCACGAACCCGAGGTAAAACAGCGGTAACAATGCCCAGCTACCATTCACATAGTATAAACTTTAGTCCCGAAAGCCGCGAGTGTTTACGTCTACGTCTTGACAGCCTGATAATAGTCAGACCACAAGTGATTGCGTAATTCACATGAAAGTAAATGGCATGTAGTGTGAGAATTCATGACACAACGCACCCTCATTAGTGGTCGTCTGACCAGCGATCTAGTTGGCAAGCGCTGGGCGACTAAAATAAATGTCACCATTTCGAATATCATTTTCTGAGTATTTACCAGGTAAGTTGGAATGAACATAAAATCTGTCTCTACAAATTTAGCGATAGTTTAGGTGCACGTTTCTCTGCTTCTTTTGTATTGTTTCACGCTTGAACAGTCTAACTGTTAAGTTGATTGGTACAGTCATTTGTTTGACAGCATGTGTACTAGGTTTAATTGGGGACATTGCCCAAGTGCTGCTTTGACTGAAGTCTGAAAAAAACCGACTGAATGATCCGACTCTACATAGTTGAATGCTATGAATGCGATGCCGGGAAGCTCATTGAGTTTTTGCAGATTTGACAAGACATGGGATAAATGTACAAGTTTTGGTAGGTCAGATTTCTAAACGTTGTTTGTAAACACAGTTATAACTAGCCAATCAAAAAATGCCAGTTTAAGATTAGGTGTTATGGAATATCGCTGGAACTGAAATTGTCTTATGCATTTCAGTCACCCAAAATTCAATCATCCAGTTTCTCTAAACGATGCAGTTGGCTGTTTTTTTACCCCTCACTTATTGAAATAACAGTTGGTTTATTCAGATATTAACTTTCCAAAATTCGTGGTTATCATTTTTGTCAGCCATAATGAATAATATGTGACTAAATCAATTCGAGTCTAGAAAGACTTTCTAAGACTGATCTTAATAAGATTCCGTGCCAAATACGGATAGACTGTATAAATTATCTGAGAATCAAAGAGGAAATTTGGTACACAAGACTCCATCAACTATTCCGTTAATTATTTGTGAACTGAGTGAACAACGACTACTTTTGTTGTATATATGGTTGACAAATTGTATATTTATATAGTCCCAAAATAATCAATCTGGCTTTTGGCGGTTCAGGGTCTACAATAATGGGCGGTATAAAAATTGGTGTTGTCAATCTATGAAACAACCGCCTTTTTCCCGCGCCAAAACCGGGAGCTGAAATCCGGTCAGGTTCTCAAGGAATAACCGTGTGGACCACTTGACCAGTGACCTCACACTAGGCATAATCATATTATCATATCTGAGTATTCAGTCAGTTTTACTTAAAAGTAGCGAACAGCCTGCCTGGTCGCCTTGATAAAATGCATGGTTACTGTCTTAATTTTGTGGTTCACTGTTGCCTGCGTCACCGTGAGCAATGAAACAGCCGATTTGTGTTTACCGGTAGAATTTATGGTCACTGGTTTTGAGGTTGGTTGTAACGCCTGAAAAACTTGTCGCGCACTTTTCGTGTCCATTTGCAAAAGACGTTGGAAATAGAGACAGAAAGGAGTTAAATGATGACTTTTACAATGAAAAATACTTACAAAATTCCCGAGACTGGTTGTTGTTCGTCACATATCTCATGGGAAGTTTCACGGTGCAAGGTGATATTACATTGCTGCATCGACAAAAGATACAAAAATTAGTGGGATGAAGGCAATTGTTGAAAATATGAAGGGCTGAGAACAAGTTTTTTCTACATTTGTTTAGACTTAGCGATTACCCCATGTAAGACAAAAGCATAAGGCTGTATGGTGCACTCGACAACATGATACAATTCATTCATAAGTGCACACTGTGGTTAACGTTGTTTACTGAATAGACACGATGGGTAAAAGAATGAAATATTAAGCAGAAGGAAATTACCAAAAACATATCATTTCAGTCCAGATGTTCTGCTATGGCAGTGGGTGATTAACAGTGAAGTCATTTTGAATAGATAAGGTAGAATGAAATCTTTTGATAAGTAGAACCCCTTCGCTACTAATTGCATTAACAATTCGAAAGGCCGTGACGGCACTGACTCGGTAATCTGCATCCAAAAACTTTTGCGCAATCGATGAAATTTTCTGTCGACTGTTTGTCGACTGTGTGAGTGGCCCGACTGTTCGGCTTGTCAGACGTTCGACCCATTTCCTTATAGACTCAGTTGGTCGACGACTCAACGGTGTCCTTTCTACCGACCTGGATGGTCGAACACCTGTACCTGGATTTGTAGGTGCAATGTGATTTGGTTTGCACTGATAATACGTCATTACTCAGGGGGTATTGAAATTTGAGTTACAGCGTAAACAACGATGAGATCAGATACGTAACTTAGCCGTCTGATGGACATGGTACCGATGTCTCCTCGTTTGGAGGGCTTTTACAAGAGTACTTTTATTTCTCCTTACAGTGATTGATATCTCGCAGACGTCAGGAGATCCTGAGTAACCGTATTCTTTGAAATTGTTAGACAACGGTATTTGACCTAATTCCAAATTATCAGGAATAAACAGTTAACGAGCTCTATGAAACTGTGTGCTTACCACGCCCACTTTATATCGGACAGGAACGAAACTGTTGAAATACAAATATTGTCCGGTCTAACTGATTTGGACGCCAATACTAAACAACCAGCACGATGGAAAAGTTCTAGGTTGAGGAGTGTACTCCACTCACTTCGTTCCGGTTCATAGTTTGGTCTTACAGTTGAATCCAGTCAGTAAGAATAAGACATGACTTTTAAATTTTCTTCTCCCTTGCCATCTACGTAGCATCGGTATGTTGTTATTTTATTCAATCTTAGTCCATAATCATTGATCCAGATATACCATAAAGATGTCAGCCAAAACAGGTCCTAATTGGTTACTCCTGACAACACACTCAGTTTCTCTATACCTTTCTTCTGTAAAACGGAAATGCAAAGTAACTGTAAAGTAGTAATGACCATTTTAACTCACTTGGTATAAATATGAGCCAGAATTGCTTCCCTTCAATTAATTTACTGGTGCTAGTCATAGTCTCATTTTTGTGACACGTCGATAAAAATGGACTAAATATCCAGCGAGACCATTTACGTTGTCTGGATCTTTTGGTCTTATGATAGGTGGGACAGTTCAAAACACCTCCTAACTTTATGAACCGAAACGGCTTCAGTGATCAGTTTTTCGGCAGTCATATTGACTGTTTGGTCACTATATGTTATGGTTAATATATCCCTGAGGGAATCGGTCCCGATGCCCTACCGTAGACATGACTTTTGGCTGTCCGCACAGTTCAAACGTATATGTCTGTTGGCTTCCAAGATTGTGTTACTGATTCATTGATCAAAATACCTTCGAGCAAAGCTTGCACGTTTTTAAACACATTTTTTCTATTTAAATTTTATTGTCAATAGCACAATCGGGTATAGGCGTTGTTGATTCTGAAAGACAATCGTGTGTCTTCTATGTCTGTACTCAGTTTTTATTCATGAGCTTATTACAGATACTTATCTAGTCTTACACTGTAGATAGTGATAACTGTCGTGTACACTTGTAAACGTGCATCAAAATATTGCTAGATAAATCGTGTCAGTCTTATACGGTTATCTTCCCTCTTAAAGTTTCTATCGAAGAAATGTTGTTGCAACGTTTGTAAATTTTCTTGTCATAGTTTCAAACATCATAGGGTCTAAGCCGTGAGCAAGTTCAGTGCTTGATTTTCACAGCAGGTTATGTCCCTTGTATATGTATTCAGCTGAACTTTGTACTTGTCAGTAGTTTCTTCCGGCAGTAAGTCTTATTCACTCCCATCTTTCTTGGTCTATAACATCTTCAAAATCATGATGTTGTGATAGCTCTAGCCTCATTACGAGTTGTGAAACTAAGCTTTGCAAATGGGGTACATTGCTTCATTTGCTCAAGCCGAAATGGTAACATCAGTTTACAGTTTAGTGATAACTTCTGAAAAAGACGGATTCGGGTAAAAGAGATTACGGGAGAATCAGCTACCAGCAGCCTACAGGTATGGTGATTGATTTTTACGTTCTAAGCGGGCACAGCGTATCTGTGGCAGGCAGTATACAGTGAAACATCACAGTGACAGACTATAAATTTTGTTAGGATTGCTTGCGAGAGCTTGCCGTTCTAAACAAATCACCACAACAAATTCAAAGAAGTTTCCAAGTCCTGAGAAAGTTAAACACAGAAGCTATTGTGGCAAATACTTAAGTTTGGTGTAATTGCTCGGAATAACGAAAAGAATTGAAATACCTGTACACCTGGTAACAAACCGAACTGAAGCTCGAACAAAACAGTTTGAACTCGAAAAGTGGTAAATGTAGACGTTTCGGACTGACTAGTCAATACGAAATTTACAACATGATGACACCTATTTCTGGAGAAATCAGTATAGCACGAACTACTGACATAATAGCCCAGAAAAGCTAGCTCATTCTTTCCGCTTAACCAGACGGCAGCTCATGTATGACTGAATTATCATTACACACAATGATAGATCGATTGTATCATCGTTGCGTCGGTCACCCTTGAGTCTGTACACACACACACACTCCTTCATCCAACTTATAGCGGAATCCTGACTCAATAGTTCGCTCTCGCGTTGTGATCGTTCGCCAAACTTGGTGAACTTGGCTGGTGTATATATAGTGAGGTGGAATCGGACAGGAAATTTGCGTGATA
>LUCH01000308.1:35391-161432 GCA_013368495.1 Paragonimus heterotremus | reverse complement strand
TTCTCGAAGCCAGATTCTCAGCATCCGAGTTAATAAAAAGAACATCGAGCTGAACACTGTCTAGGAACCAGTGCGAACCAACGACTTGGGATGTAAACATTGTCAACCCCAAATGCTGGCAAACCCAAGCGGGGCAACCTGAAAGGATGAAACCTGTGGTCAAAACGGGACAATGGATAATCAATCAGATCGAATTCCAAAAAAGAAGAAATGACCTAGCCGGATAAAAACTAACCAACCAGATACGAGGTCAGTTTTTAAAAGCAGAAGCAAGTGGCCAATCAGTTCCCAGATCAAAAGCTCAAGAGCTACAGGAAGTTGCCAGTCAGGATTCAGATCAAAGTTCAAGTGCAATAGGAAATAATCAATGAGGATTCGGGTTAAAGTTAGAAAGCAACAGAAGGTAACCAACCAGAATTAAGGTTGAAGGGTCAACTCATTCCTTTACATAAGAGAAGGCGTCCATCGAACACCACGAACTTCCATGCTCAAACCTATAGGCTCGAAAATGTAGGCAATATTGATGTCACCTCGGTGAATGATGAAACTTTTTGCTATCTTAATGTCCAGCACGATAAAAACTTAAATACCCAAGTCACTAGCTCAAGCTACGAACAACCCCATCAGTATTCCTAATTATCCGGAAGGTTACACATTATTCTTGTCGGGAAAAATCCACCAAACGCTTACTTCCGATAAACGTTACAGCAAAAATGATGCATCTACAAAGTTCACAATTAAAAGAAATTTCTGGCCAGAATCTTATAAAAATTTAGTCATCTTTGAAAATTTCACGGGTATTGCTTAATACAGCAATGATCCATTTTAATCTGTTCGACATACAGTTCGGTATGGAAACTAAGTCCAGTACTAATCTTTTGATCAAACCTACCGTAGTATAAAATCGAGACCACATAAATTTCTTTCAGAGTACTCTAGTGTGTCTTTCTGTCTTGTCTGAGCACGTGATGGATGTGGTTGTTAATGTCGTTTTGTGCACCAACCAAATTGATATTTTGCGTATGTCCGATTTTTGTGCAGTGTTTACATTGTTGTCCCGAGGATAAAAACTAGTGTTCGATTTCACAGTGTTACTCCTGAAATTTGTGTTGTTTTTCTTGCTACTGCTGTTGCTTCCGGGTAACTGGTAGTTTGAGAACGATTGAGTTGACTTGTCATGAAATAATCTACACTGGCAGCTACTACTACTTATTTGACCAAACCATCAGATTGATGTGCGTAAATTGGAACTCTGAATTCTGCCCCAAACCACGCCAAGTGACTGTTCGTAATCAGGCTAGTTGAAGTCTTCTTTTCTTAGGATAACGAAAAATAGCTACCGAAGAAGGATGCTGAACAATTTTCAGAATTGTTCTTCCTTCATATGTTACAATCAGAAAATTTAATTTATCATACTGTCTTTCAATGGGTCTTAAAAGATGATATATTTTGTATGCAGTGTTTCAGTTGTTTAGACTACTGACGCTACTGTTACGGTTATCGTCTGCATAAATGTTAGAAATCCTTCTCAACGCTTATTGATCTCAATCACAAATTATCAAGCAACAAGGCGCTTTTATATGCAAACTTGTGTACAGCCGCCACCTTGGTTTGGGATGTCATAAAAATTAACGAATATAAGGTGTTAATCAGCGAACTTCATAAAATGATTAACAATTACAGTCCAACTTAACATCTGTCCTGTCCTTGTGGATTGTAATAGCACATTAATATTTTTTGGATCTGATATGATTATTTCGCTATGATGTGGTCATTTTGCCACCTGTGAAGAAGTCGGATTGCGTGACACGTTCTGTTCCACTGATTTGGTGAGATTTCCGGGCAAACCATTTCGTTCTGGTTCTTTGTCAATCGGCCGACAACGCACAAGCTATTGGCGTGCGCTCCCCTATGGAGAACAAATTGTGAATTAATCGTAAACAAATTACCATACTAATTCAGTTAGACCAAACGTACATAATTTGATTAGTGGGACTCGTGAAACAGGTTGGTTTTCGCCTATTCCAGACAGAATCCCATGGCGCTACGCTGAAGTAGAGTTGAGAGCCGGAATTTAGATGTATCTGTTCTCAGACAAGATTTAGAAAAAGTTTTTGATTGAACGGTCGCAAATGTGAGTTAGTGCATAAAGTGGATTCCACCTTGTGTGCATCAAAATTAAATTTTAAAACCAGAAATGTTTGTTCAGAACAACCACCCAGACAACCATTTTGTTACCGATGGCGTGTTCACAACGGACTGCTTTGTAACATTCATTTTTTCATAACAGTATATATATATATATATATATATAGTATCTGAAGATCTCCTATGTGAAAAAGTTCGGTTTGGAACTGGAAACCTGAATAGCCTGAAACAGAAAATGTCTTCAAGACCAATGATATGTGACCAACCCAAGATGGCCGTGAATAAGTAGTGTGGACATAAAACCTAAGAAGTAAAAACATAAGACCATCTGCAAGCTTCTAGAGGAATTGCGTAAGTTTTGTACATTTGATGAACACAGTAAGATATTCGATGTAATCTGGAACAATCGACAAGTCAAATGGTCTGTGAAAGGCATAGTACGAAACTGAATTCATTAGAAATACCGATTTTATTACTCAACTAGAAAATTTATTTCATACTCATTGTATCATAATTAGCCTGATAACTGATAAGTAGTGGGTTATTTTGATTTATACAAATGGGACATCACTTACGCTTAATCGAAACTGTCACACCCAGATCGAAAATTTTCACCAGCCCTTTCCATGAAAGTACGAGACCCGAGTTTTATTCTTGTTAGAGCTGGTCAGCGAACTTTATGCTTGCCACAATCGGGCAATCGGACTCCTTTCACGTTAGCTTGGAGTGGCTATATTGGCTACTGTATCTGGCCTCATATTTTTTCGAGATATAAGTATTTTATGTAAAAGCTGGGCTATATTCAATTGTGAATAACACTCAGAATATCCGTTCTCCTGGTCTGATAAAGCTCGTCATCATCATGCACAAACTGGTTAAGTATACTGAATAACTCGGGTCTTAGAAAAAGGTAGGTAGTGTTTCTGTGCTTAACAAACACAGATTTCGTAATAACTATTCACAAATCCCACTTACTTTTGATTAGCTTGTACTCAGATTGACTGACTTTTCGGGTCACTGGTGGTTCACGTTCACTGTTTGTAACCTAGTGTGATTGTATGTTTGTAGTGTGGTCATCAAATACTCTAATGTGGCCGATTAGTAATCGCTACAAAATGTATATATATATATATATCAACCAGTATTGCGATGACTATAACGCTAAACTATCATTCACACAGAAGTGAGTTCGATCCCGGTTGCCGGAGATTTTGCAGTCTAGGTTTGGATAGTCTGATGGTACCTAGCCCACATACGACTTTGTGTCATAGGAAAATAGACAAGCTCATCTGTACGTCGACTGATTCGATTTGTGTCAATGGCTGTAATTTTATTCGATAGTAAAACAGCGGGAGAACCTACCGCTTTGGAACGACCAACCTAATCATTTTGACCACTATCTCTGCAGTACTAACGAACGCATAGTACGATTGCAAACAGTTGTCTTCATGAAGGCTAGTTATCTCTCACAAGTAAGCGGGTTTTGCTATTAAACTATAATAGGCAAGCAACCTAAAATGAAAAAGAACGTTGCGAACGTTACGCATAAAGATGCTAGAAACATTTCATTTAAGTTACAAACTTGAATTGATTTCATCTGGATAAATATTGTGCGCACCATGTACACAATTATAAACTTGTTTTCCTTTGTGGATTGCGAATGACAGGTCCCACATATAAGTTTCTGCTCCGTTGTAACGCTTGACGTTGATCACATTTGACATTTCCAAAGCTATTCGGGCACACTGTTTCTCATCCTCTACACTGGCTGAATGGGATTATTCTGTAGTGTTTACATTTCGGAATACGACTGGAGGACTAAGTTTACAATTACCTTCAGGTCGTGCATTTGGAATCAGACAAGAATAACTTATTCAGTATAGCGGGAGCAAGCATGTTTGGTGGACAAAGTTGGAATTACCAAACCAAAACAGTACATATAAATCACAGTGCATACCACTGGATAATTGTTGATTATGAACAGAACACGTTCTCTGGTGTGACAGTGATCTGAAAAACATTTACTACAGCGGTACAACACGCGACGTTGTAGTTGGTCCCCTGCACCAGTGATCCTGACTGGTCGCTGGGTCATTCTCCTGAACATCAATGGAGGTTGTAAAGTCACCACAGATTCTCAGGTCGCAAACGACCTCAACAAGCATAAAAGTGAAGGTCGTGAGGATCAATTATTCATATGTTGACGATTTTCTTGTTTTCACACAAGCATTTATTAGTTTATGAATTGTCTTTAAAATGGTTCATAACACGTTATGTGTTTTCAGATACGTTAAGATCATGCGTGTTGCACACTACTAGCTAGCTTTGGTGATTATCGATCACTGCTATGGAAGTCATTATAAGGTAGTAGTCAACAGAATCATTCGGAAAAAAATATCGAAGGGAATAATCAGCCGGTTTAATTCCTTAGAAGATTAACCTTTGCTTGACTCTACATCTTATGTAACTGGTAATCAGGAACAGGTGGGTAATCACCACTCCTCCTCCTCCTCTTCCTCCACATCCTGCCCGGATTGCAATATGAGTTATGCTTCTCATGTAATTGGTAGTGGAGCCTGTATCACACATATGCAAACATTAGCGCTAACACGCACACATTTATGTCGTGTGCGAAATATGCTGTAGATCAACTACGTATCTACAGCTCAGCGATGAAGCTGGGCGGTACGACCGTTTTCAACGTAATTTCTAGTGTCAGTTGTAGAATGTTTGATACCGAAACACACGAAGGAAACAATATCATCAAAATTTAGACAAATTGAAGAATATGTGACTGTCACCTGAATATATTAAAGCCGAAAATCCATCAACTTGACCCGCTGATCTCTAGCGTTAGTCAAGTTCAGAAGGGAAATAAGATTACTTGTTGAGCGTGCTGCTCCATGATGGGATTACATCGCTTGGTTTATGTTAAGTGTAAGCCGAATACAATTCAGGTGAAGTTAACTTATTACTCCATTCATTTGACAACCAAAAATTCACTATCATCCAGTGGACGAAGTCGGCAAACTATTTTTGAAAGTGTTATTTTTCAGAAGTAAGAGAAATGAAGATAAAAAAAACTCAAGTGCACACGGGTGAACGTTTTAATTTCTTCATACAAAAATGATCAACGTAGTGGACAACTTAATCTGAATAAAATGTGGATTAAACAAACGCTTAGTAGATTAGTTTAATTTGTACAGTTGGATGAATTTAAGTGTAGTGGATGAAGTCCTAGGAAAGAGCTTTTTTTGCTAAGTTAGTTTAACTACAGTCAGCTGCACAGAGAAACCGTGTAGATCGCGATGTTCATTTTCAGTCCACCAGGACGGACTATCTGTATATTCAACATAGAAGAATGCCTACTTACGTACACTGTGAAACTAACTTTGGAAGAACTGATGATTGTTTAGGTCTAATTACATAAGATATACAGTGTCTAACTTAACTACTTACAAAAATAATGCGTTCGGACCGTTACAACGAGGAGGTAGAAAGAACATCTGAATACATAGTATACTCACAATGGAGCAAATAGACCATGTTTGTGTGAAAGTGGGTCAGTTGGTAATAGAATCAGTGAGCCAACATGTCTTAAGCAGTGCAACTGATATAGTCCAACACTTGTCGGAAGTAGTCCATAGTTGTTTGGGTAACCACTACATGAATCACTTCGTAGACCACAGTGTGATTGTTAGTGATTTAGCATGTCTCCTAAGCTAGTGTGTTCTACATATTTTACCACGAACACTTACAATAGAAAGTGGTTGAGTGTTTACATATGGTAATTCAGTCGTGCCTAATGTGAGGTCAATGGTGCAGAGGTCAGCACGATTACCGCATGAAAGTGGCAAGGATATGAGTTCTAATAAGAGAAGAATTCAAGTCTTGTGCTTCTTTTCGAAACAGGCCGACTGAAAAGTCTTTGGAAATGCAACGACTGCGATCAATTTTTGGTGCTGTTCAATTTGTATGAAAACCAAATCCCTCTACTTCTCATCAGGAAAACTTTTGTTAAGGAATGTATGTCGAAGTGGGAAATGAAAGAGTAGGTGAAGAAAGGATAGCACTTTGCAGGACATCGATGTTGCTTGACACAAAGATAGACATTGCATCAGTATTGTCGTTTATTAAAGCACTCAAGAGACCACATGAGAGAAGTAAAGTTTAAAACCTGGCATTTAATAATTCTCAACTGGCTTTGATGTATATAGAAGAAAAATATTACGTACCAGTGTATATTGAATGTCTCAAGTTGAATGAAAGGTTTTGTGAGCGAACTGCGTTTATTCACCAAGAGATATTTCAGAGACAGCATTGCAGGGGAATCAATCTGAAAAAATTTCGAGTTTATAGAACATGTAATTTGTCTATGACGCAGCCGGCCATGTTTGGATACAGGCGTGAAACGGGCATTTCTGGTACATGAACTGCGTGAAACCAGCATTGTGTCAAATCTCATGTGTGGAATTGTGCTGTAAATCGACACCCAGTCAGTTAACTATTTTTTGTGCTGTTCATCGCTTTCATCTACACTGAATCAGGGGCGACTATTTGGTTGTTTGCGCCCGTTGTTTCTACTGTGGGCGCGTTTGTGTGGATTTGCGTGCGCACGCGCACAAGAGGTGTGTTTACTTGGCGAAGTCAATCTAATTGAGCCTAATGGTCGGCCATTCATTTAACGGCCCAAATCCAATTAGATGCATCCTTAAGTGCATGCTGCGGTGTGTGCGTGTATATTACACGTGTGAGGCTTGTGTCCTACTGCTGCGTTTGACTTCACGCGTGGCCGAAGGCATCAAACCTTGTTAGACCATAGGTCTAGGTGACCGAAAAACCAGTCACTCACCCACGTGAACAGTCACAAAAAGCATGACGAATACAGACCACACAACAAACCCTTAGACAATGGAGCAGAACAATTGGACCATTAATCCACAGACTTACAAACTGTTTCCGATAGTCATGGAACAACAGGTAACCGAATCGTTGGCAGCGGGTATAGTTACCTGACGGTAACGAATTCCCCCTCAATGCCGTGAATTTAGTTTATTGGTTGGGTCACTGTCTGGAGTTTGGTCATTAAGTGACTCAATGAAGAGAAAGTGGTTTGCAGTTGCATTCTGACGCTCAGAATTGTAAAGATTAATGGCTCGGACGGTAGACACTGCAGCTGGCTTGTTCATTAAACTGACCAGGTGGATCCACAAGTATTGCTGTCGTACTAGGTCACACGGGCCCATGACGTGTTCCCTCTAACAGACATCATTAAATAGTGGGCCAGCGATGAGTAATGCGAACAAACTGCGGTTAATCGTTACTACCTGACAGCAAACTGTCCAGGTTCGACTTCATTTGGCTTAGTATTTCACGGAAAGATCGATAATGTGAAGTATTTACTTGTTACCTTTGTTTCACACATCATATCCAGAGTGAAAACCGTCGTGGATTACGAATATGAGAAGGTCGACGTGAGTGATTAGTCAGGCACAGCGTTAGCCATGGTCGCACAATTGTAAATCATTGTAGAAATTGCTGATGGTCTTGAGAATGGTACAAGAAAAGCTGTTGTTAATGGGTTCTGAAGAGTTAAGCAAAAGTCAGGCTCTTTAATATGTGATTAACCATAAACATCTTGAAATATTTATTCACTGTGAGCCATTTGGATAAGCCAATTAGAACACACCGATTGCAGAGTGACTGCCCACACTCACTAGTCATGAATATGAGGTTGACGTGAAGGCCAAAACAGTATCTATTAGAAGATAATGTATCGACTGACCTAGTTTTTGATTAATATCTTCAACCTAACTCATGGCAAGCAAAGAGTAGTAGGCGCTTATTTCTAGTCGCATGCTGTTGGCTTCTGCCAGTTACTCAGTAATTCTCCATCATAGATCAGAACTTCAAAGCAGTAAACATTCGTCAGAATAAGGAATTATGTTACAATATCGACTCAGCGATCTATGATCGAGGGACACCTCGAAGGAAGTGATGTAGCATTTCATCGTTACTGAGTATCACGCGTCTGAAGGTACATTGGTGAATTCTTCAAACCTTTTACTATACCCCTCAGTGTGTACTTGAAATACGTTACTGGTCTTGTTAATGCAAGGCTTGGGATGGACGATTCCGTACAGTGACGATTCAGTTGCACTGCTAGTCTAGAAAAGCGGCATGTAAAACTATCTGTTTTGTGAGTTTTTCAGTAGTTAACCGGCCAATTCACGCTGATTGTCAGCTTTGTAGCATCATTTTTCATTCGTGTATGTTTTCTGCTTCTTGTCATTCTCCTGTAACACAGATGATGTCTGATAACAAGCCTTCGTGGTTTTTCCATAACCCAGGTATTGACTGAACAGTAATGGTGGACGTGTATAGTCCAATTTAACTTACATAGCACAGCATCAGAATGTTTTTTCGACAAGAAAAACGGTTGTTAAAATGATTAAAAATCAGTTTGCTCTGTTGCTCCACTGTTGCCGATCATCGCCAAAACAATTCACCGTCGTTAGTGCATCAAAATCTGTCTTACAAAGAGTATGTAACAGGTGCAATCGATCACTATTTTGCCACGTTCAATGAGAGAGTAAACAGTGACTGAGTTTTCCTAACACTGGCTTGTTATTTCTTAAGGAAAGTTATCAGATATACTGAAAGTACTTATATGCACTAGTTTATTCAACGGTTCCTCCATCAGACCAAAAAGCATATTGTGAAATAACAATCTTGAGCCATTTAGCATCATCGTCCCAAACCGGTGAGCTGACAAGTGTATGGACATCATCTGTAATCTTCTCGCACGTTGGGTAAACATGATTTGAAAAAGGGTGGAGATGATAAATGTCACTTTTCTGTGGTGTATACGCTACAACAGTCCAGAAGTTGACATGCAGGTCTCAGTGTTTCAAAGTCTTTCGATTAGACTGAAGAGCTTTTTGATCTTCTGTGTTCGTTCGAACCATCTGTCGTAATTCGATTCATTCATTCGGTGTAGCAATGTAAAAAATCCACTGTGTTCTAGCCACAAGGTGTATGTTCGTGTTTAGGAAAAGGAGTTCTTTCAATGAGTTCACTGATCGGTATTTTCAGTAACTGCTACTAACTACCCAGTTGATGGTCTGGGCGGAGAGGTAGGCTGCTTGTGGTTTCCGGAGAGTTCCAGTCCAGACAGGCTTCCGATTGACCCAACGATCCACCTACAGTATAACAGTTCTTTCATGTATTCGTTCAGTATAATCCGCTTGGAGTATCCTCACCCCAGCGCATTTTTTGACCGGTTTCGACAACAGACTTAACTACCTCTATATTGATATCAGGTGACAGTCTTTTAATCTTATCCACTTTGTAATAGGTTATTCTAATCAGTCGTATTCTTCTACCACATACACTTATCAAAATCAACTGTTGTCATGTTGTTGAAACTCGTGTTTGATTGGAGCCGTTTGTGAAAGTGCTGACTCATTTATTTATTGTTTGGAAGAAGTAGAATACTCGTGAGGTTACTTTCGGGTCCTAGCTTGGGAAAGTGATCTATGTAGGCAATAAAGCTTGCATGAGCCATCCTTGCATGAATGTTATACCGTCTGAGTAAGCATGACTAGACATTAAGTCACCCGGCCACTGTAGTGGGAGAAAACACTAGTAAGACCGGAGATATCCAGGCATTTCACAACGTTGAATAAAAATTAGTGAGGTCATGCCATCGCAACTGATGTCCATTTGGACTCGTCGGTACTATGCCCAAGGATCCATGAGCCATCGTGATGAATATCGAATTCTTCGGGCTGACATTGTCCTCTTAACAATGAACCCACTTTCGCGGGGACATATGTTCATGATCAGTATGAGCTGTTTTAGCGGCATATATGGATAAAGATTATGCCAATCGCAAACTACCATAAATAACGAAGTTAACAGTCCTATTTTTTCAGGTGACCCTGAGTAACAGAAGTTAGAAAGATGAGATAAAAGTGAAAATGATCAAGCAAGAATGAAGTGTGATAAAACTGATTAGTCTTGCAAATCGGCCGATTGCTGTAGCAAAACCTTCTAATCGTTCTTGTCTCTTTTTTTTAAGACGGGAATATTTATTGTGATTTTGTGTTTACTATTTAATGTTGCATCTAATTCAACGGATCATAGACACTACTACAGGGACACTACTAGTAGGGTAAAGTTAAGTAGACACCCGTCGCTTATAAACTCATTCCTTGCTCCAAAGTCAACAACGTGGTGTCCTGGCTGCGAGGAACTAAACGAAACACTGTCTCAGTGGTCGTTTACGAGTGGCGAGGCAACGAACTATTGGTATACTTCGAGCTCATGAATGAAGACATTTTGTTGCGGAATTTCTGTTAGCCTCACGAACTATACCTTGGTCAACGAAAATGTACACCCTAGAAAAAATGCTAACACTCCAGGGTAGAAATGATGTCATACAATCGGGCATGGGACAGGAGGTCGTGCCATCTTTTACGCATGAAACTATTGAACGGTCCCGTGGAAACAGTAACTATATCATACGCTTACTACAAGCGTCTGGAACCCCATCATAATTATGAGTAAACCGCTTGCTAGAGTCTGTCCAGCATAGCCATGGCCGATAGTAATTCGTGGAAGCATATGCACATATTGACAGCCAAGTTATCTGTTTGGCGAACCGAATTGTGATCCACTACGTTGTGCAGAATGTGGTTGTACGCTGGTAGTGCGGCAACTCAGTCTAGACTGATAAACGCCAATATTGAGTCATACGATTAATGCCTTAGAGAGTTATCATTGCAGTCGGTCTGTGAGATAGACATATCCAACAGCTATGTTTCATTTAGGAATTTTTACCCTTTTTATGAGGCAATTTTTCGTTCCCTAAGTATAACATACTTTGAAGAAGTGCACACTACATTGTTAATGATGTGGAACTTAAAATGATAAAAGATGTTGTTAGCGTTTACAATAACTTGTTAAGTCGATTCCATTCATAACGCCTTTAAGATATACAGACTCAGTTAATTTTTCAGCCTCATTTTAAACAGTAGTGAAGAAAATTCAGCAACGTGATGCAGTTCACGTAACTCTGACGGAAGTCTCCTCAAGATTGGTCTGGATCGGTAAATCTTAATTTGACCTCTGCACATGAGATTGTCGTGCATGAGTCTGACGAACGATATGAGACTGCCTACAACACCACCAGCGGTTCAACGTAACAATGAATCTAACTACCTACGGTCACCAATTCGCTAATGGATAGGAGTTAACTAGTTATTTATTCTTCTCTAATAAAAGACTACGAAAAGTCAGGGTAATTAGGGAGGGGTTAGGATTTTCTAAAAGAAACATCGAAACTTCATGTATCTGTTCGGAAGTAGTGATATTTTTCGGGCACAGTGTATAAACGCTACTCTAGCTATCACGCTCATCGGACCTTAAATCGATTGAAAGTGCTCGGGATTGGTTAGGACGCACAGTTAACTAGCAACAAACTGTTCGAAACCCATTTCGAATTTCAAGGATATTCGTTGATATGTGGACTAAACGACCTCATTAGTATATTGAAAGCCTAGAGTGAACTGCATGAATAAGTATATCGAAGGTGTTGTCGTGTGTAAGAGAAGAGTGAATTGGTACAAAACAAAAAATTTTATACAACACTACCTAGGGGAGAAACATTTCGTTTCAATAGGCACCCTTAAACGTAGAAGACATTTTGAATTAAGTATGTCCCGAAGAAACAGTTATCTCAAACTCATACTGAGATTATCCTTTATGGATTGAAGTGCATCCAGGTCCCTCAGGGAAAAGTAACAATATGTCATTTTTAAGGACTTAGTCCGACCTGTAAAAGTAAAGGTTCCAGAGCTGATCACTGAATTACATGAAACCGTCTGTCAGCAGACTTTACGCACAGCTTGGACCAGAATATAAGATAAGATGTGACCCAGCAAATCAAGGTCTCGTTATATATTTCCCTTTCATGAACAAAGTTAGTAGCTCACTGGTCCAGAGGATTTTTACATGCACTACTGTGAGACATTTGCTCACAGACGTAAGTTGATGGAATCTAGTCCAAGCCAACGTAAACCAAATGATTATTGACAGGTGTGAGTAATGTTCCTCATCGACGAATTCTCGCAAATGTGTTCGCAGCTCAGAAATCTCACATATAACATAAACAACGTCTCCTGAAAAAAACTACCTTTTTCACTCTCTGTGGCAGAATTAAGACACCTGAAGCCACTGTAACAGATTACTCTGTTGTACGGTGACAAACATCGGCTAATGTAATGCCAATCGGTTCGTTGTTTATTTTCTATCGTTTTGCTCGTACCACCTGCAGCCGTCTTCATTGTTTACTTCGACTTGCGATTTTGTGTCAGTATAGTCTATGCTTCCTTAGTCGTTACAACAAACAATAGGAGAGGGTTAGTGGATAAGATATTGCCTTCCCAACCGTCTACTGTAATTTACTGCAATATCAATAATCTTAGTAAATTCTCACTGTTAATTATGAGAGCGCATCTATTTGAGGGTTTTTGTAGATGAAAGTTTTAGTGCCTAGTGAGTCAAGGTCTCATCATTCACACTCCATGGGATTACGAGCTCGTTGATTCTGAGTAGAACCATACCTGTTGAAGAAACACGCGTTGCTTCATTGGCGTTTTCTGTTGAGATGTGTTCCGTATAGAAAGGGACTTGTACAGTTTCTTATTAGGACTGAAATGGTTGTGATTTATCAACCTGACTCACGCACCCCATTGATTGGACTGACAGAAGCCATCTCATGGTCATACGACCTTTTCTACGATAGTCATTGAACTGGTGGTCCATTAAGTAGGGATTCCAGCTCCCTACACGAAGACTGTCGTTTCATGCTCTTAGTCAGGCTACACCTATTTTTCAATTACGAAGGATGACAAAATAGGTCAGTTTGAGCATCCAAAGATATTTATTCTGTCATCTATGTTAACTTGTGAATGGGGAGCTCTTGCTGATGAATTGCCAGTTGGCAATTACAACAGGATACTTGAATCAGTTTACCGCGTTTAAAGTTTAGTAGAGCTTGTAACCAACGCTGCGTAGAATGACATAGAAGCGGTATGAAACAGGATAAGCGTGGATATATTCTAGAACGTGAAACAAAATTTTGAATGTGACATTTACAGACCGTTTCTTATATATCACTCTACACACCCGATTGGGACAACCCTCTACTACCCGTCTGCCCATTTCAACTTAAGTGTTTTCGCTTGTTCCAGAGGCACAGGAAGCATTGAAATGTTAGACCGCGCAAACCGTGTGTGTTCGTTTCTGCACCTGTCCAGTTTGTGCACGTGTGCACTCACACGTGCATTGTCTTAGCTGGTGGGGCAAGAGTCATGTGATACATTCCGCTAACCGATGCAAGCAAATATCACAAAAACCCAAATGCACAATAAGTCTTGGTCATGCACAAAATCCCAGATTTTTGATTGTGTACACAGTTTCGAAAGAAAACAATTCCCTGAGGAACAGCGGAACTACATTATTCTCATCGATTGATATAATCTTCCCTAGCAAAAGTATTTACCACTCTTAGTCGAGATAAGACGTTTTTATGTGCCCAAGTAGACGACCACCCAACCTTCACGTATTTAAGTTCTTAGCGAACTAACTAAAAGTTACTGGTTCATTTTTGCAGCCAATTGTTTGGCAAAATATTTCCGGGTTGCTAAGACGCTGTGCAGAGGATGAGATAAAGAGAGGATCACTTACGAGGTGATCCAGCTGGGAATGCAGACGTGCATCTACAAGGATAGGTATGGAGAGGATATTGAGAAGTAAAAAACATTGGGGGAACGGTCGATTCACATGTGCTAAAGTGCTGAAAAATAAAATTTTGTTGAGATCAAAAACAAGAAGTACTAGTGTTGCGAGATCAGTGGTCTAGAGACTGGAATAGATTACTGCAACCAACAGAGGAGTGCGCACACCTTCGTAAAATGATATATGTTCTGTGGGAAATACGGAAGCAAAACGTGTCACTGTTTTCACTTCTGCGAAATCTCTGTTAGTGTTAAATTTAGGACTGAAATAGTCTACAGATTACGGTCTAGAAAGGACTTTACTGTCACCACGTTAAGGATATTTAACAAAAAGCCTCCGTTAACCCTTTGAGAGGGGAATGTAAAGAGTCGATATATTTGAACGCCTTCAACGATGAGGCTAGTGCGTTGAACCGATTGATCAGGTTGTTATGCTGTTCCTGTAGAGCTTGGGAAGAGGATATATCTCAAGGTTAGACAGGGAATACGGCGATAAACACGTACTTCAGCAGTAACTAGTCTTTTGAAGTTGTCTCGGAGCTTACATGGGGCAAAAAACAGGTGCTAACAGAATTGCTTTCTGGAGGACAGGCGAATTCATGTATAGTGTAGGATGTCAGTAGTTCATTTGGTCCTGTAAATTATGATGAACTTGATAGGCAGTCCTCCATCAAGCTTAGAAGAGACGATTATAGGCCATGCTCCATATGAAGAAAAACAGCATCATCTGGTTTATGTAACTGAGTGCAATGCATCCGCCATTTAGAAACTACGAAACTGAGTAGACGAGAATGACCGGCAAGTTAGCGATGGAATGTGATTTCGGTCCCAAGGCTACTATCCACCATTTGAAGTCAATGTATAGTTTTTTGAACAGAGTTCAACGCTACCATCAGCAAGTAAATGGATGAGGTTTCTTTCGTGTTGATGTGAGGCAGGCGGTTCTCCAACGATGCGGTGTGATACACTGGTTGGATGTATGCTTGAAAGGTTCAGAAAAAATTCGTCACGCTGTTTGTGAATAGCTAGTGGTAGCTCTTATGGCTCCCCAATTTTTTGTACTTAAGTTGTTGAATACCGTTCAGCGCCAATCAACTGCTATGTGCTACTTGTTGAAGTGTATTCACCATACAATTAATAGGTTGGTTTTGGATTCAGTTATATCACCTTGTCATTTCATCGCTTTACGCCAAAATCTTCATTATCCACATGCTTTAAACTGCTAACTTTTCCAAAAACGGCTGCTAATTCTTCCGGTCTTAACAGTGCACCTACTAAGGAGGAAATATTGAAGAAACGTAGCGAGTTAATGTCTGTAGCTCCAACCACTTTATATCAGTGGACGGGAATCACTATTTCAAGTATCCTCCCATTTCCATTGCGTTTCCGTCACCGACTTCTGACTTCTGATCTGTCAGTTTAGAGTCACTTATCTCACCAGGATTCGTTGATTGTATTCATGCTCTGGAAAAACTTCACGCTAGAACGACCTCATGAGACCGCCACTAAAAAAGAGGATAAACTAGTGGCATAAACTTCAGCTCATATGTTCTCATTAATGAATATCATTGGGGTCCTGTGTTGTAGTTCTAATGTTTGTGAAGTTAGATGAAAAATATTTATGTAAACCACGAGTGAACAAGTTTGATTCTGTCCAAACTAAGGCTTAGACAAACACCATAGCACTCATATTGTACAGTACAGAAAGTAGATGTTAAGAAAGTGTAGGTAAGTTTATGCTTCTCAGAATATAAACAAATTGTTTATCAATGGTTGTATTCGAACAAGTGCGTTAAAAATGAAAGAACGTATGAATTTAAATTGGCACCCTTATTTCTGAAGCTTTAGTTGCATTCTACAGCTTACCGTATTTCTAGTGGTCGAAAATACCTTATGTAGACTGGAGTCCATTTTTTCAGGCTACAGTGGGACCAGGTTTTAGTCCATACGCATCCAGCATTACCATTGTCCAGTGTGTTAAATCATTTATCATACATTTCCGAGTTCAGCATTACCCATGGAATGTCATAAAAAAAATCAAACTGCTGCGGTTGTCATAAAATGACTCAAAATCTTTTGCCATTTACCATACTGCAAACGTTAACAGTGGGTCAGAAAACATTTGGAACAGGTCATGGTAGCTAAATCGTCAGTTAGAAGGATTACACACGGTGAACGGACATAAGCAAAGTTCAGTAGTATGTGAATGTTTTACAACTTCCTTCAGAACCATAACAAAGAATGGGCTCCAATCAAGACATATTCTTATGAAAAATGTGAGCATATCTATAAAGAATACTTAAAGCTACTGACCATTCAGTTTGCACTGGTTGATTACTTGGTTGATTAGTTTTTTTTATCCTCTTCGTGGTGTCCACTTTCTGTCTAGTAATGCTACCGGATTTCCTGACAGTTCTCACCCACTGATTGGTTGCATAGTGTAGTTCGTTGCGTTTACTCACACCAGTACATCTGTATCACAATTCGGTCATCCTATCATTGAACCATTGGTAGATGTGTTTGACCTTGATTATCACCCCCGGTGCTTGGTTTCAACTGTCATTACAGCGAATAATTTATGAGACTTGAACAGGAATCTATTTCGGATTTCTGGACTGGCATTGCCCACCAAGCCAGCACAAGTATTGATCCACAAAACTGCTGTTGTCGTTGTACGTCAGAGTAAAAACGCACCACAGATTATACAGACTGCACATTAGAATCTGTCCACAGATGACTGAATTCCACGGTTTTCAACCTGTTCCTTTGAAGGGTTTCGTTTGATCAACCTTCTTGCTAGAAAACTGTTTTTTTGGATTTGCACTGGCTCGTGACTACTCTGCACGAAATGTTTGTGTATATCGGTGATTATCACTCTTTTTCTGTTTATTGCCTCTTAACCTCTCGGACGCCATGTCGTCCCCCCTTCACTCGAAATATGTTATGTGAACACTGTAGACAGTTCATTGAAATTTAACACCTCATTCAATATAATCCATTATACATTTGCGTATACATTCAAAGTTCAACACTGCAGTGATATCGGTTTTTCAACATAGTACAGAAGGTCAATCAGAAATTTAAAGCTCTTCTGTCTCACTCGCTTCCATTCCATTTTCCAATGTTTCTATCTACTCATCCTTTTTTAACCCTCAGAAGGCGATGTCACTCGCTACGTGAAACAAAGATGCATATTAGCAAAATAATTGGGATTAACCCCATATAAAAGCATTTCCACATAGTCAGCAATAATTCATCTGACGCTACGTTTTGACGAGTCAACGTGAATTGCTGACTTACTAAACAATCCGAACGACATGAATATAAACAATGGGTGTTTGAAAATTGTATTCGTGACCACTTGTCCATCTGTGCCATTGTGAGACACAAGCAATGTGAGATGACAGTTCGATTTAGAAATGTGTTCTGCATAGCATACGCTGTTTAAACATCCGAATCTTACATTATTTGTCAAATGTCATGCCTATCCTTTATGAATATGGTTTACGAGATTACTTAGATGACAACTAGTATCAACCTGATTTATGTGTTGATGCGGTAGGCAAAGCGTGGTTTTCTAGGGAGTTGGAACAACTAAGAGGCTACACCACAAGATGACTGGAAATGAGTTATTTTCTGGTCCGCTTCTAACCATTTGTATATTGTGCTGCAGTGAGTATAGCTGCTGAATAATACACAAATAATCTAATTACTAATGCACATATATATGTACAGTAGATATTGTAACAAGAAAAACAACCAGGGACATGTTACCCTTATTTATATTACAATTTTGTAGCGTCACAAGTAGGTTGGGAAAATGCTACTATGTGACGTATATACGGAACATGATACGCAATTATTGAAGCAGATTGAATTTACAATCGGACATGGATGTTTCACTAGACAATAGTCGACTGTCTGTATGATTGGTTTATGATAGAGCTAGGTAGGTATATATTGCGCATATAAGTTTGCATGCGTCCAATTAAGTTAGGTATTATAGGTGAACGTTGTCTATCAAGGTGTGAATTTCTTCATCCACTTTATAAATGACTGAATAAGTTATGGGCGATGGCTGGTAATAGTCACTGTCAGTGGAAATAATAATTATGTTGATGATGATGAGGATAGCAAACATAGGGGCGGCGATAACAGCGAACTTGGCTTTCTGTTTGTCTCCAATAGATCATCTATCGCAGGCGCCTCTGAATGAGCTTCGTGAACATGCAGTGTAGATCACGTGTCCACAAGAGCTGTTTTTCTATTGGCTTGTCCTTTAAGCTGATGACAGCAACTAGACTCAGGCAATGAAATTGGAAATTGACTAAACATAAATTGACCAAACATACTTACATACTTACAAGTACGTATGTGTGATGCCCGGAGGGTACTAATTACGCCGGCTTTGTTGTTGTAGTTTTGTCCGTTACACCATTAAGCAGCCCAGATTGGCCTAACTAGCTTCAAGGTCATCAGCAGTTGAGGACTGAACAGCTAAACTAAGGACCAGTACTTTTAAGATGTTGAGTTCGTGTGAGTATAGCGGATGGGTGCTGAATTACTGGTTTAACTATCTTAATATGACCTTCTGAGTCAATTGTGACAAGTAATCCCAGTTTCTGTCCCAAGCTTATGACCAGTTTGTGGACAACTGTTTACCACCGGTTGTAGCTGCCTGCATCTGTCCAGTAGGCTCAAAGGGAACGAGAGTACATGTTCGCCGCATTCGCTTTACGTTGTCATCAGATTGATCGGAGAGCGAAGGATAGTGCCACATGTTGAGTCGTCCGCATAGGATGTGGCCCCTCATGCGTTAATATGCTATAGTGTTCGGCCGGTCTGTTTACGTTTGTGCTATACGGTCGGCAGTAGGGTGAACGTCAGGACACATCGAACTGCCCCATCATGTGCGTTAAAAAGAAGGATAATCTTAACGGTGTTAGCGGAATCTTTGTCTCTTGGGCTCCCATTGTCTAAAACTTGCAAGATACGACTAGGGATCGACAGTCACTGGCTAAAATTGGCACGAAAGGATTAAGTGGGATGACGACATATGATATTTGGCGCTAAAAGTCACTGGAGAAAGCTTAAATGTGACAGAAGTACGTTTTACGTAAAGCAGGACGGTAACACTCATGACTGCATAATCATTAAAAATTTACATGATAAAGTTGAACCTACATACCGGACAAGTCGGTAGTCAATATGGAAGTGTGCGTGATTTTTCTGAAAAAAATACAAAAATCTGAGGCAGGCAACTTGAATGATTAATTAACCACCTTTTTGTGAATTTGTTCATCCTGAAAAACAAAACGAACGATTGTTATTATGACCGCCAACTTTCAAAACAACGGTAGAGTTATCTAGCGGGTATGAAGGACACTTAATACGATTCTTTTGTAAACCTCTAATACTTGAGAAAACGAGACCAAATTAGGCTGTGCGGTGGTAGAAACACTTATTGGAACAAAGCATTTGGAATGCTCAAAAACCCTTTTATTATGTTACGCAGTCAGATAATTGAAAAATGCACTTTATTAAGTTACAACTCTTTACTGGCGTTCCAAGTTTCAGTTACTGTTCTAAATGAAGACAGTGGTTGGCGTTTGCTGAGCCAGTAATTACAACACTTTGTTGAACTGTGTTGCTCCTTAGAATAAGGAGATCATGACGGTTATACATTCTGATTTGCAAATGATTTCCGTCGGGTTGTCCTGGGACCGATGACACACTATGTAGTGTGAAGGTATGCTTGTCCATACATTTCTGGCTCCACTTGTTTGTCTCATATAACTTACAGGTTTTGTGCTTGCGATTTATATGAGTAAACAAGATGTTAGCACATCTCAACATGCCTTCCTTCTGCTTTGATAAGGTAGTCAATGGGAACCTAACACTTCAAGTAATTTTCCAAGCAGCCGACAGTTTTTCTCAATCGGACATCCGAAGGGGTTCTCTTTGGTTGCATGTTACTTATTGAAATCACGGGTTAAAGTCACCCACTATAAATCACTAAAAAACTGAATGTTGCTCATGCTGGTCTATAGCTTTCCAATTCAGATAGAACTTTTGATTGACTTACGCCTGAAAAAGAGCTCGACTAGGTGTTTCGCTTGCCAGGTGAAACTTTATCTTTATGAACATCTGATTTATCACATATTGTGAATCACAGCCGTGATTCCAACTCAGTCGGGTTGAATACTCTGACTTCATTCACTCCACCATACAAAGTTTCGATCACAGGGTGAATAGTCGGAATTCCTTACGGCCACAAGTTAAACGTCACTCACTCTGACATTTAACATTCACACTTTCCAGCTGTTCCTTGCCAAAAGAAACATACAGTTGATTGTAACCGATATGCTAATGTTTCCTCTAGTGTCATTTGTTTTTGTTGTCAAGACTCAGTCACGTTACAATCACACATGTTCACTAATCTTATAACAAAACGGAATCTGTAAGCAACGAAATGTCGTACTAACCGTGGGCTAGCTGCTAGTCATTACACTTAAATCTATATCTGAAAGGTGGATTTCCAATGGAACCACAGGAGTACGTCAATAAAGCCCCAGTTTGAAACAGAATCAAATTCATTTATGTTCACTAACTTCTAACCTGAATAGTTGAAACATATCTGTTTCCCACGACAAACTCTGAAAGTGGTATGCATTCTAAAGCAAACACCTCACTGTGTCCATGGACGGTGTAACCGGAAAATGCGCTAGTTCTTCCACCTAGAATGTGTGTGGATCGGGAATAATTGGAAAATGGGTTGACGAGTAAATGTCTTAGACCAAACAGGGTGGTGCATGCATTCTGTTTGTGACAAGTGTGCGAAAACTGACCAAACGTTGTTACACGTCTACGTTCTCAAGTGGCCGAGATTCAGAGATTATTTCGGTTCACAAACTTAGATAATGTATCTTAGTGGTCGTGACAAGTATGGGACTTTTCAGTTTGAAAATATACACAAGGAAGATATTGATCTTTGCCTATGTAGCACGGTCTTCATGTTGGTTGGACAGTAATTTATTTTTGGTGATTTGTAAAGGTTAGGGAAAAATGAACTGAACTAAACAAACGAGGAAGGTCTGGAAACGATCAGAATGTAGACAGTTCTGGGGGAGTTCATCCGACTCGGCTGAAAGCTTGAATATTAGAACCCGCTTGTAACGTTTGTTCTTTTTAATCCATTCATTAGAAAGATAATTTGCCAAAAAACTGTTATTATCATTTACCAGTTTTTATTAAAACACTTGCATCGTGCACATGTCGGCTTACAGAAGCAGCACTGTGCATGGTATGCGCATGTGTGGATGTTGGCCTGTTAGTGATCAATAGTCAACAAATCTTTAGCATAGGTTACTGATGAGTAGTCGGGGATTTGGTTAATTTTCAAATTGAACATCACTCACAATTGATGGCAGCTGTCGCATTCCCATAGACTTTCCAGTCGGCCCCTTTCGAAAAGAAGCACTAGACTCGAGTTTCGCTCTCATTAGAGCTCGTCAGTAGTGCATATCATCGCCACTGCCTGGACTTGAACCACGGACACGCTGTTCATGACGCAACCGCGCTTACCACTGCGCCATTGACCTCACGTTAGGCACGACCGAATTATCATATGTGAACGCTCAACCACTTTCGCTTGTGAGTAATGATCAGGTTGCCCGATCGTCTCGAAATGGAGACACAGTTACTGTCTGTTAATTCCAATCGATAATCCCGCGATTAAGACTTCCTAGACAGGTCGAAATCTCCGATCTTTAGCACTAGTAATCTTCTGAATGCGGGCCCATTAAATAGGACAGTGGTTCTAAACAATCCGGTGGGGACCAGAATTTGGGTCGCGGGATGTTCATAAAAACTCAGAAGATTAACTTTACAACGTTTCTTATTTTCACATTGAGCATATTTGGTGTCAGCTTAACTCAAATCACACGAGCGAGGAGGATGTATGTTGTAGGTTTAGCCCGCACATACTGGTCGACTGGGGACGCAACACACGCATGGCTGTAGTGTCATATCAAATGTTCATGATGACACATCAGACCTACCTGTCATCCAACACCTCCTACTAACTAGTGTCAGGGTGGATGATATGTTGAGTGTACATGTAAGAAAGAGATTTTTCCTTTTCGGAAATATCGATTTTGTAGATAAAAAGTTTTACTCAGAGTTTTTGAACTACAAAACGCAGTAGAACAGTTTTTGAGAGAAAAAGTGTAGCGACATACGGTCCTAACGAAACAAACTGACTAACCTGAATAACATGACTAAATCAGGTACTTAACCCTCCTAATGCGCTCAGTTTCGGCGTACAGGATCATGACTAAATTATTGTTGATGATGACGACGACATCTCTTCTTTGGCAATAAACTAAATAGTTAAAATGAAACAACTTGGTAGGGTAGAAAGATGCACATCCAGCACACAATTTGCTTCGGGAGTACATCAGGAGTATAATTGAATAAACAAGAGTATGTTTTCCAAAAAAACGCTCAAAAAATATCCAGAACCAAATGAATCGATATAAGCCAGAAATCGATGAACTCCAAAGGAAGTGTTGGATCGGAAATGCGTTTGACGTAAAAGTGTTGTAAGTGACTTTAATGGAGCTGAAGAAAAACCAATGTTTGTACACAGGAAACCATCAAAAAAGCTTATTTTGACATCAAACGGAAGATAGTGGACAGCGTTACAAGATGGAATAGTTTTCAGCAAAAGAGCCAATGAAGTTTCGTCATCACTTTCTATGGCGTATCTTTACTAAGCAAAATTTTCCTATACCTTAATAAACAGAGTTGAGGCAAAAAATGAGCTTGATTCTCAGCATGATCTACTAACTCTGCGTTTCTATTGCGACCGTGAAACTCCGAAATGATTTGATAGTGTAAAAATGGAGCATAAAGGATGTTGTTAGAATTTAAAAATTTAAAAATACGAGTGTTCTCATTGTTATTACGCTTTTTCATACGATTGTGTTAACACTCTTAGTTTATTAGAGGTATTGGGTGAGGAACCAACAATTAATGGAATATTAGAATTGCAAGCAAAACGGTTAAAAAAACATATGAATAAGGTTTTAAAACTTGGCTAATTCAGATGTGAGCAGTGAGTTGGACGTCACGCTATTGTGTATTAGTTTCGGCTGTAAGTTTCAAGGCACAACCTTTCATAGGTTGAGCTCTAAGTGACTGGCAAAAGTTTGCTAGTAGGCGACAGAATATGTGAAGAACTTTGTGGAATTTTCTCTTAAGAAATGACTGTGTCTTAAAGTTTTGTCTGGATGAAAGGATTTAAAAATTTCATGGCTTTCTTAACAACACTTCCTCAAGCACGTTCAGCGAGTGTTAGATCACAATTTAGGTACCTACTATGAAGTTATGTTTTAATTTACACAGGAGGACGGATGTTGGAGTTAAACCTTTTGGGAGCATCCTTATGGTGACGTGGTTCGCCAGATCTAATAAGAGCGAAACTCCAATCTAACAATTCCCTTGGAAGCTGACTAGCCGAAAATCATACCTGGATGCAAAGTTTGTAACCAGTTGTGAATGGTGCTCAGGTTAAAATAGTTTAAACATCAGAATGTTTGTCAATGGGTGACAGAATAAATAAACCTATTTTTCATATGAAAGTTGTCAGTTTGGCATTACAAAAGTAGCAACTGGCAAATTTTTTCGTACACACATTTTCTTTGTTCGATACTGTGTTATATACGATGTTGCAATTCACTTTTTTCTGTCATATTTCTGCTTGAAACAGTCGGATAACAAATCTGCAGTCCGAGCGTCCAAATTTTCCTTCTAGTGAATTGAAGAAAAAGCAATTATTTTGCATGCTGTACAGCTGATCACAGTTTATCATAGCATCCATATTTACGTAAAACCTTTCAGCTGGTCGCCTCCGAAAGATGCATTCGAATTGAGTTTCAATTCTGCCGGTAATGTGTATCATTGCCATAACCGGCAGTTGGAATCCGTTTCATGTCCGACCGAAAAGTCATATTCTGGAGTTCTGGTGCGGCTATTTTCCGGTGACGTTCATGTTGCCCAGCTGCCTCAAAATGAACATTGTAACGGTCCAGTTACATCCAGTCAATGATTCCGTTATTAGAACCTATTATCCAGATGAAATATGTGGTAATTGAACTTGCTAAACACTGTATCGATGACTTGTACGTAATGGAGATTTGACTGATAAGAACTGAACGACGGGTCGATTCTTGTCTTTTATCAAGTTAGTGAGGTGAGGTGAATACTACTCACAAACGATTGCGATTGAGTGTTTAGGTATGGCATATCCATCACGATTAATGTGAAGTCAATGTCACGGCCAGCACAGTTATCCCAAGAGCATATAGACCGGGGCTCACATTTCGACCGTAACTTGTATCCATACTACTGACACATTCTTACAAGAGCCAGGCTCTTACTTAGTGGTTTCTTTCCGAAGACGTTTTCTGAAATTTCTATCGCAATATGAATCCTGTGATCGGATATCAGCGCTGTCCAATTTATAATAAACAGATCGGCAATCATTTCGAGAATACCCACAGGTTGATTGATGTTGAACTCAACTCACGCTTCTCCAGCACTCGAAATTGGTGCTTCATTACAGTAGTTTTTATCTAGTTCTTATTGTTAAGAATGTACATGGGATACTGGTTTTACATATCTGTTTCGCGAGATCATAACATATAAATGTCCGTTTTCCGGTTTAACAGGGGTATACTTCCTTACATCTTGTTCATTTTAATTGTATACGTAATTAAACTGAATTTTCTAGTCTAGTGTCTGTTGTGTGGACGAGTGATATTCCCCTCTTGAGTGTAATGAGGAATCTTGTGGTGGTGAATTTTGTATAAAACCAACTAAGATGTCTAATAGGCTCCTATCTAGCAAAAAGCCAACCACAGAAATGAATATACCTTGTTAGTCTGAATAGAATTGTTTGATCTAACACAGCTCGTGGTATGCACGTTGAATATGTTGGTTATATGCTGGGTGGGTTGCCCTGAAAGCCAACGTCGGCTGACATGGAAATGAGCTTGTACAATAACACATCATTCCAGATAGACCTCTGTGGATTGCGGAAGGTACTAAGGGATTTTTTTCATGACGCGTATTCTGACCATCACAAGTGGGATTACATCAAACGATTCCCGGATAATCCATCCTGAATATTGGATCTTTTCAGGCATATTCAGGTTTATAACGCAAGCTGCTGACTTTACACCGTCAGCTAAAGTAGTCCGATAAACTGAATGATCTTAAGGTTCCCGAAAACGGTGTAGAACTGTACAAAAATAATTCACATGGAATGCGAGACATTCATATATGGAAATAAGCCAACAGCAGCAACAACAACCAGAATTACGAAGCTGTGCCAGACCCTGAAGAAATGGCCGGAAGCAATCGAAAAATGGATTAAGTATAGCAACTGAATTCGGATACTGATGAGACAGACTGTAATCACGGGGTTCGGTTAATTTCAAGAAAAATGAAAATACATTTATGAATGCGGTTATTTTCGGAAATTCGTCTCGAATGTTCGCTTTGACAAAATTTACAAGTAGGTAGAAATATATGAGAAGCAACTTCTGTAGACAAACTCAATATTCTCCAGCAGTTTGTCAGTATATCGAACACATCAAATAAATCATTGCAAACAGTATAATCAGTTCAACATAGATCGATTCAACCTGGTTAATTCATCCGGGACTGATCCATCCCGAGATTATTCAACCCGGGGCGTTTCATCGGGGGATTGTAGCGATTGCGAAAAAAATATTAAATCTAATCAAATTGTTGAATATCACACAGTTGAAAACAGATATTTTCCAGTATCTCCTTAAGCACATTGCCACAAACAGAGCATTGTTTAACTGCCTAAAGTTAGGGTTTTGTGTACTTTTAACATGATCGATAATTCTTATTATTGTGTGAATCGTCATGTAGAAGAAGTAAAAAGAATACTCTTTCCTGTAGGTATCCTCAAAAATAGATGACATTCATGTTTATGAGTTCCTTTTAGACGTGATGAACCATTAACTTGCGAGGTCAATGCAGGAGCGACTTCAAGTCAGAGTAATACCATTCCAGAATACATATCCATTTCACGTTGAGTGAAAAAATAGAGGTTTGTACTCAGAACAAATTTTTACATCCATGATAAAGTACTTTATGGATAATTCACCTGAAATTTGGACGAACTGTTCCGAAGTCAAATTGCTTTGGGAGGAATGGCGCATGAAATGAATTGGGTGGTCACCATTTCGGTTACCTTCCCGAATTCACATAAATAAACCCAGTAGTTTTCGAATACCTTACTATTTTACACCAGACAGAAAGCGAGTTTGAACACAACTTACACTGCATCGCAGTTCAGCGATTCAAATAAAAGTCTAACCTTAGCACTGGATTTGAGTATAGCTTCAGCTGAGACTTAGTTGTAGTGCATCAGTTTGTCCATATCAATATTCGAGCAGGTCCATATCACAGGTATGACAACTGGAGTTTATCAACTGTTCCGTATAAGTATACGCGCTATTCTGGAGTTCAACAAGAGAAGACACTAGAGCCTACATTATACCGTCTCTTTAAATTGAACTGGCCGATGGATGTTATCTGAATGTGGAGCCAAGTGAATGACCCTGGCTACTCAAAATTAATCAACTTTTTCTAACCGTGGTTACCAGTTCGCTTAACTTGGTACAGTAACAGTAGCATTCATAAACATGAGTCGTAAAGTGATGTAATCACAATCAAATACAACCTTGAGATAATCACTCTCTTTTTAGTTTGACCGGAAAACAACAAACCATCAGCTTCTAATCCCATCACCTCTATCCGCCTGCATGGAAACTGTTTTGTTCAGTTAGTATTTTTTGCACATTGTTCGCCCAATTTTCTTCCTACCCTGTCGAGTGCTAATGCACTGCCGTCGTTTGACCAAACAAATAAATTACCCCCGGTCCTATTACAGTTTATTTATGACATTAGGAGGTTGTAAACAACCGTTATGGGGGACAAGCATGGTTGCACCCAACGTGCCACCCATTGTTTATCGATGAAACCAGGGCGTAGAGTCACTGACTTACACTACACAATGAACGTCCAGCGATTCACAAATCGATATTGCAGAAGTGTTATAGGATAGCTCACATAGCAGGCTGTCTTGTCAGGTTCGCTTATATCCACAAAACGACTTCCGTGCCGAGGTTTAACCCATTAATAATGCCGAATGTACAGACGATTTTGGTCAATATGCATTACACTGGTTCCTCACAAGTCTCGAGTGACTGCACGCAGAGATGTCAGAACACCTTGCTCAAATGGTTGTACAGGAGAGCGTTAATGTTCATGTGAAAATCATCTTCAACCAAATGCCAACCTTCTCTTTTACACATGAACTAATGAGATAAGCCTATAAACAGTGAGATTTGAATCTATGGAAATGGTATGCTACGACAAAATTTCTACCCCGAAACCTACTACAGCCCTTGTAATAAGTTCAGAGATGGTCCAGAATAGTAGTTAAAAATGTGATTGGCTACTTTTTTCAGCTATACTATTAGGTATTAATCTTACAAAAGAATGGGTTTTGGGATATTCAAGGGATCGATGCATTTATGAGGTAAGGCAAATCAAATGATAATCAGTAGGTAACTGGAACCATGGTTCATAGCCCGTTTACTGAGTTGATTATAGCAAAGTGATCTCCAAAGGTTGAATGAAGCATTTTGCGGTGCACATGGATGGATTACGCAATAAAATTGCAGTGGCTTCAGCTATGACCAGAAGTCGACGATTTATAGCTGTTGTGTGAGTGACCAGTTCTCAATAGGTCGAGTAAAGCTCAGTTGTCACATTAACAAAATAAGTTCAATCCACCGGGTATACTGATAAAACGGTGTCAGTTAGACTTGTCATCCCCCTACTTAGACAGACGAATTGATATTCATGGACCTGTTCAGACAGACATCTTGCTGTGCAGTCAAAATACACGGTTCCGCGTGCGCGAGTGAAGGACTATACAAAGGATGAGGCATGGACACAAAACCAATCTGGAGGTAAAATGAACGAGTAAATTAACTGCACAAAATAGCTTGTTAACAGTGTTGAGAGCCTCCGAATAATGGGCTTAAGTAGCGTGTAGCTTTTGAGCGATCAGCGGATATATCCGACTCTCTGTACATCAGGTTGTTACTTGTTCCTCTCATTCAGGTGTTGCCTAATCACGTCTATGATCCAACGACTATAAATTGTCTGTGAAAAATTCATGATTATGAGGTCAAAGCAATGGCGGTTACTCATGCGGTAACATCGAAAAGTAAACTGAATCGTAGTTATGGTGACTAAATAGCACTACACAATGAATGAATATCCCATTCTCAAATCGAAATTATGGAATCTAATTTGATAAGGAAAATTTATCGTTCGATCAGCCTTTCAGAAGGCCAATTTTTGTAAGAAAAAAACGTTCACTCTCATCTACTCTGTTTGGGTATCTGTGAAAATTCAGACAACAATAACAGGACAGCTGGACAGATTACGTTTATTTGACGTATCAGTAGAGACCATATATGGAAAAAAAATCTTAAGATATTATCATTCTATGACACATCTCCCATCCAACCGAAACCTTTCTGATAGTTTTTTCACCAGCTGATAATTATTTTTAATCCGTTCAAGTAGCTTTTGTTCGTAGTCATATCTTCATATATTTTATTCAGTGGCTACATAACACGTTATTAAAATTACGTAAGATGTACTCCGCAGATACATTTCGACCGATTTCTTTGGTTACAGTACACAGACTATGATCAGTTGACATATATCAATTTAAATAAGCGTGATTATAACAGACAAATATCTCTCATGCCAACTTTAAACTTAGTCATTATTCCAACCATAATCATCTAGCCACTAGTCCTTGCTTTTACACAACTGACCCCGTTACAGACAGACAGGCTTGGACAATTTGATAGCAATATTGATATTTGTGAGCCTACTTTCCTTAGGGACGCACCAACAAGTTGTACTCAGTTGATACATCATTTATACCATCAGATTACCGAGACAAATGGAATGTATTATGTATATCTTGTGATTTTATGTGAACATACTGAATAGTTGTCACAGATTGAAAATAATGAAAAACGGCTGAAACTATTATAGAAAACCAAAAAAAATAACAGAACTTGTAAATTTATTCGAAAGTTGATTACTGTCAATCGAAATGTTCCTTATAAAATAAGTTTGCAATAGACGAATTAAGTTAATATAAAGTGGTCAGATAATTAAATGGAAAATGTGTCCCGGTAGAACAAAACACTAACGTATACTCTGATACATTAAAACAGACTACAACTGTCACCAAATTTCCTTGTCTGAATCCGATTAGAGACGATTAACATACAATCACTTGCATTCATCACAGTGTGGATAGCGGCAACCAGTACTGTTAAGTTCAATTAGATTTGTTATATTCTCCAACCGATTCTGACTTACAAGCGAAACTTATGGTTCTGAAAACCGCTGAGTGCATCATTCTGTTTTTATTTGATTGATGTAAGTGGACGCTAGTTGCTAAGTACTATGAAACAATGATTGAGTTCATTTGTGCTCTTAGGTAGGTGGAGAGGGAGAAGTGGTTTGAGTCAAATTAATTGATGATGCTAGGTCTGTACGATAACACATTAGTTCACGAAACACGCAAGTCTGAGCAAGCTTTTCAAAGTTGTCATTTAGAATTAATTTCATCCACGCTGGTGAAGCGGATTTTGTCATAGTGTAGAAAACAGCAAAGAGAATCAACTTTTGGTTTATCGCACTCAATCAGCCAGTACACTGACTAAGGAAAACAAAACGAACTCAGAGCTTCTCAAATGTCAAACAGCACGATCTACTTCACTACGACCACTTGACGTCTATTTTGGTACAAGGATATGTAGTCCCCCATACCACTCCCTAACAAAACCGTAAGTCTGTACAATATTTTTAACTGATTAACAAATGGAAATTCGAAGTCGATGTGCTTTGCGTTTCTATTCAATTGAGATCATGGAAAATTTATTTACCGTCTAACTGGTCATCGGAGACAATTGTCAAGATGATCCCGATAAAACTCTAAGACCACTACAATTCGTGGGCTACTGAGAGAAATTCGTTAACAAAACTTCTTCCGATTCGTGTCAGAATCTCAGTACAACGTTTTGTTAAGCTTCTCACGTAAACCTTAAGGTAGGCTGGACCCCGATTGTTTCACTCTAGCCTAAGGGTTTTCCCGAAGTTGCTTTCAAGCCGCAAATAGTAACATTCTTTTACGCAGGATGAGCAACTGTATTTCAAGGATTTACGATCAAGTGTACATTGGGACTAAAAGCGGAACAGTTCAATGAAAAAATTCTGCTAAAATTTTGACAAAGTTTGGATGTGGACTGTGTGTACTGGGATATAGTTTTAACGGGATAACTATTGTTCGGTCATATGTCGCGTGGTAAACAGCAATAAACAGTGATGTGACTAATGCGTTGACGTGACAGTTGACTTATTTTGTCATCCCGAACACAAAATGCATACGCACTGTTTTAGCGGAAATAGCTCTCAAATCGTCAGCGATTGTCAATTACTCATCACCTTGCCGAAATGAATCCCATCACACTTAAAATTGTCAGTACTTACTTCACACACCAAAACAATCCAAACTGAATTTCTAGTAAATCTCTACTCTCTTTCAAAGACGCTTACTATGTTCACGGCTGTTAAAGAATCATCGAAGTTCTTCCGGGTGCATTCTGTCAACTATCTTTGTGTGTTCCTTGTTGAGTCATCCGGTGCAACTGTTGAATTAATTTCCAAAGAACTACTCACTGCATCAAGACTCCGATGACAAATCTCCCGAGTGAAATACATTAGAAATACCTTTTTTTACCGCTTTATTGTATAGCTGGAAATGATTGACAACACGTTATGACCCCCGCAATAGCTTGACGATCCTCTATGTGTTTAGATGAATGCTCAGGGGTTAAAGTGCCGGTTGGCTGACTAGCTCACGGAATGAACAATTCGTAGTTATACTGCAGAATTACTCAGTAAATACGAATGTGCTAACCAACAGAGGAAGACGGTGAACATTAGTTCTACCTACGCCCTGGCTGATGGATCTACAATACGCCTCCGAATAAAATATTTCACTTCGTCAGTAAAACTCACCAGATTCATTCACATCTATCCACCAGCTGACTAGGAAGTGCCCTTGAAATCAGGTTGAAAGAACAGCTACAATTTAAGTTTGTTCTAAATTACATCATCGCACAAAGGTGGGATTAGTAAGCACCACAAAGAAAAACCCAAAATGTGGCAGAAAACAACCAGAATATCCCCGGTAAAGCAAATGCTAACGTTATCCACCTCTTCCCTCACCGTTATTTTGTCAGAAACTTTGGACATTTTGTCGAATGTGGGGTCAGATCACTTCGAAAGTGGGCACAACCGTTCGGTTCAGTGTAATCTCATAACTCGTCAAGGTATCCGATTCCCAAATTTGGCTAATCACCTGGAACTATGACTACTATGAACTAAAACATGTGAACAGCTAAAAACGGGTCTGTTATCATATATCACGTGCATTGAAAACCTAGTGGGAGAAGTTTTTGATTTGCTTCTGTCAGAATCATCATGGCATCGATTTACACAAATTTAGGAAGATTGGTGAGTCAGACACAACGAAAAAGAGTCAAACAAAGCAAATTAACATCACCACTGAATTGACTAACAAAACTGCTGTGCTTCACAAAAACAAACCTGAGGGGAGTACAATGCGATGGTACTGTTAGCGGTATTACATGTATTATGAAAGCATCATGATTTCACCAAATTATTCTTACGATGTTCTATACGGAATCTCAGCTCATCACTCTATATGGTTTGCATTCTCAATCGTGTAATGACCATCCAGCGCATGGCTGTTCATGACTGAGTTTGGAGCAATGCGTCTATCGTGCATGGTGAGATGTTTTTCAACCCATTGCCCAATGATCTCGCTGACATGCGAATTGATGTAAGATAGCACTGAAGGAAAGAACTTGGAGAGAACAAATTGCCTTTGAACTGGCCGTCTTCAAGGATGGGGGAAGGAACAGTATTGGAGACCAGTTAACAAGTTCTACAGGAAGATACACTGATCGATAGTAGCATAAAAAACAACAATGACACTGAATCTTTGGTAACAGGATCAGTGAGCAATTCCACACACTTGGATTCTCCACATTATGCGACTCCATTTTACTTCTCCAAATGGGAGCATACATAGGGGACTGTTGCTCCTGTTCAAAAGCATTACTTACTCTTACTGAAAGTGTCCAAAGACGGGCTACCAAATACAGTCATGGCATTCATAGTTACTACTTTCCCAAGAATTCTAACAGCGCCAGGTAAATTATCGGTAAGCTACACGTATTTATCAGGTGACTTAGATGTGACCTCCGAAATTCCTCACATACTCGAACAACCACTGGCAGACCTTCTCAGGAACGAAAGGTTAGGAATCTATTCTTTTAAAATTAATATTCAAATGAACTGTCTACCGTGTAGATAATATTTTCTATTTAGCGTTTTCTTACTTTGTAAAATACTAGTTAACACTGTGGCTACGGCAGACTCGGTTGACAATTTCAAAGCTCTACTCACTCCATCGGCATTACAAATCTCCTAACACTCTCTCCAATTTATTCTCACAAGACACTAGAAGCGTATCTGTCTGTATGACTGTTTATCTCATATCGAACGTCCGTATGCTTGCTTTTCGGTTTTCGAAGTATGTGACCTCATTTTGCTAACAAACTGCAAGCCAGTGTTTCTCTTCCATCTGGTTCTCTTCTTTTGCAACGGTTTCCTCTATATCTATCAGCCTTTCAAGAACTTCTGTTCTCTGTCCTACGCAGAGACTGGACTGCATCGGCATATTACACTTCTGTCCCTTGTACAACCTTATGAACATCAATGTATGATAGTTAACATGAATAAAATGCTTCCAGAGTGGGACGATTCTCAGTAGTTTTTTTCGAAGTCTCATGAACTTAAGATTTTAGTTACACGTTCTGATTTTTCCATCTAAACAAACACACGATCAATGAACCTAAGCCATCTGTTTCGTTCAGACTGAGAACTCTTTTTGAATGCAAAAATTGTGGTTCGACATGAGTGAGGGGCATATAACCAAATTTTCATCGTTTTGTAACCTTCTATTTGTTGGTTCTCATCAGTCTAAATTGATCACAATGCTGTGTGTCTTTCGGTTTAACCCGAAAAGTTTGGACCAAAGTCTAACGATCGGTCAGCTGAATGAGATAATATGACAGACAAGTTTTTAAAGAAAATTACAGTTTCAGCAAATAAAATATTACTGTTTATAATTTTAAGATCACAGTACCTATGAATATCATAACTTTCAGCTGGAGCATACAAGCAGTTTGGTTTGATCGTTTTCTGGTTTACTGAACAATTTACCGAATCACATGAATGCATCTCTGTTTCGAGGCCGTTTGTCAAATTTTAAAAAACGTCCATCTGAGTTGATTAATTCGGAAACAACTACTTTCATTTTGAAACGACAAGTCATCCACAGGTTATGTAAGCCGAACTCAACTTTCCGACAATTAATCTTTTTGTTGAGTGAAACTCAGAGTTAACTCGTGTCGCACGAGACTGTCCGGTCCACTGAGAACATTCATGTCCAGTGACGGCTATAAAGAATTGACTGACTCGTTGTCTCTGAGATCAATGACTAGAAGTGCATACCGAATTTAATGAAAAACTGCGGTCGAGGGGTCCTCAGTATTTTTCTATGGGTGACTCCAGTCAGTCGATCGGTTTCGGTTGGAGAACCGCACTCAAGCTGGTCTTGCCAGAATGAAATCAAAAAAACTTGGCTGGAAAAATTAACCATAACCTGGTCTGCGTATCAAAGTAGCAATGAATCGATCAAGTTTGTTCTTTCGATTCCTGAACGAGGTATGCTAATGGTTCACGGAAATAACCAAATCGAAAGGTTTGTATAAATGTATTAAAAAGCCTCGGATTGTCACTGTTACCAAACCGGCTGGTTGGTTGCTTAGGTTCCGAGAAAACGCATCATCCCCTATCCGAAAGTAAGAAATATCATGGTATGAAGTGAAATGCACTCGTTTCCCTGGGTAAGATACTTTAAACAAACATTACTCTGACTCACAACCTTGTGTTAGAATCCGAAATCAAACGGATCATTCCTTTCTGGATTTTAGAAGCGACTGTCTAATTGCCTACCTCATTTTAAAGACTATTGGTGATAATTTATGATTCAACATACAGATGATTTAGATGCGTCCCTGTTACCGAATGAAGATAGCTGGTTGTCCACCGTCGTACTCTATCCGCCCCGCGCTTGCGTGTGTTCCTCTGCCTTGATATTGATTGGCTGGCCTACTGTCTTATCGGTGTTGTGCACGCCTATCTGCAATAATAACGTACATACGCACTGAAAAAAAGCATGGCTATACAGCTGCACTGACATTGACAAGTCTTGGCTCACTTGATCTGTTTCACTCGTGTACATGTTAAGCGTCGTTACATCGTGTACTTCCGATGCGAATGCCCCACTACGTACAGGTTACATTCTGATCTAATGGCATAACGGTCACAAAAATGTGATATGCTGCCTGCTTGCAGTTCGACTTTTCATTAAGTACCGCCCACAGCATGCTGTCTTCTCTCGATAACAAATATGAATGCCTATGGTAGTGTTTTGCACCAGATGACTCACAGAACATGACTAAGACGTTTGCGATTCAAATACCCAAATGAATGGATTAAAGCATCCCACTGGTCCTATCATAACGTACCTAACTGGGGCGGTATGACGAAAATCGAACCAAGTATGTCATGTCTATGCCAGTAGCAATGACAGGAACACTATTTTATCGTAATTGCTGATTGTGTCGCCGACAGTTGGAAACCAATATTGTTGATGGTCGTAGTGTATGGAAATACAGTTCGCGAATGATTTTAAAGAACATCTTGTTTTCACTGATGTCAATGTTTCGTTTAAACTCAGCACATTCATATTTGAAGTTGAGATACTTGTAGCTGAAAGTCATTAGAATATTATAAATGGAACACGAGTATCCGCATTTTAGGAAAAGTTATTGAAGAAGTTGAAAAAAACAGAAAGTGCAAAACTTTGAGTTCAACTTAGATGGTCCTCTTTCGGAAGCAATTAGCCGATGATTAATTCTTTCTTTTTTCACGAGAACTTCTAAACAATATTTCGTCTTGCATTTGACTAGAGGATAAGGCACAGTTGCGCTCATATTGTCTGATCATCGTTTTAAGACAGTTTTCAGCTCAGCCATCGGGTACGTATGTTCAATTACTGGGAAAACAGGCTACAGAGGTTTCCAAATGGCATATGGTCCAGGCTATTGGTTGATTACTTTAACACACATTATCTGTAATGAAGGACATATGTACGGGCGCAATATCTCATTAAGAAGTAAACCCTATTTGTAATTGCGACGTAGTGAATCATAGTAAGTTCAACCAAGCAAAACTGAAAAAAAGAGAAATGTTTTCATCGTTCAAGTTCCGTAGCTTTGAGTACAACTCCCGAACAATTAATTCACCGCTTAACACTGCTATTAAGCAAAGCACACCGGATTTTATCTGGTCTGAGGAAGCTTCAAAAGTTTCACGAGTGAAACATTACCAATATAATAAATTACCGATCGCCCATAAGTTGTGGATGCTCAGTCGGTCTCACATTCCAACAACTCTAACTAATGGTTCTCATGAACAACCGTTTTTGAACATACAAGACCAGTTTCAGTCGAGTGATTATAACCACTTCAGCAAACCACAGGAGTCTTGGATCAGAATAACGTAATAAGACGCTGACTATACAAGTTGGGTCAATAACGTAATCGTTGGTCAGGAAGAGTCTAACGACTACGGACACGGCTTGGTGGCGTGTTTCAACGATAGTGACATTCTCCGGTAACACGGACTTCTGCACCGACCTACGCAAATGTTCCTTCATTCTGATGGCCGAGTATCTCTTGGTTCTGAGTACGTAAATTTCTTCGCAGTTGCATATAGATTGGTAGACACAATGTGACGTGTCACTGGCAAGGTGATTTCCTTTAAGTGACTGTACAGATATTTTCTGAATCCGAGCTAATACATAGAGTCCGGCTGCGTTGAGTGTCGTTTGATCGGATTTATTGTTTCTGTTCAGTTTGATCCATACAGTAATCCTTCTTAAAAGGCAATGCTATGTAAACCATTTTTCCCACGATGACCACTTGTTCTGGTAGCAGCTGCGGTCTACTATGTTGTTTTATGAACCTTTCGAGGTAACCGTTAAATGACAATGCAGATGGGAGCAGTCCAACCATCCTGTAAGACTGTACTTTGTACCATTGGTCAATTTATAGACCCCACATATGTAGTCAGCATCTTATTACGTTATTCTGATCCAAGACTCCTGTGGTTTGCTGAAGTGGTTATAATCACTCAACTGAAACTGGTCTTGTATTTTCAGAAACAGTTGTTCGTGGGCACCATTAGTTAGAGTTGTTGGAACGAGGGACCGACTGAGTATCCGCAACATATGGGCGATCGGTAATTTATTATATTGGTAACATTTCACTCGTGAAATTTCTGAAGCTTTTTCATATAAGATCTGGTGTGTTAGTACAGAAGTGAAACCTTGTTAACGAAACAAACTGTCAGTCGTTTACAAGTTGTTCCGACCTTTTTCGTGAACTTAACCATGCCCTAATCGTTCATATCCCACCGACTGATTATCGACATTCGCCCCCTATATTTCGGTGTAAAAGAACCGATCCATGTTATTGTAAATTTGACATTGTTGGTTCGTCACGAACTGCTTGCGTCTGCCTCTCCTCCTGTTTCCTCTGTTTTGTTCACATTCCTGACGAGAATTTAGCTGTTTCAAATTTTTAATGCGATATAAGTTGCTAACTGAGTAAAACTGGCCTTTTGATCTGTCAGTATTCTAATCATGAATATCACTGGAACGGTTTTTCTACGCCGATTATAGAAACTCTCAACACAAGCATGAATTTTATTGTCGAGAAGTTCCCTATTGTGCTCAACGCTAACAGCAGCACGCGGTGCTTCTCTCCCTTAGACGTAGCAACTGGTGTTATTTCACTATCTCTGTGTCCCCCATGGAGGTAAACCTCTCTCTGAAGACTACGGACAGTATATTTTGTTGTCGAAATCCATTTGACCGTCGCCCGTACACTCAAATACACTTGACTGTCAGTCCAATTTCGACTTCGTTTAAAGTCACTCAACACCGTACGTCTTGCCGTGGCAGATTTAGAACGAATCTTGTTAGATTGACTACCTCTCTGAAACCATGGTATCCATTCAGTAGTTTCGACCTACTACAGATGACAACATGTTCCGCAATGTAATCGCGACAAAGGACTGATTTTTTTAACGCGAAAGTGACTCACACTGTTTGTCGTGTGTTACGGGGTCACTTTGTTGTGACCAAACCGGGAGCCCTGCGAATAGGACGAGATCGGCCGCGTAACCGTTTCGAGGTGTTATCAGGTAATGACGTTAACGGGACGGATATGTCTGAGTTCATGAACAGAAATTATCTATCAGCCGTTGACCGTTTCAAGACCATGTCACCAGGTGGTTAACAGTCGAGTTTTGTTTAACGTTGAGGTAACTAAATAACACAGAAACAGTTCGTTGTGATCTCAGTACCTTTTGAGATAATTACCTGGCCATATGTTACATTTGCAATTAGCACACAAACCAGCGCATATCAGTAGAAAAAAATTGTCTACCTTCTGCTCTGTTCCGTTCCGCTTGGATTTCCCAGTTTTATTTGCTAATGATATTGAAGACACGGAAAGAGGTTGTTGCGACAGACAGAATGTCACTTTTGTTGTAAGCACTACCATATGTTTGGTATGCGTGTATCTGCATACGATCATGGTTTATATTGTTTGGTTTATTTACTAATTCGGATTGCATAAAAGGAGTAGTACAATCTATCAGAGAGGTTCAGTTGCTTTTTATGCGATGTGTTTAACAACCCAGTGATGTATGATATTCGCGAATTGTACCTACTTTACACACACAGAGGCGTCATATACGTTTCCGCCAGCGAATATTTCGTATTGTGATAAAAGCTGACTGATCAAAATACTGTTAGAAGATTCCCAGTTTCTTTCCAATCAGTACTTGTCCCTTCTATGCTTTATTTTTCATTTTGAATACTTTATACAGGTGATCGCCAAAGACGGGGCTCCCGAACCGTACACCTTAACAGGCACAGCAATGGTTGATGTGGCGTTGACAGATGAGAATGATGAGGCACCCGAGATTCATGTGATGCTTGTAGAATCAGGCATCGATGAAGTGACAACTCGGCCAAATATCTACCAATCGGGTGCAACAGCCACCGACGGAGCAAACTCGTTCGGTATGATGGGTGCAAAATTCGCGGGCGAATTCACTACGTCTATCTATGAAAATCCAAAACCGGATACAGTTATTGCATACGTACAGGTAATGGAGAAGTCAAATTACCAAAGCTCAACGTAGTGCTTTTTCTGTATAAAGTGGACTATTTCAGTCTGCGAAATTATTTTCGAATTTCATCTGAACACCACTCATAAGCGATTGCAGTTGAGCACGTAGATATCACTGATCAGTTGTGCTTAGTGTGAAATCAGTGAGATAGATTGAGAGAGGAGAGACAACTGCTAATCCTGACGGTGTGCAAGTCATCATTCCAAGTATTCTCGGAAGTAGTTCAGATTAGCAGTTTGGCAACCAGGAGTGACATGGTCTAACACGCAATATTCGACTAGGCTAACTATGCCAGTAAAAGTGTGGCAAATCTGTTCCACGATAAAGCGGGAGTTGGCAAGGCGCTTCAATACAATCAAGTTAGTAGGTTAGCTGTTGTTTCGAAATCATAGAAACCTCTCCGAACAATGACAGAAAACAGAACGTCTAGAAGGATACTCTCCTGAACTCGTAAACTCAACTCTTTACCTAATTTTCATCTACAGAAAACATAGTCACTTGTTCACATTGCTTTAATACATCCTTCCACTTTGTCAACTCATCAGGATTTGGTGAACTAGTATGAAAACAAAACCTGCTAGTTGCAAACATTTCAAAACAGTAGACAAACCAGTTTCAACAAGCCAATGTTTTAGTTTCCAGAAATTTTGTATTCTTACTTTGGAAGGCAACTTCTAGATAATGCAGCCTTGCTGACAAGAGGTGACCTATGTGATAGATATGGAAGACAAGACATACCCAAAACAATGAATTTGTGTCTATCCCTATGTTCAGTTGCTTTACAGGGACTTAAATTGTCCTGACGTAGTATAAGCAGTTGTGAACTATCTTTGCGGATAAATAACATACTGAAGCAGGAATTACGGCTTGATCAACTCAGACAGTAATTTGAGATGAAAAGTGGGAAAATATGTATACACAAGTGATATTTTTACACACAGACACCTACACCCTGAGATCAGATTTTAAGTAGATGCATTGTTTTATATTAAGGCAAGCTCATCTGAGTATGAGGACATCAGATACACATCGGAATACAAAACGATTCATTGCTTGAGACATGTCCAGTTTTAAAATTTATGGTTCACTGTCATAATTGCAGTGGATGGACTGAATAATCGATTCAGTGGTCGGACCTGGGAACATACTAGCAGTCCTGTTAATTCTTACCGATAGCCGTTTGACCAGGACTTTTTCAGAGAGTTTAAATCACAAAAATTAATAGACTTGTTGAGCGATAGTTTGATTACTGATAAGCAGTAAGGGATTTGGTTGACATAATGTAGATTTCACTCACTTCCTCTTGAAGCGATTGGGTAATCTGGGCACAGTTTACAATCAAATGTGGCCGAGTGTATACGTACGATAATACAGTCGTGCCTAATGTGGTCAGTAGCGCACTGGTCGTTAGCTGAAATGCCTATGACATTGTGATCATTTGTGGGCGAAATTAAAACTACCTAGAAAAGCTGCCTACCTCGTCGAACTTAACATCATGTCGAACACTGAGTGATGATTAAGACAGTGTTGGCATCCTCTGAGTGCAACCTTAGAAGGGTAATTCCTAACAGTTACTACTTTTGCTAGTCGGACAATTTTTGTGCATTCACTTGTCCTGTTGCATGTCCATTGCATTTGCGTGCCAGTATGCGTGTGTGTGAGAGAAAAAGATGGCAAAGTAACTAGCCTCAGCCAAATTCGACGTGCATTCAACAGTTTCATTTGAGAGTATTCGAATGAACAAGTGCCGAATACTATGATTGATGATGTCTGGTATCTAATGATTTATGAATGGTGTATCGATCAAAACTTACACCTTTTTAATTTTTCCTCAACTCAATTGAATTGCATCTCCTTTGAATTTGAAGCCAAATTTTTCTTTTATCCACACAACTATGTGCTGATAAACCAAGTTTAATTACAAGGTAAATATTGTTCACATATGATTTAAACATTCACAACTTGAATTGACATGTCTTCCTGGTGTGATTCGAAGAAACCACTGGATATGTGTTTCTAACGTTAAATGAGCCTAAACTATAGAGTGTATGGAATGTGGGGTTGATACCACTGTAATGTTATCATCACTATGTCATACCAGACTTCTTTGCATATTTACATCTGTTCCACCAATCATATCAAAGTAAACCCAAGAAACAGATTACACTCCAGTGCTGATCATCTAATGGTGCATCATTTCTACCATTGTCACACCAACGAACCGATGATAAGCAGTCTCTTTTAAACACACAGGGTGGGGAAATGTTATTTGGTAGAACCTTCCTTAAAGTGTAGTGGAAAACTCCATTCGGGCGTTGTATAGATGACTTACAACGATGTAGACGGGTCGGGCGGACGGTTTATCATCAGTAAATTCCAAACGATGGTCAGCAGGGTGCTCTTAGGCCCGCGTGGTAGTGGGGCGTTTAGTATTTAGTTCAACGACTGAATAATCTGACGTCTGGACCAGCTCTTCGTACAGTTGCTCACTCTAGCCTGAAAATGGAGTTAATTTCTGTCAACGGAAGTCACTCCGCATGTGTATCCTGAGTGATAGATGATGTTCGACATGATGGATGGTTGTACGGTTGTACACTTCCAGAAAGACGAAGACTTGGGGAGCCTATAAGGCCCTCTGATTGCTGTATAAAGACGGCTCTTCATTAATGTGTTCAAATCATTCCCTTTAGACGGTGTCACAGAGCCCCAACCGCTTGTGATACATGTAGATTTATCGGTTCCTTTTTAACCATAGGAACAAGTAGTAGTAGTGGAAAGAGTAGTCCTTATCTACGAACACTTAATATAACTCGCTCAGTTCGGCTTCCAGTACAACCGTAGAATAAACGAACATAATCGCTGGTATAATGTGGTTAGCTAGTCGACACTAATAACTGGCTACCACGATCTAGCTATAATGCATACACTACCAGTACACAGGTTGCTGTATGTCACCGTCCCGACATTTGTCTGAACTATGACTTTTGTATTTGTTAGGCGCACTTGTTGTACTCGGTTGGAATGGTCCAGCGACCAGAGTAGTACTCACAAACTGGTGGTGGCCGATAGTCTAAGTGCAATGTTTCGGGCATATCTGATATGACGTTGATAGAGCAGTGAGATCTAGAATACATCCCACGCTATAGAACGCTTCCGGTTAGAACCTAGCCGTTTCCTGTCGTTTTGTAAGTGCGTTGTAATGGTTCCCAATCTGTCTTCATTCCTTCCCTGTATATGACCATTATTTTGGCTACAGTTGGTCATGTTTACCTTTTGACTGCTAGCGCACGGTATTTCCTTTTCAAATTTTGTTTTTAGCGACACCACAGTAGACTTTCAGGAAGCAAGAATACACACATTGCGTTCGCTTTGCGTCGATGATTGAGGCTCTGGAGCCATTATACCAAGAGCAAAGGTTTGCTGTTAACATATCCTTCAGTTGACCGTATTTAATGACCTGTCTGACCCAGAACATTAGAAAAGTCAGTGCAGGAAGATTGGGTTCATTACAGTGCAACCTAAACACAAGGTGGATGGCGAACTCCTGGCTAAGCGAGCAACCAGTTTTGTGCATATATTTACTGATGCTGTTGATAAATTAAGGTCCGAGGATTTTAATCACTCCAAACTGAAAACGACCCACACTTGATCGCAACACTCGCATAAAGATAAACCTCTTGACTAGCCAAACCCGAAAGACAGTACTAGCCTCGAGTTTCACTCATAATAAATCTAATCAGTATTGCATATCTTCAACTAGACCGGAATTTACATTCCACTCATCATACCTGTGATACTAACAAACTAATCCCAACTCCAATAAGCTCAAAATAAGCACATGACCAATCATTCAACTGCTCAATCACGGTGACTGAATTGATTGAAGTGAACAGATTGATTCTTCGTTTGAGAAATTTGAAACACTGGGTTCCCTTTAACCACTTCATTAGAGCAGAAGGAATACATATATTGCGATATGTTAACATTTCATTTACTCTCATCAGTCGCAAACGTAAAACATTCAAGTTATATACATCATACAGATAAGGACAGACAGGGATTAGACACCCACACGTGCACACCAAGTATTATGTAATCACGACCATGGCAACCCGATAGGTTGCATGTTTTACGTTTGCGACTGACGAGAGTAAATGAAATGTTAACATATCGCAATGTCTTCTTTCCGCCCTAATGAAGAGTGATTCTGTCTATTCTCCCCCTGAAATGATCGGGCAAACTCAACACTGCTCACACAGGGTTGTGCATGGGCGTTTGGATATGATCATTTGACCGTGCCAATTATGAGGCTACTGGTGTTGCGGTCAACCCACTAGTCATATAAACACGAGGGCCGGAGTACGAACTTTGTTCCGAACAAGGAAATGCACCACGGACGAGTTCAAGTAAATGCGAAACTTGCGTCTAGTACTTGATGGGCTAGCCGAATGGTCTATCTGGGTGCGAAGACTCCGATCGAGTGTGGATAGTGTTCAATTTGAGATGGTAAATGGCTTAAGAGGACAGCGACATACCAAAAACCGATGAATGTTGGATATCAGTGACTCGAAGTAGCTAAAATAGAAAATTTTAGATATTGATGTGCAGTATCGATGGGCGCTAACAAACCAAAGCCTATTTTCGATTTTTTTTCTTGAAGTAATCTAACTGAAATGCATGTCTGAGTTTTGAATGTTGATATCAGCTATTAATGGTTTTCAACTTTTGATGACGAAAGTATCCTGTTGACTGCAAATGCATGAGTACGGTTACCTTGTGACCAAAACAGTAGAATGTACTGGTTTGCACACAGAGTTAGCTCGAAAGTTCGGATTCTAGTAAATGTGCTTTGTGGATTACTAGGTAGAATTTAGTTATCAGATATGAACTCTCCTACTCCCATACTCAACATCCCAACTCATGCTGTTCATTCAGGCATAATGGTTGTCATGTTTACTTTAATCAGTATGCCCTTCAACTCACAACATCGTAGACCTTTTTCAGTTCCTTGACTACATTATTTGCTGGTTGTTTCTAACTTATTCATATTTTCGATCTTGTTCAGGTACTTGATCGCGATCATAACGGCCAAGATCAAGTGCACTGTCATCTCGGCCCGACAGACAACTTTACACTTCAACCTGATTCGATCGAAAATAAGTATACATCTGGGAGCCAGAGGGATCCATTTTCGTCAGCCACAACCCTCAATGATGGATTGCATCGACAGGATTTCCGTCTGGTTACCGGGACCAGTATGATCACCTTCGCGTCGAGTCCACTTTCGGATCAATTGGATCGTGAATCGTCTCCAAGTCAGCTGGCCACACTGACCTGTACCGATAGCGTCGGGAACGCGGCATATGTACGCATTCAAGTCCAACTCAAAGACGTAAACGATCACGCTCCTGAATTTGCCAATTATGGCCACTTTGTTTTCAAGTTGCCAGAAAATCAAGAACTAATCGATGGCAAACCGATATGGTTGGGACGAACTGTAGCCACTGACAAAGATTTCGGCGAAAATGCTGTGATCACCTATCAACTAGATGACCAGGAGGATGGCAATTCTGAGAATCGTAAGGTATATGGAGACAGCAGTTCAGCACACCTGTTCGAGTTGGATACGCAGACAGGCGATTTGTTTGCCAAAACAGTGTTTGACCGGGAAGCTGGGCCGCTTGATGGTATTTATCGATTCCGAGTCTATGCCACGGATAAGGGACAGCCCAGTCTAACCGGGACAGCCACAGTGGAAGTCAATATAATGGATGTGAATGACTGGGCTCCACAGTTCACAAAAGATGTGTACTCATTCAGTGTGCCTGAAGATACACGAGTCCAAGAGGTTATCGGAAGCGTTGAAGCCATAGATCGTGATGCGAACAGCCAGGGGAAAATTACCTACCATCTACTTGCACACTCCAATACTCTTAAACGAGAACTCGATCGTACAAAAAGGGCGCAAGACCTGACTCACTTGACTCCATCGGAATATACCGGAAACGAAGATAATTCTTCCAAAACAGTTCTAAATTTACGTGTCAAGCGACAAGAGAACGAAAACAACTCCATTCCAAATCACCGTTTACTTGATAATGATACAGATGTCACACTGACTGTGACAGAGCCGCACTATCAGGCACAAAGTTACCCGAAGTCATTTTATTCGGACTCATTACAGGATGATTCTGGTGATGCTGCATTTCGTGATCATTTGACGGAACAACCGAATTACTTTAACGTGGACCGTCTGAGCGGCAAAATTCGCCTAATCCGACGTCTGGACAGGGAGTCTATTGCCTTCTTCGCGTTGGAAATAGTGGCCACTGACTCACCACCGGCTTCTTTGTTGCCTCTGAAATATTCATCCACTGGGGCATATAAGAATCACACCCAAAGAAATATGGTGGCTCCCAAGATGCTATCGGCGACAACCACCGTAGTGATAGCCATTATGGATGTGAATGACAACGCCCCTGTATTCCGACGTCCGAATACATCGACCGCCATTCAGTTACGATTGCAAGAAACACTTGGTCGACAGCTGCTCGTTGTGGAAGCCACTGATGCGGATGAAGGAGAGAATGCTCGTATCTCGTTCTTCATTCGAAATGAAGTTCCACGACCATCTGGCGGCCCTGGAACCGGTTATTTTGCAATAGATGAAACAACAGGGACTTTATTTTTGGCCAAGTAAGTTGTTCCAATCACGTGCGTTTCTTGCTGAGACTGCACACTGTCATTCTTAAACTGTTTGTTTTGTGTACACAAATTGTGACCACTTCTTTTTATGCTATGGCTTCTGGTCATCACACTAGAAATGGATCAAAAAGTGGTACACATGCTGCACCATGATAAACTGAAGACCAACACTTTCCATTCATAAAGAGCCTGCTTTCTGAAACGAATCAACTAATAACCAGTCGAGATTAAAAAAACTGTTGTTCACGAAACTGCTGACAACAGTCCTCTATACGAACCTTGAAATACTAGTGCAGACTTAGGCGTGCAGAACGCAAGGTGCTGCAGCCAGATCGAATATGTTTCTCTGGAATTTTATGGTCTCACACGCGACTGAGGAGCCCTTTCGAAGCATTCAAACGTCTCCATGCACACTGATAGGGTTTGAGTATAATCATTCACCAGTGCGGTTGGAAAATGACACATGCAGGTCGCCAGTGATTTAGGCAACCGGATAAGGCATGTATTATGCTGATTTAGCTGCTGTGATTCTACCCACGAGTTAATGCGTTTGAGCACTTGAATCAAACTTAGGCCGGCTACTCTCCGCAGCCTGTCCACTCTTCAAAAGCCTTGCGCTGTGAAGACGTAGATAAGATGTATCGGTTAATCGACAAATCTTGGGGCTTGTAATTAGTAGTTCACTTTGCGTCAGATTCCCTGATTCGTCTGGCAACACACTTCTCACTCTGATCGGGGTACACTTATCGGTAACCTATAGGCAGTTTTCATCGCTGTGACGTAAAAGTTAGTTCAAACAATGGAGTTTTATGTGGACAGGTTTGTCTCCTGATTGAAAGCCGAGGTAGTCTACAATTCCCACTGAATTCACATCGGGTTGTTCATATAGGTCTTTAGAAATTTTTTGGTGATGTCATTATACGAAAGTTAGTCAGCATCCACTCTTTCTATTCGCTATGTAACGCAGCTAGTTGTGTCGATTTTGCCTTTTTTCTAACCGCATAAATGCCGCTGGGCAATCCAAACACAAAGACAAAACTGGTCAGAAGTAGCGTGGATTTGTGGGAGACCCCAGGCAGTTGCACTACTGGTATAACACTGGCGAACCGAGCAGGACTGAGTTTGTCCAGTGCAGTAGGATACAGTCACACTACTACTTTCCGATTAACCCATTTGCAGTTCATAAAATACTACTGAACCATGTTTGTGTTGTCTTTAAATGATACCATCCAGTGTAAATCCAATTTCCATGGCGTACAAAACAGTAAAACACATGCAAACTTATATGGATACTACTGCCATTTGAACAGGCTGGATGATTCATCATAAATGGTTACAGTAAAACACGAGTCTGTGGTTATTTTCGATGCACTCACATCATTTACTTGACATGTCAGTCTGTCGGCGAACTGACATCATGTCACAGAAGTGCATAAAATACTTCCGTACGGAATCATGAATGATATTTCCCATTGAGCACTGATCATCAGAGTAAACTCTCAGATACAAATGATGTCAGCAGAAAGTTGACAAACATCGTGATTCGCAACACACGTTGCGCGCCAGTATGAGGGAAGGCAAAGCATCTTGGAAAGGTCTACAAAATGTACCATGAACTTTACTAAAGACATGGTAGTTTGGTATATGTTCGAGTGTGTTTAATTTGCAAAGCTTTCTCCTGCATCTGTCAAGAAAGGGTGTTACAATATTTTATTGGGCCGTGCGAGAGAGGATTCGTTAAAGCTGACACCTGGGGTTCAAAAGTAGACGGTATTTATGAAGAAAACTGAACAGTAAAACCGACTAACGCAGCTGTATATATGCAGCAAGGTGAATGCTACATGTATGGGAACGTGTGCTTGTGTACAGTTCCCGAGATATCCGTCAACGTATACTCATATGTGGGTAAGTTTGAACATATTATTCAGGAACATTACAAAAGGCAATAAAAGAAAGAATACCAGCAAGACTAGTTCACCTAAACAAATAAACTTGAATTCATCTCTCACCTGAATTGGATATGATCAATCATAATATGTGCAATTTGTACATGCACCTATTTTGTGTATTGTAATGTGTGGAGTAGTGCGCATTTCTGACGTTTGCACAGTTTGAAGTAACAATTTAGAATTAGAATGTACGGCAGATTAATGACATCATTCAACAGAAATACGGAGTTGAAGCTAACAGTATGGTGGTTTGAAAACCTTACATGGTTGTAACCCAATTGGTTCAGATATCTTGGTCTTGAAACCCTAAGAAATGTAGGGACAGGCGGAACGTTTTGTTGGGACGTATGCTTCGCAACATAATTGCGGGATCACCAGTTAGTGTACACATAATTCCACAACCACAAGTCATAACGTGATTACTGTTAGTGTCGCTATATTTTATCACATAGAAACACTTAGTAAATTTTATGGTAAAAATTGAAAGGAAAATTGCGAAAAGTAGCGCTATATAACTACAAATACTTTTCACTATCTTGACTCATGCAATTTGGTTGGCTAAATCCAACAAACGTCCAAACAAACGTTTTTGGTCCCAATCTTTTACAAATAAATTCATTGTAGCGACTGATAACACCTTTCACTGGCTGACGTCGATTGACCGTAATTTGCTCACAACACCGTGCTTGAATTCTAATCGGCTGGACCTCTTTCAGTTAAAAATAAACCCCACTTCAATCTCATTACAAAGAACATGCAACATCACTAGGCAGTTTTTAATTTAAACAAAAATTAGCCACTTTCGATAGAAACCCTCTAAAAGATGACTTATTCTTGTCGAGGTTTATTTTTTGATTTTTCTTCATAGCTTCAGAAAACCTTGTAACTTTTTTTATTATTATGTATACCAGCATTCTGATTACGAAAATGGGGTATATAGGATTAGAAAGTTGTATTACTATTCGTACAATCGGAGTAGCCTCACAATGTTACCAGTGAACGAATTTTGCTCTGAGCGAAGCAGTAGTGTCCTGAACCAGAGCCTATACTGCGAATGATGTGAACAATAATTAATGGAACTGGTCTAAGATGGTTACTGTATTCACCACAAGTTAACTTTCACTAAATGCAAGCAACTTAATGATTTATGTACTAGTTTGACAAGAAAGTTTTAGGCCTGGGGCTTAACACAGTTTGAATAAACGCTAAAACATGTGAGATAAATTTTCGCTTGAACATTTAGTCTTTCATTTATGAGCAATAAAACCAACTTGGTGAGGATGAAGTCACTACCATTTTTCGCAACCTGTTGATACGCTGTGTGATCTGTTTTCTACTTACTTGTTGTCATGCGTTTGAAGGTGCCTGCGTCTACAATTGACTAGTCTGAAGAGTAATCTGCTCAACATGACCGGAAAGATGCGGGAATAGGTGGTGGTGGTGGATCCCGTCAGTTAGTCACCACGGTTAGCTTGTAGTGAGAACATGCTTATACTATAACTGTAGTGTTCACCTTAAAACCTCCATAAGCGCATCTTCTCATTCAACACTCGAAGTTAAACTTACGGCACACTAGCTTAAACAATTACGTGAATCAGCCGTGTTTTGTACAAGTCATACCATCGATATGCGTTCTAGATGAAACAGTAACTGCGGTATAAACAAGGAGAAATTAGGACAGCTTCAATACCAGCATACCTGGTCGCAAACTTCGCCTCCCAGTTAACCATTCGGCTAGCCCATCTAGTAGGGAAGCACTAGAGGCGAGTTTCGTATTTATCAGAAGTCATCCGTAGTGCATTTCCTCGTCCGGAACGAAGTTCGTACTCGGGCCTTCGCGTTTGTGTGACTAGCGTGTTACCCACAACACCAGTAGCCTCACAATTGGCACGGTCAAATGATCATATCCAAACGCCCATGCACAACCCTATTTGAGTAGTGTTGAGTTTGCCCGATCATTTCAGGGGGAGAATAGACAGAATCGCTCTGTTCACTTCAGTCACTAAAACCATGATTGAGTGTTCGAAAATGATTGATTAGTTATGTCTGTTTTGAACTTACTGACGTTGTGATTATCACGTTATTATCATAGGCATGATGAGTGGAGTGTAAATTCTGATCCAGTCGAGAATATGCACTACTGATTAGATTTACTATGACTGAAACTCGAGGCTAGTACTGTCTTTCGGGTTTGGCTAGTCAAGAGGTTTATCTTTATGCGAGTGTTGCGATCAAGTTTGGGTCGTTTTCAGTTTGGAGTGATTAAAATCACTGGACCTTAATTTATCAACAACATCAGTAAATATATGCACAAACTGGGTGCTCGTTTAGCTGGGATTTCGCCATCCACCTTGTGTTTAGCTTGCACTGTAATGAACCCAATCTTCCTGCACTGACTTTTCTAACGTTCTGGATTAGGCAGACCAGAAAATCATGTCAAATGAAGGACTTTTCAAATTATGCTACCGGTCTTGATTTTAACGAGATTGATCGTGACTTGTTATATGCCTGGTGGTGAGAACAAAGATTACTCTCCTTTATCGTGTAAAATCAAATTCTGTTCAAAAGTGTTAGTTGTCATGCATTATAAACACTAACAACACGGTTGACATTTCGCGGGCTTTCATGTAAACATCACAAATTGAATTGCTTCAGAGCCAATTATTGCATGTTCTCCTCTGTTTGGAACAGCATTCAAACTGCTCTGATTATGCAAAACTTTCGAACGATCCAGGTACAATTACCGGAAGTGTTGCATGTTCTAACACATGAGTTGTGCCTTGGGGATGATTTTAATTGTTTATTTTTTCTGGTGTTAGAAGACTTGATTAAGTATTAGGTATTAGGCTGGTTGTTGCAGTAGTTCACAAAATGTCTACCTCTTGTTATCATGTATAAGAGCCTTTTAATATTCATGTAAGTTCAATTAGAAAATTTATTTATAAGACCAATTCTGTGATCATAGTGACGTCGTTCAGAAATAGATGGGTTTCGTTTATCTTACATTTTATTTTGTTAATCGCTTACAGAACACTAAACAGTACAACAACACACCGTCTAGTCATCGAGGCATGCGATCATGGCAGTGGGAACACACGACGCTGTACCCTATCACCCAGCATTCGTGTAACTGTGTCCGACGGACTAGAAAGTCCGGATATCGGGGATATGGCCGTTTACCAGGCCCGAATGGCGTCCCAGTCCAATCAGGCGTCATCCTCAGATTTGCTGCCATTCGATTTGGACCAGCTGGCAGTCCGTTCAGCGGCAGCCGCTCAAGCTGGTAGACGGAACGAGGTGGTGGTCATTTGTTTGGTTGTACTGTTCAGTATCCTTTTGTTGGCAACCATCTTTTTGGTGGCTTGGCTTGTAAATCGTCGCGGAACTAGATCGTGGCTAATGAGCCGTTCGGGGGCAGCAGCTGGTGGAGAAGACTCCCAGACAGTTGGGAAAGATACAACAAAGTTGAAGTCACAATCTAATAACGATCCTTGGTCAGAAGAAGGTAAGCATAATTTAGAGTGAAAGAAGGTTATAACAAGCCTGGTTGTTTCGAAGTAGGCAGTTTTATTTTATTCCACTCTACCTATAAGACAAGTTGCATACTTTTCAACCAGGAACATGATTAGTTCCTCCAGACAAACTTGATTGACTGTTCATGAGATTGTCTATAGTCGAAACACGTACTGCTTATTTGGATTTGCTGCGTGCAAAATGTGGATATGACTGACTGGTATTTGTTGAGGTTCTTTTGTGCATGCTCTCTTCCCGTATACCACAGTACAACTGCATACGAACAAAACGGTTGAAACAGTCTGTCTCTAGTGGCGAAAGTATGATAGTAAATAACACTGGAGCTACTATTGTTGGTCTGGAGTTTCAGGTCCGATATGATTGTCATTATGTTTATCTTGAAGGAAACGTTCTGTATGTGTATGTGTGTATGTGTTGGGGATATATGGGTCACAAGTATTCCACCCCAGATGACAGTTCATTAGGATAAACCTGTGGTATAGGGAGATTTTATACAGAGTTAATGGACTGTGGACAGAAATGAATGGGATTTTGTATAGGGATGAATATTATTCGTACGATATACATTGTGACGTTAGACATTCGTGAGCTGAAATCTCCTTTCTGTTGCTTGTCTAGTCTACATGTACATACGCCCAGTTTCTTTCAGGAACAATGATGATTCTTGGGAAAATAATATATGTAGCGTAGAACATATATAAATAAACTAAACTTTGTAAAGCTTCAGAAGAAAAATGAACTTATCGACTGACACACTTGACTGAACGGTCTCGTCATAAGGATTTTGATTTACGTCAATCAGATTGTCACTAGGTTTACTTCCTAGACGAGTAGACAAACCAGGTGGTATGTACGTAAGGTTGCATCTAAATGATCATCTGTCTGACGTGAAGCCATTTAGTCACCGAAACTAGCATTTGATTCGGAGTTCACCTTCTAGTCGAAACAAACATATCAATTAGGTTGAACAAGAGTGATTTACTTTCGAATATGGTCGGCTGAAAAATCTGTCTGCTCGCAAAAGCTGTGGCCATACACATTTATTCATTGGAAACAAACTTTTCGACTATGCATTAGTTAGTCGAAGTTTGGAGGTGTGAAGTATTTCAAGCTGAACACTATTCACAGTTCGCAGAATTCACAATAACTGAGTATCTGTGTATTTATATTATGGTTTTCAAAAAACTTCTTCCAATGGGCCGTTGGTTCAGAAAAGTAACGCAGGATATACCAATGATTCTTGCTACAGAGTATCGCAAACACCTTAAAATTAGGTGCCAAGTATGGAGAATATGTTCGAATAATTCAACATTTCCCGTAAGGCTTAGATATTTCTGACTAAATGAGTACTGGCTATTAATATGGAACGAGAGTATAATCATAATGTGTTTGTTTTGTATCATGGACTGTCTGATTGAACTGTGTGCGATGAATACGCCACGTTAGTGTGTTCCCATAGAATATGGTCACATACGTATTGATATGATCTCGTACTCTGTGAATACTTTTGGCGCTATAAAGTGATAACAACGATTGACTGGACATCAAGGCAGCTCAAGCAGACAGGTTGCGTGTATCGAAACGAATGTTAAGTACAGGATCAGTGGTGAAAACTTCTGTTATTTGAAAATGAGGAAACATGACTATATGAGTGACCTCGGAAAAACGTCCAAAAAAGTCCATATCTGACCGAGCAAACGTCGTAGATGGACTAAAGTTGAAATCAGGTAACATTTCTGCACTGTAATTCGGAGAAAGACCAGCATGTATTATACAATGTTGTATTATCCGGCAAACCGTGGTTTCTATTAATAACTGAAAATACCGCTGTATACTCTTTGACGTACAGATCGTCACTTTAACCACAATGCTTCATTCACAATATACACCTCTGTGATGGAATTTGGGTCAAACACTGGTTTTCCTTAGCACGATCGCACCACTTGTCGTTTGATAACCGTTCATTACTCTGAATAACCACAGTGCTTCAAATGCTAATCATACAAAGTCTCGAGATGACAGAGTCATCAGTTCAACGGCCAGTTTACGGGACATACAGAAGACTGTAGAACTTTAATGGCGAGCTTGTGGCCGCATGTTTCAACCAGATGTGTTAAACAACTAACACTGTTTGAGGAATTTGAAACACTGGGTTCCCTTTAACCACTTCATTAGAGCAGAAAGAAGACATATATTGCGATATGTTAACATTTCATTTACTCTCATCAGTCGCAAACGTAAAACATGCAAGTTAAATACATCATACAAATAAGGACAGACAGGGATTGGACACACATAAAGCACACCAAGTATTACGCAATCATGCATGTAGTGTTGGAAGCTGAAGAACTATCAACACTGAAGTTACTCACCTAGACATCCACAAGAAGACTCCAGTATGAGAAGGAGCCCACTAGAAAATTCCCTTTTTTGGTCAATGAGTTGTTATCAAAAGGTTTATGTATGTACACTATGAAAGCTTCAAGGATCGGATGGTGTTTCACCTTAAATTTTTCGCCTATCACTTTTAATTTTCACTCATCCTACCATGTCACTGTAGTCAAAACTTGTAACGAAGAACCAATGAACTCATAGTACCCATGAGTGCACATGGATGATCCTTGGGTACCGGATGTATCTAAAATGAATGGCTCATTCTAAACTTCATTCTGAACTGTTGGTTTGTGTTTCGCATGGTCTAGATCCATCATTACCACACCGTCGAGGATACAACATTACTATTGCAATGACTACTCACTAGAAAATTAGTAATTAACGTCAGTAATGGTTGCCTCTAATAAACAGTGGGTGAATATGGTGTATCCATTAATTTAGAATATTTGAACTGGACGATTTTTTGTACGTCACGGAATCCAATTTTATAAACCATGAATAATTCACAAAGGTTACTGTTAATCTTCATAGTTCTACATAAGTTTCATATGTTTCATATTAAAGCTTACAAACGACACCAAATTTTCGACCACAATTCTGTTTCTTCCAATTAGCCATGAACAGAGAACAAACGGAAATGGTTCTGGATCCTAAGTTTGACCCATGCAAATTGCCACAGTACGATGTGAGTTGCCTTTCCACTATTGATCTACTGTATACTATTGAACTAGGAATGATATGTATTTGTTGTTCACATAGTTACTACGTAGGAGTAATCCGAAGAGTTGAGTTTTAAGAGGCACAGATTGAGATCACTTCCAGAGTTATAAAATAAGCAAGGTTTATATTACTGTTTGTTACTGGGCTATAATAATGCTGGGTTCTGAGTAGCTAATTTATTGTTGTGTTTTACCGCTCTGATTTATTTGATCAGCTTGTTCAAACCCGACACACATTTGTAAAGATCGTTTTAATCAGCAAGCACATACAAACACACTCAATGAAATTGTGGACTGCTTTTCAAGTTGACTGACGTTTATCGAACACTGTTCTGCTGGTACCAGCTTATGCACAAGACTTGATCACTTATACATTCCTCATTAGGGATCCTGCAGCGACTCAACTTCACCATAGTAGCCACTGTGTAAGGATTAAGATTATTGAGTGTCACTTTAAACACGATGAAACTTGAGGATAAAACTTCCAGTTTTGCATCAGACCAACCGCCATATCAGATTTAAACATCGACAAACACTCACATCGTAGTTATCCGTTATTCAGTACGATACAAATGTAAAAGCAAATTAACCCTCAAATCACAACGAGAGTACTAATCACATATGTTAACGGCTACCAGGTTCGGATAAACATTTCATTTCGTTCACTTGGAAAAGTAGCGTTAAGCTCTGGACGCGCTCGCGTTAGATCTGAGTTTCACAAAACGATCGATAACGTCCTCCATGGCTAGTCGGATGAAGGTGAGGGGAGAATAGATTCACGAGGGAGCGCTGAGCGGTAAAGCTGATCTTGAGTAATCAGCATTGACACTTTCATGTTTGCGTTACATACCTTAAAATTATTGTGTGACAAGTTTAGTCGTTATGCGGTCGTTCTGCTGACGGTGGCCTTTGCGCAGTTTCTATTAACTGGTCGGTTACTCAGAGTTATCATGGGCACATAGTCCTAATACGTCGTTAGGTATGCACAGTACGCCACCTTCAATCAATACCCATTGGATGGTGGATGTCAAGCATATCTGTGTCGGCAGCAGTGCACAATTAAGGCCACTCGGTAACACTATAGCTCGCTGGCTCACTTATCAGAACGAGTTAAAGCGATGTAAGAGGTGGTTTTGTCGCGAAAAAGACGGGTATTGGACTGCGTCATGCGTGGGTCTACTAACCGTTGACAGGATATCGATGAGACCAAATGTCAAGACGATGATTCTCGGATCTATATCTTACCATGGTGACTTGATAGATGGACTGAGAACTTTGGAAAGCAGTTCAACTGACCCTAACGAGTTCATTCATCTGTGGACAGTAGTGATGATCGTCCGTCAAAGACAAAGATAGCTTCGGATGATGGTGAAATTTTTTATATGATCTGACTATATTCCTAATTTCACATGGGATAGTGACGAGTTACTTCGTGATGAGGGTCTACTAACGACAGTTTCCATCTTTACAAAAGATGACAGAATATCACGTGACAGCCACTGAGCCGCTGGTTTTACCTCTGTCGCCTTCGGGATGCCTCCGGTTTTCATAATTCGACGGACTCTGAAATGTGCAGAGAAGCGATTAAGAGAAGAACAGGCAAGTTTCCGGCCGGTTCGCAGTAGCTAGACAACATCTTTAGTTTGAGACAGATATCCAAACATCGACGCATATTTCCTCAGCCAACAGAAGTAACACTTTTGAACCTAGTGGATGTTACCGATTCAATCTTCCAGCACACCCTTCCGTGAATTACAGATGGGTCTCAGCGAACTGTATTACTATGATGGAGTCTGTATATACTCACTTTGCGTGCAGTGCTCATATACGGACAGTTACCTTGAGCTTTTTGCACTCTTAGTGACGTTTTACTTAAGTGCCCGCTTTCTTTTTTCCTCTACAGCTATGTGATAGATGTTATTGTGAAAAACAAACTTAGAAGTTTTGAGGATACCGAGGCGGATCTCTTTCTCAGCTTCAAACTGATTTATACTGAATATATGGATTACACCGTTTCACTTAGTTTCTTTGCAAGAAACCTGTAGATCACAACGATCAGATTAAATTATATCACTGTTCTGTATGGTAGGCACTTTTAACCTTCAAAATATAAAGTGGTCTTACACTATTGAATTGGCATCGACCCGCCTTCGTTAATTTGGGCAGGTCGCTCAAATCTGTCCAACACTTCATCTACCTGAGTCGCATCGTCTCACGAAATTGTAATGTTGCCGACAAAGTGTCCATGAGGATTGGAAAAGCATGTAGAGCGGTTGGCTAGCCTGCGTCGTACAGACTGGCTGTGTCAGTAATGCAACATTCCGTCGGTGTGTACACGGAAAATGTGCAAGTTTTTAGTGGATAACCGGTGTAACAAAAATGCGTAGCCTTCGACCTTTTTGGTAATGCAATTCGTATGCCAATGAAGAGTCTGCTAAATCGCGCAGCACTCGATGTAGCTATTGAGAGTTGGAAAAAATCTCAATGCAGCCAAATATGACGTAGTCTAGGGTCACGAAATCTGTGTACGTCCAGCTTAACATGGATGATATGTGTTGTATGCTCGGTTAAGGGTTTGCAACCTTCCACACTGTTGGCTAAAAAGCCTGTCGGACATGGCAGTACGTCTTGACCGGTGATTTCTGTACCAGTAACGTTATGGGTACTTCTCTCTCATGAACCATCGTTTCTCTCCTTTTACTTGTTATGATATCTGTGTTTGTACTTCTTTAGTACTATGCTACGTCCTGAACATCTGTCACCGCCGACCGCTGCCCGAGCCATAAGTCGAGTCTGTACCGTCCACGTGACTGAATTCAGGTAACCTTGATTGCCTGGCCATATACACCGATAACTCCCACAACTCTCAGAACTGTTCAGTTGGTTTACCAGTACAAATGTACAAAGCCATTCTAATTGCTCGTCCTCCAGGTTCAGCTTGGATTGACCCACTGGCTGATTGCAAGTATTGTTGATTACTTCTTACTCGGGGAAAGGCCCGGATTTTCTGTATTGCCCCTTCAGTGTCACACCTAGTGGAGTGAGGCTTCAGTTCAGTCACCGTAGTTCTATCCAACGTCGAAACAGAAGTTGAACCTCGGAATATGGGAACCTTGGAATGTTCTAAACGGGATTTCGTCTGAAGTTGATAAACTGATACGTTCATAGAAAGATACTCCAAGGTGTTTTCCGCTGAACATATACATAGCTCGACAAGAGATGACAGTATTGTGTTTGATTGTCAGTATTTGGAATTTGGGTGACCAGAAGGATGATAACCCGAAAGGTTTGGGAGCTAATGTACGGGAGCAAATAGCGTATGATCTGCTTGTAAATTGACTAGGCATCTTATCGTTTTATCCGTGTTTTAGTGGACAAACTACTTCATCACATACTCGTCGAAGAACTTTAGAAATTTCTTTATAAAACGGATTTTACTTCCTAAACACAACCAACCAAATATGAATGAAGACAGTATTTAGATGAGCGACAACTGTGTATAATGTCGCTAGCTGTTACTCGACGTCTGCAGCATTCAGATGAACTTTCCAATGCTAAATGGTTCTCTCACGCAGTGATTATTATTCACTTATTGATCGGTGCTGCATATGATTTCCATTGGTGTGCCGTCTGGTCAGTGTTGGTCAGTACCCGATATCAGTCATGTCACCTGATGTGCAGCTTACTGAGAAGAGAAGAGTGATTTTGATATAGTGTCATACAAGAATGAGTGAAACGGAAGTTTCCACACGATCGCGCAAGTTTGGAACGGCCGTGATAAACTTTTCACTACATCTTTCAACTCGTAGTACAGCTAAGCGATAGAAAAAGTGGGTTCATTTAACTAACGAGTGCACAGAAGACCTCCTATGGCTGCCCAAATCTTATAGTGAATGCTTGTCAGCTAAGCAGCCAACTTAAAATGTGCACTATTGAAAAGAGGTCAGAGCGGTTGCCACGCGAATACCGACAACTGAGGTGATAAAACTCCTTACGACTACTGTCACTGACAGCCATCCAGTTAGCATCGCTTAAAATCTGTGAAATAGGCCATTATTTGAAATGACTGCTGGGACGAGGTGGCGTTCATCGAGTATATGTTTGGAGTTTGGATACACCGGTAGCTTGGCGTACCATTGGCTGGACTCAAAGAATAAGCAGAAGTAGTTCATTGCGTCAAATTGCATCTGTGGTGGTTTGTGCAAGGTTTTTCGTTGAGGAAACAAACAGACTTGTTGCGCACGAATGTAAAACGACATTAGTATTTTACATTTACACCCTCGGAGACCATCTGCCTACTCTTTATCCGCCCAATTAATTAGGAACTTCCATTTCTAACAAAACAAAGTTGCTATAAATACATTCCGTCTAATCTGTGTTTGGTTCGACCTGCTTCCTGCATGTGTTCTACAACACCAGACTATGTTCTGACTTACTACCTTAGTATGAAGTCCCAGCCCTACTACTGCTTGCTGTGTTCAGCCTCAGCCATACAACTACTGAGAGTAGTCGAACTAAGTTAACACTTCTCAACCGTTTCCGGAGGTATACTTCAGAATCTATTTCCTCGTCAAGTCTGGAAACACGTCGTGACATGATTGTTAAATGTTAGAGACGGTCAAGCGTTGCATAACGAAGAACTTGTCCGAATCTGGCTACAGGGGAAGATTGCACAAAAGCCCCTAGTGTTGTTTGACCACCTATTTGTACTGGAGGTTTGTTTTTCCTAAGTGTAAGCGCTGAAGCTTAAAACGTTTCATTTCCGAGTTGACAGGAAAATTGGAAAGATCTTCTGATCGCCTCGGCAGAATGGACATAAGTTTTAATAGTAACATTATTATTATTATTATTATTACTGGTAAAATTGTTTTCTTCTCCTCACTGTCTAATTCTTTCCTATGCACCTCCATTTGTTGCTGTATTGAAATTAACGAAGCGTGTCCAATATGTACTGACAGACAGTGTAATTCGTCATCGGTTGGTCTAATTGAATCGCTCATGTGATCACTGCGTCACTGCACCGCCTAGTTGATAGTTCATTTCGTTCATTTCTTTGCTGCCTTTTTATTAACCAACCGCGTGCCACACTGGCCGTTTAACCGAATGATGACTGCTCATCAAACAAAATCTAATGGTTCATCTTATCAGCAGAATAGCTGCTCTGCTAAATTATGCTTTCGTGTAAGTAACCAACGCAAACAGACAAAACTTTTGTTCCGGAACTCACACACACATCCACACACACACACTTTACGTAACACTTTTGATGTTTTTCAAATTCAGCTATGTTTCAAACTAAAATTTTAACATCGACGAGCCTTCAGACACCAACACTATGTACAAAAGTTAATTAGCTGCTAAACACCAGATAAGGATGAAAAATCATGCTGTTATTATTAACGGTAAGTCATTCTGTGGACTAGCGCTGCTCACAAAAGACCCTTGTATAATTGATGACTAATAAGTTCTGGTAACGGTCATGCCTTCTGTACATATTAGGAAGGTTCACTATACTTTGTTTGCTGTTAGTCTCAGAAATGGGTTTGTATCTGATTTGAAAAAAGTCTGTACTATTGTACTCACAAATTACTTGCTTTGATTTTAATCTTTCAGAACTTATCAATGTGGATAGAATAGCAAATATACCACTCAGTTTTTCCATTAGAGTATTCCACCAACAAACAATGATCAAACGTTGACAACTCAATGGTATAATTGTGACACACCAGCGTTTTAGTGTATGATAGTACAAGACGTGTGTATATTCAGAGGTCTTATCGTCATCCAGAAAGTAAGTCATTATCCTTCGCCACATCTGGGCTGATGCCATGTTAGTTTTCTCATTTTGGTAGCTTGTCATATCCAGGTGGTGTAGGAAACCCCGTTACACACGACATTGCACGTGTCCAGACAAATCCGCATCCGGTCAGCATTCACCTGGGCGTAGATTCAGCATGAGATACCCATACCCTCGCTCTGAGGGTGAGTCACAGTCTCCTCCCATTCTGGATAAATCAGGTAGTGTTGACGCCAACGAAGTTTATTATAGACAGCCACTGTTCCGGAAATTTATCCGCTGATGGGCTGAGGTGTAGAAAGTTTAGACTGAAACAAATCTTTCTGCTGTGGTTTCAGTAGAGAAGCGGCACGTGCCCATGCTGTGAGGTACAGTCATGGTTTGCTTGCCAAATCACCCGATAAAGGCAAGACGTCGAGTTTGTCTGCGTGTGTGAATGTGTGCGCATTGTTCAACCACACATGTAGTACACATTGCACCTTGCCCATATGTACGGTCAAAGTGGTGTGGCCGCACGACAGACGTACACAAAAATAACGGCAAAACCACAGGCGCTTTGCATGAGCTTGTTTGGATGAAAAGTGACCAGAGCGAGCGCACTGTGTGTGACTTTGTGCACGCACATGTGATATGACGGCTGTGTTGAGTTGTGATATGGTGGAGTCGGAGGCGAATGTGATTTCGTTCCTATCAGTAAACGGTCTCTCACTAAACACAGAAAACAAATAGACACATTGATGCGCAGTAGGTTGGGCGGTCTATTGTTTATTCCGTCGCAAAGTGTAACCAAACTCATGATGACCACACAGATAGTATCTACAATAGTTTTAACGCTATTCGGCAGGGCGATTATCGTATTTCATTGACACTTCTTTCAGTAAACTATGGACAATTTTAGCCATTATTCAGCTAAACTACCCTATTGGTTTATAGTGATCTCTCCGCGTTAGTCATCGTCTAGCGAATTTGGTCTGTTCATTGTTCAGACCAAGTGTTCTACCGGTAAACAATACAGGCATCTTTAGCTAGTCAATCCATTTTCTACCTGAAGTCAAATGAGGACTGAATGCAAATGATAATTTCCTGTTCACTTCCTCACCGTCCAAAGTTAATCCGCTAGTCAAAAGTGTCTCACTTGTCTTCGAAGAGACGGAGTGTTATATCACTTAATAGAACTGGGTAACGTAGTACGACCCTGTTTTTTCAGACATTCTCAGTCGACTCTCAGTTACTTTTCTCACATATAGCTAGTTTAGGAGTTTAGTTACATTGTTGGACAAGTAATGACCATTGTAGTTTGATGCGTTCAGCTGGCAAGAAACCGATAAGTACATTTTATATAAATTACGTCGACCTCGTTCAGATCTGGTACACACTGAAGACTCCCTGAGTAAACGCTTGAGCGAGATGGAAGAAACGATTTGTTTCTGTAAGTCTGTCTCATGATCTACGTTGCATCTTAGTCATTCATTCACTAGTCATTGCTCACCTGTTCCCATATGTCACCTCGAGAACATCCACGGTTTCTTGAGTTCAAAGGAAGTTCTTGTAACAACCTTGTTTAGATCTAACAAGTGAAGGTATGAGCAGTCAAGAACAACACGTCACCTTCAGGTTATATGATACAATATTGAAAGCTCTGTGATGAGAAAATAATTTATTGTAGGTGTTATTCTGTCTTAGGGAATAAACTAGAAGAACCAACTCTAGATTGAATGGATACTATGGAATTCGGTTTTTTGTAGTTCGTTACAGCAAGTTTTTCGTTATGATCAAGTTCGCTGTAGTGGCGCTCTACTGTATTAGCACGTACATGAACTCAAGCGTTGTCGTCACATACTGTAAAAACGTTTTTATCGTACATTCAACTAATCGAAATGGAATTGTAAATCATCACTCCAAAGTTAATATTCGAATCGGTCTCCATGTGTTCCTGTGCTTACTAACCTGATCACCGGTTTTAGTGAAAATGTGTTGAGTCAGATGAACGGATGTAGAGGTGAATGAGACTTGTTGACCAGATAACCAGCCTATATTCTTCAAGAGTCATGTGCATATTACGTAACGAAACCCTCATAGTAATACTAACCAGAAGGAGTGACTACTCAATCTGTGCATATCTGTAACCGTAGAACAGGTGGTTGTTGTCTGTGGGCCTCTGTAAAATGAAACTGTAAGGTCGGCCTCCGGTTGAAATCTATCTTCGTGCAAAACAGGGGTGCATTTATTAAATTCATTCAAAGCTATTAATCAAACTGTTCACCTAGCTACATTGGTTGATGGTTTTCTTGCTGTCATTGAACGACGGGGAGTTTTCCGTGTCCTTAATGTTGGTGATTATTGGTGGGTGTATTTGGTTTTGCTAATTGGCATAAAGCTTTACCTGTTCGATATAATAATGGGCATCACTTACTAATTCACAAGACAGCTGACATCAAGTATGCTTGTCCAATCCGTACTGACAATGCGCTGCAAACCATCCAGTCAGGTTTTTGTTCAGTAATGCATAGGCGGGAGTCCAAAAGTATTCAACGTTCAGTCGGACTGACATCGTGTATAGAGGGTGTGACTCATTCTACACAAGGCCGGCCCACTTGATCGATGATGCGCTTTGCGACGACAGCGTATGAACGGTACCACGGCTGCCTGACCACTTGCACGTTACATGCAATATTCCGTTATGATGACACAAATACCGATCTCTTTGTCCAGATGATTCGACTCTAGACATCATACCATGCACCTCACCTCATCATCCGGACCATTCTAGGCCTCTTCCACTTCTCTGTCAGGAGACCTCTGGAGAGAATCCGCGCGCTGGTTGAGCGTCATTGCAGTGTGAATAAGAATGTCAAAAGTCTGGAGGCAGTCATCAGAAGACGCTTGAATTTTGTACTGGTGGATTTATTATACCAAAGTGCACATTTATTTCATCGATTAATACATGCCCCCGGGCGACAGAAGTTTACGGTCACCCATCAGTGCAATATCGCTCTTTTTATCAAGCCGGCAGGAACCAGTGTTCGCAACAGTACACGAAGTGCCACCGAACAGCTGTAGTCTAAATCTCAGTAGATAACTAATCATGCATAAAAGTACGGGAAACGGTCGCGACGATATTAGATGTTCACTCCAGATTGCTGTGTTGCTTTCAAATTGTTGTGGCAGGCGAATGTTATTCTCCCTTCAAAGTGGTCAGTGCATCTCTTCTTGGTCTGAGAAGGGTAAAACAGATGTAAACTGGGGCTACATCACATAATATTCGTTTCACTCCCGGATTGCTGACGACGAGGTTAGATAGCTGCAACATTGACCGAGCAAAGAGGCATGTAAGGTTCGAAAAGCACTTGACGTCTACCTGATCAGATAAAACTGAGTTATAGCATCAGTCTTAAAGCACCATAGAAACTTGTAGTGGCCGTATGATATTGTCACTTGTAGGTTACCTAGCTCCCAATCGATCCTACATGGTTCTGGTCACCAGTGAACCCTCCAAGAGTCCTGACACTTTCGCTTTCACGCGCTACAGTAGTGTACCATAAAATCATGTACTTGATTTGATAACAAACCTATAAATGATCCGTAATGAGCCACACGTTTCCGTGAATTTCCTCGAATGCTCACAACTTTTCGTTATCTTAGTTCTGCGGATATCGGGCAACCTGTCTGAGATTACATTAATTTAATTGCGGCTACGCTGGTTATCGTCACTCCCATTTTTCTCATTTTAATATCTTTCCGTCTGATACTTTAAACCGTGACTTCCAACTTGTTGAACTTTTCTATGATGTTTAAAGTCCATGTATGACCAGAATGTCCATCCCGAGAACATGACATGAGTTGCGCAATCTTGTCGTCTTACTTTTTCTATTATGTAAGTCCATATAACTGTGTAGTAATGAAAATACAAGACTACTGTTCAAGATAAAACCACATAATTGAAAACAAGAAGTATATGAAGTACTAGAGACCTACGTATTTGGAAGCACATTCGAAAGCAGCCACATAACACTACACTAAAAACACTCTAAGGACTTTGGACCAGCTGTCCCATTAAGAATTGATACCCCATTATTATCAAATCAAATCCTGCCTGTTTGGACACCGACTGCTGGAAGGACTAATAAGTAACAAAAAACTATTCCTGAGCGTTCTTCGTACACCATTCTGACCTGATGAATGAGCTTGCTATAATACAATTTTTTCAACGAAACAACCAAACACGTCACTGGTCCCCATGAATTTTGTATAAGTCTACGTGAGGATATCTAGTTACAAGTGTGGAACCCAATGAAAACTCACTTCCATTAAGTGGTTCTTGGAACATTTGTGAGACTTTATCCAGTGATAGTCTTTTACAAATATGATTGATGAGCTCACAAATTTTTCAGCCGATCAGAAAGCATGCATTTTGCGTACGAGAAAACTGACGTTCGTTTTAACTCAGTAGTGAAGTGAAAATGTTTACACAAAGTGAAAGCACTGGGTCTTGTTGTCACACTGCTTTGGGGGCCAGTGATAGTCACTTTCAAGCTTACTGGATAGTACAACACAGAGAGGTGATGTGATTATGCACTATGTGATTACGCTAAATGGTAGCTGACGATCAATTTGTTTGTCTTCAATTAGTTGGTCCAAACCGGTTGTAAGTGGTTTTATGATTTATCTCCGAAGATGATCGGTTATTATATTATATAGTCTTCGTTGAAGTATCATGAAACCCGTAAGCGCATGACATTCGACGGTATATTCCTTTTTACAGTCACCACAAAGTGTCAGAATGCAAAGACCATTTTCATTAATGCTGCAATATTAGCATGGATCGTTCGTCCAGTACGTACTAAGTTGTCTTATCCGCAGCGTGTTTACCAATTCGATTGGATCTCGTGAACTATGGACGATTTTCTTCCTGAATGGGGATATACCTATAGGTTTGATCAGTCAATCTCTTTGGGTACGTTTTTCTATTGAACAAGGAGTGGCGCCTTACGAAGTACAGGAAAACAAAAATCAGTACATTCTGACAGAAGAAGGTTCTGAAAACTAATTTTAAAAATCGTTGTTAAAATTTGTTATCATATGGTCCGGAATGTGAAAATGAAGTGAAAATAAAGCGGGCAAGGATAAACCAAAGAAACTGTGTAAATTTCGGTGACAGGGACATCGTAGACTACACTCAACAGTTTCACACCTTACTCTTGAACTTTGAGGGTAAACCTCAAATTGGTTGAAAAACTGTGCCTATGGCAAAAGAATCATTCGTTTGAGGTTCACGCGGAACAAATTCGGTTAGATGTAAATCTCGCAACTTTAAATTTCAATCGAACGGGGTCAATCGCTCTGTCCTCAGGCACAGATAATGTCAGGTTCCCGAAACAAATGACTAACCATCAATCGTCCAATCTGTACAAAAGTATATGTTGCGTAGTTAGATTACCTCCAAATGTAAGAAGGGGTAGAACAATTAACCGTAGGTGCATTTTACTCGGAGTCGAGTATTTTTGTAGACCTTAGTTTGAAAACCTTTTTGGTAACGAAGATTACAAACTAACTTTAGTTTAAGTTGTGATATACGCTAAAACAGGGTTTTAGTATGATGAAAGGTTTGTTTTAATACAATACTTACTGAATCAACTCATGCCAAAAAGTTCACATACTGAAGCAAACATCACTTTCTGACTGACAAGTGGTTGCGGTTGTCTGTAAAAGACAATAATATCATTCAATATTATTTCACCGTCCACCGGTGGTCGTTTTAATTAGAACAAAGGAGTTGCTGAACCTACACTTTTGCAGTTAATCGAACTTACTTCGAAGGTGACAACGATAAAAAGCACGATTATTCATACTGTAGCCTACGTGTTATCTTTAGCCCAGACGAAAACCGTTCAAGTGAGGTGCTATTTTTGAATCCGTTACCCTTGTTCAGTCTGCGAATTACTGAGTTGTACTCACTTAATACATACGAAGTGAACTCAACGGAGAATGACCAACGGGCGATCACTTGAGAGGAAGTTAAGTTTTAACGTTGAGTTTCCAGTTCGGGGTGCCATGAATGTGTTAATGATTGGGAACTAGGATGAAACGAATGGCACATATGATACATACTTTAAAACACTTGTGTTCCTGTCCACTGCATTCGGTTGGGATATTCCTTTGACAAATATCGAAGTACTACATCCTACACTGGGTCGGACTGTCCATTTATTAAACTTAACAAAATTCTACAGAGTCGTTAGACAGAAATGCTGACAGGTTGGAAGAAAATCGTGTAACAATTCATCGATCAATGGCTTTCCAATTATCATCTTGATGACGATTAATACAGCGGACAAATTTGGTTATGAGAACCAATCCAACAGGCTCGCTTTCATCCGCAATACACGCGATTATCGAAGGAGCCCTGATTATTGTAGATGGTAGTGCTGACGTTTTCGAATAGTCAGTAGATATCTCGGTGTTATTGTCATAATATGGTCATCAGTGCAGACAGGGACAAACATGCTTTCCATGACAAACTTATACGGCACTTCAGTTTTGGGCACTATTTTCCTTAACTGTAAGTAAACAACAACCGTCTTTTTCTAACAGATGGTTAAATTTTATCATACAGTAGTATAAGCTGAAGTATGTTTGAATTGTCTTCGTGGAAAATAAACTGCGTACAAAATTCGCAAAAAGCAACTCGTCGAAATTACAAGGCTGCTCTATTCGCCATAAGTTTGCAAAAGTTCCGCACTACATGTGTTTTGAACTCAGCTTGAGTCTCGGCATGAGTGTGGGGCACGAAAGCAGCCTTAAAGCGTATACAACAGTTTGCTTTTGCCACTTCGATCCAACGTCACCAGACATCCGCAAGTCACTTAATATTTATTTGTGAGCTGAATTCACAATGGCAACTCAATGAGCTAATTTTCAGGTCAGTAAGATTGAATCCTCTGTTTGGTACTCAGCGATTCGGTGTATGAAACTTAGTGAGTAATTTGAATCTCCCACTGCTAGTATTCTGGATTTCTTTTGACTCGGCAGAACTCATGAACAAACGCCAATCGATCTCCCTGGCTCGGAATGCGACAGTGACTGTCGTGAATTAAAACGCAGGCTCAAGAAAAGTCTGCGTAAAGACCGTGAGAATTACTTCTTTGAGAAAGACAAAGGGATGGGAAACGTATGTTGATTGTACTGGCCTTCGGTAAGGTGTTAGCAAGGCTGTATTGAAAGAAGGTGGCTCACAAATTTGCAGCTTGTCGTGGAGACTCGATTGATGGACCGAGCTTTTTGGCATACAGTTCATAAAGTTCAATTGCACTAAGCCAACTCATTCAGCGTGCATGACTGAAACTTTTTGATTAGTTATGACATTCCGGACGATCCCCCGTCGGACACCAAAGAGGATTTGAAATTTCAAACACTGATACATAATAAAGGTACTGGTCCAGACCTTCTTTCTCCATTCCATATGGGAATCCGAAGAAGTGCTTCACAATTGGTGTTTGTTAGCGGTCATTCTCATCCTCAGTGAAGGTACAAAACATAGCATGATAACCCTAGGGATGTTAATTCTATCTCAAGCACATCTGAAATCTCACTGCGGCAGCTTATGAACCACAGAGAGGAATACAGAAGAGAAGACCAGGTGGGTTTTCGAAATGGTCTTGGGTATATCGATCTTATCTTCACCTTACGACGGACGCTGGAACATCGGTACTCATTTCCTTGGCCAACAGTCGTGGCATTTCTGAACCTTATGGCTGCTTCTGTTTCAGTTGTACGACACGTCCTCTGGCGCTGTTCCCATCATAGAGGAGTCCCAGTTAAGTACGTAAATTTGTTAAAGTCACTGTTTTCCAACTCCGAGTGCAAGGTTCATAGTTATAGACAGCTCATCTGAACGTTCTCTACGTCACGTGGCGTCCAATAAAGGTGTGATAATCAGTATTCCGAGAAAAGCACTTACAAGTTCCGACGATCCTGGAGTGAATCTGGTTGATACATGGTATGCGGACAACACTGCTTCACTGGGTTCTTCTGTGGAAAACATGCGAACCATGCAGAATCGGTTAAATGATATGGCTGGCAATTTGTAATTTCAGACTGTAAGATGCTGTTACAGGATTGAGTTGGCACAGACTTTGCCTCCTTTGTTGGAGGCAGGTCGCCCTAGTCTCTCTAGCATTTCACCCATATGGGCAGTGTCATTTTGTCACCCTGTAGCATTGCTGACTCAGTTTTGCTTTACACATCAGAGGTGTGGCCTATTCGAATGGAAGCTGCACACAAACTCTCGGCACTTGATCACCGTTGTATCCGCCGGTTAGATTATATCAGATTGGCTGGTTTTGCGAATAAAGCTAGAGTTCGTGTGCGCGGGCTTGGGAGGTGTGCAATTTCGTAACTGATAACCGAGATAGGGAAAATGCACAGTCTTCGCTGCTTGGGTCACGTATCTCGTATGCTGACGTAACGTCTACAGTAATGGGCATTGTTCAGTGTGGTTACTGATTACAAAAACCGTTTGACGGCCAAGTGATAACGTGATTACAGGCTGGGATAGTCTTGACCGTCCTACTGTACAAGGTTGGTAGGCGCCATCTATCTCGTTGGGAAAGTTTGCAACCATCCGCACCACTGGTTGTAAACATTCTCTGACAGAATCGTGTCGCAGTCGGTAGCGTGCTTGTATTTGTGGAACTGTTAACTCTTCTGGATCATGCAAGAGGATTGTTTTTGTTTGTTCATTTTCCTTCTCTTCTTGTTTCGCTATCTGCTCTTACTTATTTGTTAATGTGCAACTTCGTGAACCGTTGTCATGACCAACGGCAGCCCGAACGATGCGCTTGCTGGCAAAACTCAAATCTAAAACTGATGATGACGACTGTGGCGAAGTGCCTTCCGAATATGAAAATATCGTTAAGCAGAGGGACCGTAAAAGGAAAGTGAACAAGATTGGAGTGATTGGACAATTCGGATTTAGGACATACGAAAAAAAGTTTATGTTTAAGTTTAAAAAGCATGTACTCTCAATCCATGTAATTTAAAATTAGTTTAACCAGATAATTCTTACCGTGTTAGGCATTTGGATTAGACATAAGACGAAGTAGAGAAAGGCCTTGTTACGAGTTTTTCATACGGCGGCTGGGTGCGCCACAAGTGTATACATAAGCTAACCGATCAGATTGACAGTGGATAGATCGGTGAGATTGCGTCGACCGTAGTCCCTATGGCAAAATACATGCCTGTGGAAAAGGGTACACAATAGGCTTTTTTTGAGCCACTTCAGGTGTGACACACAGGGCAAGTTGTTCAAATATTGTGGGGCACCACTTGTCTGAAAGCCGAATAAAAAATCTTCCTGAATCATTTTATTCGTTCTGTAATGTGTATGGAGTGTGTTCAAAACGGGTCAGAAGTCACACATTGACTATCATTTGCATCAGCGCAGTACACTTGAACTTTTCCTGTGCGTGCGGAAAGGCGACTTTTCTGAACCATTTTGTCGTAGCCATAAATTAACAATTGCGATAAACTCGGTAACAAAATCCTGTTTTGCACAGTTTGAGGCAATCATCCCAAACAACTTCAGCCTTGCGTAAATGCTAATATAACAGTGACATTCTAGATCCTTATCTGTGTATAACACAATCCCGCCAAGTTTGTTTACTACAGCCCTGGCAACTGGTTCGAACACAGTAGCGGCCTACGTAACCTGATATTGAAGCAGTGAAGACAAACATGTTTCCAAACCGCTGAACCCAGGGACTACCGACTACAGCTGGAAAGCTGATTTGCTTAACTGGGCACCGTCACATCTCGCGTGCAGGAGAATTGGATCCACAATTTGTACATAAATGTATGGATGACAATCATGGCGTCAAGGTCATTGAAGTTGCAAAATTACATTTTGTACATGTTACACATCAGTGTTACATATGTTAAATTCGATCCTTCATCGTTGCATTTCTTCTGCATTTTACCAAGTGTACACCAAGGTCCCCATAAAGGTTGAAAGAAGGTTTACGTGGCAATGAACTCCAATAATTACCTTGGAAGTCGTTGACTCGTTAGACTTAATTTACACAACACACCGAACCGAGCACTGCTAGCAAGGCATCCGAATGATAACCATTTTTACACGACGTCCGCTACTTCCCTGGTTGTACCATATACCATACCGTATATATATCTGGTAACACCATAGTCAATGAGGAACGACCAGAACAAATGTTGCGATCGTAATGTTCTGAGATGCTCACCATCAAACTGACACTCCCGCGCGCCTGATTTCAACATGGCTTTGGTCACTCATCGTGTAGAGTACATAGTCTCACCAACAGCCGAATCTTCAACTAAATACAGACCATCGATTCAGTGGCAACGTTTGTGATGCAAAGCTTAGTCACACATCAGTAGACCGGAGAGGTATGTTCCATCTCAGTTCGAAGCATAGAATTAGGATATCGAGCAGTTATTGCATGACTTTCCGTTCTAGTCATCCTAACCAGTGTGTGCTGCCAAATTCGGGAATTCTATTCATTAGGTTGCTTGTAAAAGTTGTTGGATTTCGGTTTTTATCAAATAAGCACAATCCATAATTGATCATAGCTTTAGTGTTTTGATAAAGTTACCGGATAGAATATTTTCTATAGAACGCGGTAGACCTGAGTTTTGATGCAGTTTTGGAGCAGAATTGATAAATATCCTCATCTTGACCGAGAATGGTATTTGGGTATCCATGATTCTGAATTGTGCACGTTAAAAATTACATCATCAAATTCTTGACGTGGATGAACAAATCATCATCGCTAAACATGTTAACTCAGTTTATCGCATTGTAAACAAATTATACTCCAAGTATGTTAGCAGTCTTACATGAACTTACAGAAATGCAATTACTCGATTGGTAGAAGAACACTACCATTGGTAAAAGGATTTTTGAGTTTTAAACATCAGTCGCTGGTGACAGGTTAGTGTGTGTATATTCCAACAGTTACAAATGCAGATTTTAATTCTGTCACGAATTAAGTAGTATAGATCTTTAAAGACTGGGTTCAGACTTTGCAGGCCAAGTCGTTTTTATGATAAGCAAATAGATAACTTATTCAAAGATTGTGCTTATAACAATGCCACTGGACACGTTACCTCTTTAATGAGTTTGCGTACTGTAGGTTTCCGGCTGTAGTAATCAGTTTTCATGTCTACGTTTCAAGAATGTCAAAGTGGTTGCGAGGAGTAGAAAAATGATCGATAGCTGTCTGGAAAGTCTAGTCCACTGGTTGATATTTTGATTTTATGGTATAGCACATCTTTTTTAATTGTTCACAGCTGTGTTGCTACCTTTTGAAATTACGATTCAAAAAGTAGCGATGCAGCTTTAGATTCTGTGTCGATTTTTCAATTTCTTCGAAGTTTCCTAGTGACCGCAAAGATTCTATCATGATAATGATAACGGCGGTTAAGAGTGAACAGATACGTAACTGTACGGATACAGTTTACCCATGTTTATGTCCGGTGGTAGGCATTTCAGTGAGATGCTTACAGTTCAAAGTTCATTATGAACACAGGTGCTGTTTTTCAACTGTTGTTGAAAAATCCACTTAGCATAATACTGGGACACAAATCTGGTTCGTACCCCACCTGTGATTTTTGATGACCTATTTGACAAGTTTTAATTTGCATATATAATTCGCACTTATCATATGCAATCGTAAAAGCTTGATGAGAATGACTGAAAACAGCTGTTTGCAAAATTGACTTCCTAAAAACCTGGTTATCTGCAAATTCTTTTCATTCACAGATCAGCTATTTACCCAAAGAACGTAAATACCTCTCTCATGGAAACATGTTGGCTTCTGATGTTTACGCTATGCAAGCCCAAGCAGCATACGGCAGGAATGGGAATAAGTTCATATCCGATTCACAGCCAATTCACTTGTCTAGACAATACAATCATCCGTCTTCTTTCATACAACTGAGTCCGAATGGGAGACATCTGGTAAACAATCTCTCTCCGGTCAGAAGTCAAGTTCCCGGTACGTTTGCTTTTCCTTGGATGGGAAACGGGCAAGGTTTCACTATTGCTGTTCTGATATCCGTCGTGTTCACTGTGAACTGTGTACCCGATTTTCAGGGTTCTATCAAAGAATCATTTATTTAAAGAGTCCTCATCGGACGCTGTGACTGACTTTTAGCGAGACCACGATCAGTCATCTTCCTAGAAATCAACCTCACTGATGATAGTTTCAGACGTCAGACATTAAGTTACAACAGAGCAACTTGGTACATGAACAGAGTTCATCTCTAGCTGACGCCAGCATCTATTAGTAGGGTGCACACCCTTTCTTGACTCACAGATAAGTCCAAGTGTACTTGGTAGGAAGGCAAATGTGGTTGACAGCCCAGGTCGTTTCGAAACAGTGGTCAACAATTGCTCCGGTCAAAGCGTTTGGACGACCGTTCTGTTGTTCAATAATCGAGGCAATTTACGTAGGAAAAGATCGAGTGATCATCTTTAGAAACTCAGAGAAAATCACTTCATACGCTGGTCAGTCGTTGAATGACTGACAACGGTGTTTCAACAACATATTATTGAGAAAGTCTCTCGTTCCAATTATTTTCTAAACAGAGTTGACAAGAACATCACAATGGTGCGGCTGCTAGATCCGATGTACCGTCGAGAGTATTGTTGGGACTGCTGAATTGCATGCTTGCGTCTGAAAAGTAGCACATGTGAAACTTATGATCTCCCTGTGTTGTTTCATAACATAGCCGGTAAAGCATTTTCCACGTCTGGGCATTCCATCTCTCTTATCGAAACGTAGATTCTTCCTAGTTAACTCTTCACCGAACAATTTCATATTCTAATCTGGACACGATTCAGCCCATAGTAGAAAAACATTCATCTTACCTGTTCACCGATTCAATATTCGCTAAGAGAAATGCCATAGATAAACACTGGCAAACATTTACAAACAGTGCAGAACCGCAACACGTAATAAGCAAAACAATACTTGAGTCGTCCAATGCTGCTAGTATTTACTCTATCAGATACAAACAAAAACAGGCTGCATTTCTTCCGAGTGTAGGTCAAACCTTTATTTTGACAATGTCGATTTATGCAACAACTATATTTCTGACTCTCTACATCTGCGTTTTATTTTCGCTTGCTCATATGTACAAAATTCCTGTACTAGGTTATATACACATGAATAGATTTATGTGCACATAATGACATTTGCGTGTGCATTTAGTTTTTTTTTACTTGTATGAACGATTCGGCATGACAAGCTTATTTATAAATTCCCCGTTTGTCAAAATGTTCGAAAAACGATTTGATAAGCACATTAGTCATTTCTTTCATCAGTCTTGCTCTCTCTCTCGCACACATATACGCCAAACCAAAGGATGTTCGCTGCTCTGAACTCGACACATTTGTAATGAGTCGTTTGAGATTACATGGGAGAAAGAGGTGGAACAGGAGATACAAATAGTTCTTTTGAGTTTGGGGAGTGGTTTGTGACAAGTCGTACACCCACCCATCCACACACACACACACACACACACAGAAACGCACAGGGTGAAGTATTGTGTCCAATTCATTTATGCCACTTGTCACAAACGGATGGCATACGATTAGCAACGAAAAATTTCACCCATCATTTCCATTGCTACTACAACTACCAAGAAAGGACAAGTTTGCATGTTAACAGTCAATGGATGAATGGCGCATAAAACAAAATCAATGAATCTTTTACTGTATCGACGTTTTCTCATGTCTCAAGAAGTGTGCCAATTCGGACCGCTACAAACTCAAACATTTTGAAATGGTATTTAAGTAAGCGTTAAAATTAGTTATTAGAGCATAATTGTAGATGTGTTTGTGTGTCTGTGAAACATTCGTTTTTCAAGCCACTGGTAACCTACACTTAACCGAAGCTTACACTCATAGACACCACACTTTCACAGGACAATTATGTACAGAAACAAGAAACTCGAGTGGTATTTTTGTTAAAGTTGACTGTTAGTGTATATTTTTCATACTGCTAGATGAATTTTGTCCCTGATGTTTACAGACAGGTGTACTGATTAATCACAGAATAGATTTGCTCCACTTATTACATTAGTACGATTAGCAATCGTTGCCTGTTAGTAATGCCCACTTTTTATGGGTTAAACCCTACTAATGTTGCGATGTTCATTGACCTTATAGGATCAGCTGTGCAACGTTTGATTATTGATGAGTAGGTAAGACTTGGGCTTACCAAGAGACGAATACTATCTGTCTTTACTGGTTATCATTTTAAATTGGGAATCAATGAGACAATAGCTGAACTACCAGCCGGTTTCAATTCTAGGTACCATTCTTACCTAACCGCTGAGCAGACAGGATGAATTCGTGTGCTCTGAGTTCCTGCGACAGTTTCATTCTGAATCAATCATAGTGATCAGGACAACATACTGATACTCGGATGTTTTTGATGAAAGATGATCCGATAAATGTTTTGAAAACTATCGAGGTTTTCAATCAGCTGTAACATTTTCATGTTAACGCTTATCTAGGATTAATTCATTTGTAAAGATGGAAGTAGGTCTGAACTGATTGAGAATCGGTAGAAGAAATGATTTGAGCATAATGCTTCTGGTTCTGAAAGAGGAGTTACATTTGCTGTAGGAAAACTTCCTTAACTGAAAGCGATAAATAAAGCATCTTACACTTAGTCCAAATGTCCAGTTATGAGGAGACTCATCGCAACAAACTAAATTACTGATTTACCGGACCAGTCTCCTTAGTAGTCACGCAGGTGAATAGTGTATAACATGAAGGTATACCTGATTCCCTTAGTTTGAAAAAGAGCTTCTATTCTCAATAAGATAGGATTCTCTGAAAAATTATAGAACACTGATGAGTAGTCGGGGATTTGGTTTATTTCAATTAGAACATCACCCACAATTGATCGCAGCTGTCGCATTCCCATAGACTTTCCAGTCGGCCCCTTTCGAAAAGAAGCACTAGACTCGAGTTTCGCTCTCATTAGAGCTCGTCAGTAGTGCATATCATCGCCACTGCCTGGACTTGAACCACGGACATGTTGTTCATGAGGCAATCGTGTTTACCACTACGCCATTGACCTCACGTTAGGCACGACCGAATTATCATATGTGAACGCTCAACCACTCTCGCTTGTGAGTAATGATCAGGTTGCCCGATCGTCTCGAAATGGAGACACAATAACTGTCCTGTTAACTCCAATCGATAACCCCGCGATTAGGACTTCCTAGACAGGTCGAAATCTCCGATCTCATTAAACCTGCTAGGCGATCATTACTCACAAGCGAGAGTGGTTGAGCGTTCACATATGATAATTCGGTCGTGCCTAACGTTAGGTCAATGGCGTAGTGGTAAACACGATTGCCTCATGAACAGCATGTCCGTGGTTCAAGTCCCGGCAGTGGCGATGATATGCACTACTGACGAGCTCTAATGAGAGCGAAACTCGAGTCTAGTGCTTCTTTTCGAAAGAGGCCGACCGGATAGTCTATGGGAATGCGACAGCTGCGATCAATTGTGGGTGACGTTCAAATTAAAATTATAGAACAAACCAAGGTGCCAATGCTTATGCATATACCTGATTATGAGTTGAATGGATCAGAATAAATAGTAGTAGAGGAAATCGATGGCCTTATTAAAATAAAAGGAGAGAATCAGCTATTGTGACGAAGAAAATCATACCATAGGAAAATAAGGGAGTAGCGCATTAGCAAAAGTTAAACCCAACCACGGTTCATCAAAAACAATTCAGTACACTGAGAAACAGTTGACTGGAAGCCAGTACAAAAACTGGAGAACAACTTCGTTCTTTGGAATTGTTCGGAAAGCTAAGCCGTCTGAAGACCGCCTTGTTTCCCAACTATGTATATACAGTCTGAGATGCTGAGGATGCCATTCCGTTAAACGTTGGCAAGTGATTCCATATTGAGCAAACGAGATATTGCATGGTCGTTGTCTGAAAAACAAGTGGTTCGTTAAATACTGTGTTTCAGAGATAGAACCTGGAGGTACTGATTTCGACTAGATAGATGCAGATTACACAATAAAAATATGGTTGATTCAAGGTCAGTACAGTAGAACTAAATCATCTCGGACATGTGGAACATGTGAGGAGGTTTTACTCACTTCCATAAACCTATATGGCTACGTTCGTGGATGACGCACTAGGATACGCTTTGTTACCAGTCGTTATACTTCCTCATTAAGGACAGGATGTCTCAAGGCATACATGTGGTAAGCCTGAACCGGCTTCTGGAATTGAGGGTGCACAAATTAGTGAACCAGCACCGAGAAGCCTTTAAACGGTCCACTAAAAGCTCAAGTAAAGACTTGGCTTTGTTAGTAACTATGATGTAGTACGGAAACAGGTAAAGATCGTCTGGAAGTATCATTTCTAAATCTCATTCACGAGCGTTCATACTCTTTCTTCACTCCGAAGAGGTATCTCGTGCAGCACAAGTAGAAAAGTTGGACTTCACTACATTTTCTCGTAACGCAAAAGTGTTTCTTCGTGAGAAAAGATATATTCTAATCTCACTGACTGCGATCGATCTGAGTGCGACTCAGCTGGTAAGGTGAGTTCGTCTTAGAACAACCGCCAAAACACGTGCGTTTATAACTAATAGGTGGATCATATCTAAACTATGCTTAACATTCTAAAGTAACGCACTACCCAAAAGAAGTTACATTATCAACTTCTCCTAGTCTTTAGGTTGCTGATCAAGCAACCACTGACTATCGATAAGCTATCACACTACGACATGAACAATAAAAACCTTACAAACAAACTAGTGGATGTTACACTATCTGGAGTTTGTTATCATACAATTGTGTAGTTACAACTAGTTAATTTTGTTTCTGTTCTGTACTGTCCGTCACATTTGATAATGATCAACACCAGACAGCAAGCTAATTTGATAACAGTACTCACTGCGTTCACTCATACTTGTTATTTTCACTTTGGCATCGAAGGAAAGGAACATCAATTTTTCTCGAAGGCATAATGAATGGTGTAAATGAGCTGACAAAAGTTTAGACGCATCATTTACATCTTCAAGAAATTACCACTGAAGAGCGTAGCTCAACTTCTTCGGTGAGCAGTTGATGGTCATTGAAGTGGAGTCGTTTTTATAAGCTCATATATGTCAACATATGCCCTAAAAAGAGCCCACACAAAAACTACTGATGGAACTCACGGCTTATCTCTGTGAAATGACTGACTCGGCTGAGATGTTCAAAATTTCACAAGATTGGCACGTGTACTAGGATAGACCAGAGCTATAGTTCTTCACGCCATCTTCCGAATGTACTCCTACAGGTCACTAAGTTTGTGCGTTTGTCCGTAGGTGTGCCAGTTTTTATGGGCTATCTGTATGTTTGCTAGTTGTACAAGTATATGTTTAGGGCTAAGACGCACCCATGTTTCACACGTTTTCGAAACTGACAGTGGCTTACCAACACGAATGCGCCCTGATTTTCGTACCCGCATGTAACATGTTGATTAAATTGACGAACTTTTCTGGACATCCAAACCTATCAGCTACAGCCCACAATGCCTCACGACTCACTAAAACAAACACCCTGATAAAATCCGCAGAGAGGGCGTACGGCTGGTTGCGTTTACAACACTTCTGAATCTGCCGAGCAGCGGCTCACCCGAAATTCACGCTGATCCTCCGAAAAATTTGTCTCCAAAATTTTGGCATTAAGTCGGGTGAGCATGATTTCTGCAACAGACTGGTGGCTAGATAACTGTTAGTGCTCTACTAGTTCTCCGCTTCTTTAAACAAAGGCACGACGAGACTATTCTTAGACTCTTGAGAGACTGATTTACGCGCCTGGATGAAGTAGTAAGCTTTAGCAAAAAGTTTTCTAAAGTGTTTTTGTCGTGTTTTAACCGTTCCACCAGCAAACGATTTACATTCGTAACCCGTCCGTTTTGCAGCTATTCAGTAGGCCTTTGCATCTCCGCCAAAGCCAGAATAGCCCTTTGATATCGTGTTGTGGCGAGTTATTCACGGTCGCCCAGTCAGTAGTAGCCGACAGCTTTAGCAGATCATCAAATTTCTCGTGCCAGACCCCGACTGTGAGGACGGAAAGCCGGGGTACCCGTCCATTAGCAGTTAAGCAAACGGAAGATGTGGGCCACAAATCGTTTTTAGCGAACTATAGGACTCTTTATGCTGTATGTGGACAGCATAGCCTTTCATCGACTAATCTCGCTTTTATCACTAGTTGTTTGGGATGACATGAAGTATTCGGACACGTTGACAGCGAGCGTTACGGAGTGTAATTTTGTTGTCTTCATTGCTTGGATCCAGTATATTAAACAGAAAAACGTCATATCATTCCCTCCTATCAGACTCGAGCTAGCCGTGTCGTTGTTGCCGAACCAATTTGGACACTCCTCATACTGGATACCTGTCATTTCGATGGTTTAAAACAATTTGCTCTCTTCAAAAGTTTGAACAACACCGTTAGAACTCGAAAACTGGTAGATGCAAACATTCCGTATTAACTCATCAGTACCAAATTTTCAATAGCATGAAACGGTTTTTTTATATCGAACAGTTGGGGGTGGGTGTGATGGATAGTCGATTGATGGGTTAGGAAGAGTCACTAAGTCCATGGCAGGGTAAAGCTCACGAACACTTGTTTCTGAGCATATAGGGCCGGCTTCAGTCGATTGATTGGGACAGTCTCTGCAAACCGCAAGAATCTTGGATTGGGATGACGTAACAAGATTCTGATATAGAATTGCCTTTTAAATGCGATTACAGTATGCATCAAACAACGCAAAGACTGACGAATTCAATTAAACGAACATTCAACACAGCCGAACTTCGTGTACTAGCTCGAACCCAGAAGTTGCCCGTGCCTTCAAGCAAGGAAGATCAGCCTGTCGGTGCCTCCTCACACTGTGTCCACCAGTTCGTATGTGGCTGCAAAGAAAGTTATATAGGCAGAACCGAGAGGTGCTTCATTTCCAGAGTGAAGGAATAGTTGCCTAAATGGGTACAGAACTCAGTATTACCGAAGAACGGCAATGTTGCTGAAACACGCAAACAACCAGTGTCCCCATTCGCAAGACACATCTTGAACAATGGTCACGTCATCGATCCGGCTTGTGCATTCAGAATCTTATTACATCATCCCTATCCAAGATTCTTGCGGTTTGCAGAGGCTGTCCCAATCAATCGACTGAAACCGGCCTTATGTGTTCAGAAACAAGTGTTCATGAGCTTCACCCTGCCATGGACTTAGTGACCTTTTCTAACCCACCGATCGAATATCCATCAAACCCACCCCTAACTGTTCGGTATGAAAAAAACGTTTCATGCTATCGAAAATTTGCTACAGATGAGTCAATACGGAATGTTTGCATCCATCAGTTTTCGTATTCTAACGGTGTTGTTCAAATCTCGATGGTTATTGCCTCGACTCAATCCTCAAGCCGCTGCTATCCGTCGTTGAGATGCCGGAGTGTTTTCGAGACGAACGGCCACTATACGCTGGAACACTCTCCCCGTCTTTCAGTTCTTAACTCGTATAACATCTGGACTTCACCAAGACCCGTATGATCTCAGATAAACTGGCTTACGTACATGAATGAACAACTTGATCCTGATCAGTCTGTCATTTGTGTCATACCCAACCCTACGCATCACTCGAATGACACGCTTTTTTCAAAGGCAGCATGGTGATGCGGTCACATAACTAAGCGACTAGCAATGCTGACGTCGTGAGTGAGCCCGGGTAGTGGTATTGCTTGTCTCCAGCTGGAATCGGGTGTATGGGACAGTCAAATCGTGAGTGGCCTATAGGTGAAGCCGACGGTCACTGTTCTGACTGACTGCACCAATGCTCTGGGTTCCACAGTCTGCCTGCGAGGCTGCCGATTCGCCCATAGTTCGTACGATAATGGTGTCTAGAAGGACTAGTCGGTCACTCACCAGTGTCCAGCGAATTGTAACGAACTAGTACTTCGTATCTTCCAAGTGGCACACAAATGAATCCTGAACGCTAAGAAAAGTCGCGAGCGCATAGACATGATCCGGAAGCTGATACCTTGTGAATAACATTATTAATGACTCGACGTGATGGGAAGCTGTTAAACGGATACTGCGTTAACGATCACCATCCGCTGGATAGCGGATCCAATAGAAAGAGTTACCAGCCTCCCCCTCTGAGAGCTTATCTTGGTCTGCATGCTTTCTCTCTCACGGCGGTTACAACGATGCCGTAACGGCTCCGTTCCATCGCAATCACTGAGGTGTGGCGTTTAGGCCTTCGGATGCTATATCGAGCCCCTAGAGTATACACATTCCATGGCCCGACAGTCAGCTCCATGTGTCCACAGGCATGTGTCAGGTTGATCTGATGGATTTCATCTGGAATCTGTAACCTGAGGGTATGATCTGTGAAGCTTTACAAAACGGGGTTTCCCTAGAAAACCTCAACCTGTTTCGCCGACCAGTAACTCGAATCACGTTTCAGTAAGGGTCTAATCTAGCCTGGGGGTGTAGAGAATAAACCATAGATGTCTCTTCTGATTATTGCCGCGTGTAGTAAATCAAGCTTCTGGAAGGTGGTGTGCGTTTTCTGACCATGTAAAACAATACCACGACAATGATGGCCGACTTTTAGGTGATCGGCGTATTCTTTGTTCAAGACTACCTTCTCCAGCGCGCAAATTCCACATTTATAAGATCGCTGAGTTGTTACCATAAATGTAAATCTGCAGTATTCTTACTGGGTCGTGCGTTACCACCTGCTCACCCCTGTGCAGTCATCAAATAGGTGAGCAACTCCATATATATGACTTTTTTGTCTGGCTGCTACAAGTTGGTCTGTCTGGTAAGACTGAACCCGGCAGAGACCGATGCCCAAATCAATATAGTCCTCTGAATCAACGAAGCACACAAGTCTGATGCACAAGCCAAAGTAGTTTATTGTTGAGAATGATATTGGCAGTTGCTGTTCAAGACTCGCAGGACAGTGTTCAAATTGGGCACCACACAGACGGTCGTCTGCTGAATATTTGACGTTTCAGTGCCCAACCTCCGCTATACAAGTTGCAGTGCATTACATGCGAAAACGAAAGTGCAGCAAACGGACGCATCCACGGCAGCCAAGTTCGGTTTGAATGTAAACATAGGTGAGACATTTTCTGTTTCTCGGGTTTCTCTGGAGTGAGTTTCTTCGCCTACATCAGGAAATCAGCATTGGAGACAATGTTGGTAGCCGCTCAAATTCCTGCTACTTGAGCAGCAACCTGTCCACTGATCTGTCCGTGGACCGCGAGTTGAGAGCTCGTATGGCCAAGGCTATTCCTGTTTTCAAATGTCCTGAAAGATGTATCTGGAGGAAATGCCATCCACTCTGTTGATGCTGAGTCTAAAGAAGTGGATGTACGTCAGGATGACTGAACTAAACGAACTGGTCCCACAGCGATTGGTAAGAACGGACTCCAGTAATGGTTAGGGTAGTTAAAGAAATTGCCTTTTAGTCGACTCATATTTCACTTCAAATGACAGCTGCAAATTGAGGACTTTAATATGAGTGGCGTCCAACAGTTCTTAATCCTTAAATTTGATCTTTTGAAAACAGCAATCAAAAGAAACAGACTGTACAATTTACAGCTTTTGGAATTTTGCTGCATATTATCAGACATACTGTAGTGTTAGTCTTTAGATAGCAAAGTTAATGAAAATAAATGCTGGACCACACACACACACATGGACGAGCAAAAAGTGGTACAGTTACTACGGCAATTTCCGATTGACGACCATTGATATCTTTTGGCAGAGGAGTGGCTGTCGTCTGGGAATAGCAAACAGCCCCAGCGAATTCAAACAGTCGTCAAATGTTGATTACGTAAGTAACTTTGAAAGCATTAGTCCTGATGACCTGATGTTCAGAAGTCAAGTAACGTGTTATCAAAGATGCTGGTTGCTTACGTTGCACTGGTCGTGCAGCACAGCTGCTAGGACCTGTTTGATCTTACATTCATCCCACGCCGGAACACGCTCGGCTACTCGACTGCGCAAATGTCGTTCTGTTCTGTCCACGTAAGTGACCTAGCACCCCACATTGGAACTGGTAAATACAATGAGATTTGGCTTATTGATGCAGTGACACTATCAACACAAGGTTTAATGTTCGGCTTGTTGAACATGGTATCGTGACGGAAGCCACGTAGTGTTCGACCGACTGCTGGTCTGGGCAACCGAGTGAGTTGCTCTATCGCATAATCATTTTTGTAGGCTAGGCTTATAGTGACACTGCGCTGGGGTCCATGTGTGTGCAGCATGGTTCAGACTTGTGCCAGTTAAAATATCTTTAAGTCCTAAGCTTAACAGCAAGAATTACCAGTATCTGGCGGTTAATATTAAGAATAAATGGGAATTGAAAATTAACTTCAATGGAATTTGTGTTGTTTTTACAGTAAAACATTATTTCCAGTGCCAAGGAGAAAGTCCGTAAATGATTGAGTTTCAAGATTAATGGTAATGGTTAGCTTTTCTTTACCGACTGAATTCTCCTCTAGTCATGCTGGAAAAAGTGGGAGAAGCAAAGTTCAGTGAACACATTAGGAAATTCCATTTTAAAAACATTGATGCAGGTCAACTCCAGGTCACTAATTACTGTCCTTGGCTTCAACTCGATGCAATTTTTGGCAGAGTCAATTAAATTTGGGAATAAATATTCATAGTTTTTTTCAGCCTTGCTACTCGGAGACACGTAGAATTTCGAATTCACCATGATCCACGGGAGCATGTATTGGAAAAGCTGACAGAAACCTTTAAGTATTGTGTTAAATGTACCATATTCAAGCCAATATTGGGCTAATGATTGACATTTAACATTTTCTCTTGCTTTAAATCCAAATGACTTGTAGTACGAGAAACAGTTCACCATGTGGGGCTACAGTAGATGATAAAGAAACAGAAGTGTCATTAAGCGACTAAAGCTCAGAAGGTCACTCTGATTTTCACACCCGTTGCATTTTTGGAAAAGAGTCTCCGTTGATTATATGTACAGCTAAACCAGTATCAGAATGGAGGTTATACTTCTTCGTAAATTCTGGCATGGTAGGTGTTTCATGTGTTCCCTTATTTGCGTAATGGTCACGGTTATAATGACAACACTTGATTCGATACATGGTTACAAATCACGAACTTCTTCAGATGGTTTTGTCTATTCAAATACTTTACCGTTGTTTTCTTTTTACAGCAGTTTGCTTTTTTTGCTTTTGCAATACTGGCTGTAAGTGTTCTTATGAGGTTTATCACTTACTAATAATTAGACACCAATACTCATCTCATTGTTTCCCTTCTGAGATGAGAAGAATTTGCAAAGTTCTTACACTGTGTTTCCTTGCATAGACCACCGCTTACAAAAGTGATCCACGTTTATTTCAGTTGATCATTTTCGGTCATTTGAATCTCTTATCGTCGAACTGAACTAATCCGAGTTTAGGTAAGTGATAAGTAGTTTGGCAGATTCAAGCAGGTGAGACCGAACAGCACTTATTCCATGTATGTGTGTGTGTGTGTGTGTGTGTGCATAAGCCATAGCTCAGACTGTCTGTACAGCCGGCAGCATACATGTTCTTTTTCTTAACTTTGAGGGAGCTACACTAGCAAGCTGCACACGAGTTAACTTGGTTACAACAATCAAATGTTGAGTCAGATGTGCCAGTTTGTTAAAACCCTCCCGTCGACAGATCAATGAGAAAACTGAGCTGGTGGTCCTCGTGGTATGCTTACACAAACAATTTGCGATTAACCGGTAGACATCGAAGGTTAAATAAACCGTCGTTACTGACAATCCAGTAGAAAGAATAGATCGTATTATTCGGTCAGTTATTAGTTTTAGGCAGTTTAGTTGAGAGAATGAAAACGGAATGTCAAACGTTATCACGAGTTGGTAATACTGATAATCACACTGGTTGCAGTTGACCGCAATTTACCGTCACTCCCTGATAAACTCAACTCTTTTACTACAATCGGACATTAATCATCACGCTTGGAATGTCAATCGATGGGTTAAGTCTAACCTGGATGACTGACATCAGTGTGACTGCCCAAGATACTCCTGTGCACTAATGAACGAATTATCTGGGCATTCGTAAGCGACGTCGCCACTAAAGATTCGGGATTCTGAACACTACTATATTGACCTGACAGGATAGTAATCTAACGGTATCGTAAACTGTCGACATTTTGTAACAGATATATATATACATCTCACTTATACTGTGCTTTGGAAGGTCGGCTGAATATATGCATTCTACAGCTCTTCCCATCAACCAGATCAAGTGCATAAAATGGTAGTCAGACTAGCAAGCCAAAAACAACAGATACAGACGAATATGTACTACATCAAAAATTTCCTCAGTTCTTATTCCATCATAGTATTGATTTCTTTCGCACCATTTCAGCTGATTAGGTTACGTTTCCGGCTGTCTGTATACTCCCACGTGATGTAGATAGATATTGTTATGGCGTCGACCAGCCAGATGCCACACACAGAAAAAATACTTACTACGTGGGCAGGTGACAGGCTACTTGTTCGATTCGAAGGGCTACAGTCACGTATCTGAAAAGTGCAATTCAGTTCGACGCCAAAATTACGTCTGATCGAGTACAAGTTCCTCCGGGCACCAGTAATCAAATAAATCACCAATCGCCTGCTAAAACTTGGATTGTATGATGGTACCCAGCTCTTTTCGATAGATTCTGTCACTCTATTTACTTACATGTCAGTTATACCCTTTTCAAGGTTTCAATCTGGTAAACTGTCATGATTGGATACATTTAATGAGAAATTTTCGTATCAGATTTCTGCATGGTCTAACTTCTATTTGTCTAATCTTCCGACACTCCAGCCGTTTCCACATTCCAATCGGACACACGGCTACATCGCGCCTGAGCAAGCAAAACAACATATCATCGCCACTGCCTGGACTTGAACCACGGACATGTTGTTCATGAGGCAACCGTGTTTACCACTGCGCCATTGACCTCACGTTAGGCACGACCGAATTATCATATGTGAACTCTCAACCACTCTCGCTTGTGAGTAATGATCAGGTTGCCCGATCGTCTCGAAATGGAGACACAGTTACTGTCTGTTAACTCCAATCGATAACCCCGCGATTAGGACTTCCTAGACAGGTCGAAATCTCCGATCTCATTAAACCTGCTAGGCGATATCCCCGACTACTGATCAGTAATCTGAAATATCGCCTAGCAGGTTTAATGAGATCGGAGATTTCGACCTGTCTAGGAAGTCCTAATCGCGGGGTTATCGATTGGAGTTAACAGACAGTAACTGTGTCTCCATTTCGAGACGATCGGGCAACCTGATCATTACTCACAAGCGAGAGTGGTTGAGCGTTCACATATGATAATTCGGTCGTGCCTAACGTGAGGTCAATGGCGCAGTGGTAAACACGGTTGCCTCATGAACAACATGTCCGTGGTTCAAGTCCAGGCAGTGGCGATGATATGCACTACTAACGAGCTCTAATGAGAGCGAAAGTCGAGTCTAGTGCTTCTTTTCGAAAGGGGCCGACTGGAAAGTCTATGGGGATGCGACAGCTGCGATCAATTGTGAGTGATGTTCAACTTTAAAATTAACCAAATCCCCGACTACTCATCAGTAATCTAAAACAACATATCTTAAAATAGAAGTCTGTCAAGCTGACGAATCCTGAAGGCAGTAGTGAGAAAATCTGGCCCGTTTGTATGAGTGATCAACCCTATTGGATTCAAGTATCAATTAAACGCTGATCACACTTGATAAGTTTTTCATCTGACCTCACTTGAAAAGCCACTAGACTGCGTGATATATGATGTGTCAGATGAGAAGCTGAGTCAAGGACTAAAGTCGTACCTTAATTTTTAAAAAGCACTCGGTGTAGGTGATCGTTCCATTCTTTCACAAGGACTTCACGATTAAGGACCTAATGAAAGTTTACTCAGGTGATCTGAGGATTATCTAACTGAGTGTGGGTTCTAAGTTAACAGGTAGTTACTAGATTAATTCCCCGTAGAAAGTGGCTTTCTGTAAGGCTTCAGCCTGTTGTTCACTCTTCGTCCGTGAATCACCCAACATTACCTAACCATCGATGTTGTTGTACGTAATCGACACAAAACGTTGGCGAGCCGTAGCGTCCAGAGGATTTGAAAACTCCGTAGAATGATTTGAACAATCTAAACCAGTTGTCCTGTGAAAACAACTTGCTGTCCAACATCAGTAACCGCGGTCATACATAGTCGATATAAAAGTTGTGTTGACTACTACCTTGGTAACACCAACCCACTATATGTGTGTGCAAATGAGACATAGGAACCTTGATATTCAACAGTTTAGATCTGCCTGTGGTTAAAGTGCACGTAATGAACTTATACCTCTGCAATAGAATTTGTAGAATCTTTCACCCTGAAGCCTTCCTCATTACGTTCACCAATTTATACTGCCTACATCTGGGAAAGAACGAACGGGTCCCCCGTCCATATCTAAAAAAACAGTTAAACTGTTCAGACATCGACCACTAGAAGAATTATGAGACCCAGGAAAGTCTCACATCCAGGGAAACTAGTGGAATTAGGTCGGTCCCCAGTGCATTATTGACACTTTAGAGGGAACGGACTACTCATCAAAAAATGACTCACTCGTTGAAACTGGATTATGGAATGAGTAGATTATTTTATACAAAGAATTGCTTTACGGTTCAGGTCCGTTCACACTGGAACATTGCCCAAATCTGCGGTCAACCGAATTGGGATCTCAAAAATTCTGACTAGCAAACACGTGTGAAATAATCTTTACTGCAAGCTTCCAGACCATCGCGATCGCAAGTAACTAAGTGTACACACTTGATAAAAAAAATTGTTTGTATGCATTTCAGGTTAGGTTGCTGATATTATTGCATTTCGATAGCTTTATTCATGTTCATTTTTATTTACATCCACGTTCCTGTACGGCTAGAAGCCATCCAACACAAGTTTTCCCTGACAAACATAGACAGGAATGTCCAAATGGTGATCTTTATCCTTCCTATAACAATGTGTGAACCTATAATGGTGGTAATGTCAATCTGTTCACATATGCATATGAACAACTATCAATGATCTCTCAAAACTCGCTTCACTTTGGCTAATAGAACCGTGGAAGATGTCACGGTAAACCGTTTTGGAACAGAACAGACTTGAGACAGGTGATCTCTAATTGTTTCCACAGCTAAATAAGTATGGTGCATTTACTGCGCAGCTGTCATTTAATCAACACCGTAAGGCTGAGATGGATTATCTCTAACGGGCTTGTATAAACAATTGCTTCCAGTGACCACCAGCGAAGTGATGGACAACTATTTTGACCTTTTTGGGTCTAATTAGCACCATACAAGCCAGCGAATGAAACCCACTACCTGTAAATACGTGTTAGATTGATAAACCACCAAACGTTGTTAGTTCACGCACTTATTCACTGAATCACGGGGTCGACATTTATTCATGGGTATTAGTTATAATCCTCTGACATGCACGGTGCCTATGGGACCTAACAAGACAAAATCACATATCTACCACATCTTTTGTCATTAATGCGACAAACTGTTTGCAGAACGCTTTCTCAAGCCCTGCTAGGACAGTGATGGAAACCTACTAGTTCGGAGGGCAACCGCAAAACGGTTGATTGATTTCAGCTTACGAGAAACAGAGGCGAAACAGTTAAGCATACTGATTATCAAACGCGCACGTGGTAAATTCCTCTTTAGGCAGAGAAGTGTCAGTGCCAGCTGTTGTATAGATCTATGTGTTCCTTGTGTTGATTTATTTATCAAAACAGTACGAAACCTGGTAGCTACGACTCAATTAGCTAACCTCCAATCAATAACTAAGTCCCAACTGTGAAAAGTCAGGGCTTCGGCTGGATTCGAACCAGCGACAGAAACACCATGCCTCTACGCGGTAAGCGCTCTACCAGCTGAGCTACGAGGCCACTAGCGTAGAGGCATGGCGTTTCTGTCGCTGGTTCGAATTCAGCCGAAGCCCTGACTTTTCACAGTTGAGTCTCGCCTAAAATCATTAATCTGCCAAACTACTCATTAGTAATAACTAAGTCAGCCAGTTTACTGTAACCCATTAAGATGCACAATTAGCCCTAAAGAACTTGGTATGTTTCAGGTGATGGAACTTTTTACAGAGCTACACTGATTCGGCATGTTAAGAAATGAAGCAATTTCAGCCACTATCAAATAGTATGCCTGGAAATGCACACATTGAAAAGTGAATCAATTTGATCAGAAATGACTGCCTAGACAAAAAGGGTGAGCGGATTAATAACAATCGCCTCCTAACTTCAAACAAGAAGCCACTTTGATGAGTATAGTCTTAGGCATTAGACAAATACATTCTAAGAGGATATCGACTTGACACGTAAGTGTTCATTATTGTAATAATCTGCCTGTTAATTTTATTTCAGAACTAAATGAACTGCTCACACAATCATCCTACAAACCGCCATCACCGGATTACCAGAGCCTGGATGTAATTTGGCAACACTGTCCCAGAAACGAACTTGGATTTGTAAACCGTATCCATCGATACCAAAACCCAATACTCAGTCAGGAGAACGTGCGGTCTTATGCAGTTTCTCAATCTGTTCAACCAAATACTGAGAACGCTATATTCCTGAATTCCCCTCCACCGAATAAACAACAAACAACGGGAATACCTCATACGTATTACGAAATCACTGAGAACAGAGACATCTGGCGGTCGCCAGATCGGGTAGCAAACAATGAAGATGATGGATCAGACAATAAGATTATTAAGCCATACACTGGGGCACTTACCTTAGGTAGACCTACCACAGGAAAGGGCAAACGAAGGCTGGCACAAAAAGAAGACAGTATACACAACCTTAGAGCAGGCGAATTGGCACTGCATTCGGCAAAGCGAACCACGAACAAGCGAAAACCGATCAATGATGTTGAACAAGTTTCCGAAAGTATAGATGATGAAGCCACGTACGGGACAAAACCAAAACCGACATATGCTTATCAAGCGTATCGAGAAGGAACGTTTGTTTAGGGCAACAGCGATTGTTTAGTTGTTTTACTATGACACATGAGGTGCAGTTTGCGTAAACATGTTGTAAAAACAGTTCTCAACACTTCGCCGAAGAATGGAGGCACATTTCGACCAATGTGATCACCATCAGCACTGCTCTGCATGAATTGGCATTTTTGCATGTTTGTGTTCTATGAAGATAACGTACAGCTTATTAACCGGAATAATTTATGGCTATTCACAATGGTATTGCTATTCCTTATGACCTCAATATTGTAAATTGTTTTATGAAGTGGTGCGAAACCATGACATAAGTCACTCAGCAGGAACTATAAAATTCACAATAAAACAGTGATGTGAAGGATTTTTTCCAGTCAGTGCAATTATCTCTTCGCAAATACATCAGTCGTGTTATTTTGTCATTTCAATCTTGTTTCATCTATTCCAAAAGTAGGAGGTGAGTCAAAACTACGGTTTATGAAGTGAAACTATCAGTGAATGAACGGTAGACAGCATAGTGAACTGGTACTAGCCAGTGTGGTCGACAATATTAATAACTATAAGTAAGAGAATATTTCTTCCCACTTTCTTGGTCAATCTATTTATCAGTTGGAAAACTGGGCTTGAGCAGAAATCGAGTGAAGGAAAAGGCTCAAAAATTCAAGTAAAAAGTTTTTACCTGGATCTTTGAATGTCCTGTTATTGAGTATGAAGTGATCCACAACAAAACTGAACCTTGACGCGGTGTGGCAGCCTGCGTATCTGGATGATTTATTGGGCTAAACTGGACGGTGTGACCACCATGCCGAGAAAGTCACTCATGCCTGGTAGGTCAACAGGTAGAGGTCTGACAAACCAGTCTCCTGGTCATCCAGGTTGGGGGTTGGAAGAAGTTTGATATCTTTTACAGAAAAACGTACCAGTTCTGGTATACTGCCACTCATTCGCTGCCTTGTGGGACAGGCTCTTGAGCCAAAGGCTTTGGTTGAAAACCCTAATCGTGCTCCTGTCTAGGTCTGGGCGTCCTGGCAGTATCTCAGGCGACATACAACCATGAATAATCACAACACCAGTAACTCCATATTGCATCGGCCGTCTCGCAGTATAAACCGGTCTGCCCTATCTGCTGTATACAGCAGGGTCAATAAAAGAAAACATGTTACTGTTGAACCCTCCTCCACTGTCCTATCAAACTGAGCTCTCAAGCCTCTCCCTAACCCCCTTTCTGGCGATTACTCTGCAGGTTCTACAATAGATAAAATCAATCATAGTAACACTGTGCCGGTAAGTTCCATCTCCTGCCATTTAGCTTCGGGCCTCCCTCGTTTCTTGCTTAGACGTAGAAAGCGAATTAATACAAATGCTTTCAACAATCGCACTCTAAAACGGATAGGTCAACAGGCCGCTCTCGCACGAACGTTAGACTCGTTAAATGTCGACGTTAGTTGTGTTTCAGAGACTAGAATGTAAGACAGTAGTCAGCGAATGGAATTAACAGCACCCGCATCGTCAACCCGATACTAGTTATACACTTTGGGTGACTCCACGGCTACCGCTACTCGTCGAGCTGCAGTAGGTATAGTCCTCAGCACGACGGCTGCAGCCACATTGATAGGTTGGATTCCTGCTAACAGTAGACTTTGCGCCGTGCGCTTGGCGGGTTTTATTAAGGCCAGCTCTAAACACAAAACCTTCAAAAATCTTTTCATTGCATCTGCTTATGTTCCCACTGAATATAATGGAACCGGCGTCAAGGAGGCTTTTTGTTCGGATCTGGCCGCTCTCCTTCCGTAAACGCATGGTTCTGATATAGTGGTTCTGGCCGGAGATATTGACGCCCAGGTCGGCCGCGTTGGTGGGCTCAAGTCTGGTTTAGGTAACGGGTTTGCGATAACATCACATCGCTCGAATAGTGATGGGCAACTGTTGCGGCTGTGCGCTGGTCATAAGCTATTTATAGCCAGTACTAGCTTTAGGCAACATGCACGTCATTGTTATACTCGGTGCCTACCTTCTCCGACTCAGGCCTGGTCTCAGACAGATCACATAGATGTCAGTTATAAGTGGCGTGGTTTGATTCAGGACTGTCGTTCTTAATGGAGCACATACTTGGATTTGAATCATGCGTTGGTACGTTGTGGTTTTTTCTCATTTTTGCTGGGTAACGACCCCACCAACAGCAAACACTGACTGTTGACAAACTAGCTATACCGTCGATAAAGTATAAGTGCCAAACCAGGTTGGAAAGCTGTCTTAGCAGTTCTCACTCCAAAGGTCCTAACAGCTGCAGGATCGAGATCTCAGGGGTAATTTATGAAGCCGGTACTGTAGCATGCGGCACGGGAGTACATGGGTTGGACAGACATTGGATTTCGGAGAAATCCCTAGAGTGGTTAGGAGCTAGACGGAACATTCCTCCTGGCAGTTCATGTAACAGGTCTAGAAGAGATATCTGTAGGAAGCTGAAACGCAGCCTTAAGGCTGATCGTGCGGCTTGGTTAATAGAGAAATTTAAGGAAGTGGAAACCGCCTCTGCTTCAGGGAATACTGGCACACTGTTCAAGCTTATCCGTGCTAGTGATCCCAAGCTATCGTCTGTTAGCGAGGCACATGGCACACCCATCTATAACATGTCCAGAAGGTTAGAGCGGTGGGCGGAACACTTTGTGGGCCAATCTAGTTGGCCTTCTGTTTCCACTATGTTGCCGCCACAAGCTGACCGACTGATTTTGATTATGCTGACTACCAGGTGTTGCTGTCTGACACTCTCCATTCAGCACAAGCAACGCTGGTCCTTATTTCGCGTTCTGCTAAATGCTTCGGAATGCGCTTCGCAGTCCCAAAATGAAAAGTGCTTCTGCAAGATTGTTGTGATCATGTAGATCTAGTGTTCGATAATGAAGTTACGGGGGTTGACCGATTTGTGTACCTGGTGATGGTGCAGAGAGTGAGAAAGAAACGCGTATTTCCAAGGCTAGGGCGGCACTCGCTAATCTATGCTACCTGTGACGACAGAGAGGTATCTCTGTGATGATCAAAGGTCGCGTACATAAGGCGACAATAAGGACTGTACTGCTTTACGGCAGCGAAACCTGACCAATCAGGGTAGAAGACGTGAACCGTCTTCAGCTATTTGGCCACCGATTTTTGCGTTCGGCCGCTCGTATCGGGTGGCATCAACGAATAAGCCACGGTGAGGTTAAGAAGTGAGTGTTTGGCACTGATTGTCAAACGAGTTCTTTCGTTCATTCCTTACACTTGCACAGACTTAGGCGGTTAGGTCATGTACTAAAGATGCCAGCTAGTCGTCTGCCGTACCGAGCACTGTTTGCCGACGCTGCAGTCGACTGGCGTAAGGTGCGCGGTGGACAGATAATGACCTGGCGTAGACAAATGAAATCGTTCACGAAGGGGTTGGTCACTGTGGATTGGGTTCGTCTCTCGGGCTGCGACCCTCGCGACTCACATAGTAGGTGGCTTGATATGTTAGGTGAGATGGCGGGTAATTGTGCTAGGTGGTGTGAATGTTGTCGTACTTTTTGGAGAATTGTCCGTGAAGCAGGTGCACTTAATGACGTGGGGCAGTGAAAGGCCTAAGGAAGAGCTGTTTTGCTGATGACGGTTTACTTTCATTTACACCTCGGTTGTTTTCTGTAGGAAGTAGGCACCCTGATGTTGAACGTTTGAATACAGACGTAGCTGTTTTTAGTGTTCAGGTCCATTCCTCTTCTCTTTTTTCTCTCTCTCTTCCCATATAGGGTTTTTGCCTCCGTGTTTGTGTGGCGGCTAAGTATCAGTGAGAACAACTGATGTATTGTTGTCTATAATGATGGTGATTCGGATGAACTTTTCGAATGACAGTTTATCTCACGCCACAAACTCACCGGAACTAATTGGAGAATAGGCAAGTATCCATAAAACAACAGCTGCAGTGAATCAGGAAGAAAATAGTGGATTACACACACAGTAGCGAAATGTACAGGCTTTGGTTCAGTAGAGAACGAAATGAAGGAACTCAATAGAGGTAACATACGGATGCTCGTGTATTGCTTGAGCCGGCGATTTGAAATGCTGCGGACACGTGCAGTCAAACTGATCCACTCAATCGTAGGCATTCTTGACACAAACTGCTTATTTGTGATCGTTTTTCATTGCTGTCTACTGATTTTTAACTCTTGGTGGTCAGGTTTCAGTCAGTGATCACCTACTGTCAGTCGATTCTCATCATTTTTAACCAGTGTCGAAGATCTCTTAATAAGTAAATGAACAATACATTTTGCCGTCATCGCGGAGCACCGAATCCGGCTGCTCAGGATGATCTGATACTCATTGAATTGTACAAAATAAGGTCGGCATTTCGAGCAACAGATCATATTGGCGCTTGCATGCACATCTTAAACGCACTCACTGATGTGTTGTGCTCAGCACGTACATTTCGGCAAATCAGCCCACGAAACCAAGCGAGTTCGCAGCGTATGTGTTATGATCCTGATAACTAATATGCTTCGGAAATGGTGGTCATGGGTTAAAAAGAGATGGTCACATGATAAAAAATGTGGACACAGGCTAAATGGCTATAATCAATAAAGTACACCTCGTCACTCATGCTAAACATAAGTTACATCATGTTCAGTAGTCAGCCCTCAAGAAGTTGTGCGTATTCAGTATACAGTGTAACGCACAAGTTGGGAATGATGTAAAATGCTTTATGTTTAAGGTAAATATTTGCTTGTTTGACGATGTTTCGATCGTGACTTGGAAGATTCCTTAGATAGGATGAAAAAGTCACAGGCTGAGGTGCATTAAAAGCAAAACTGTAGTATTTTGAAACTAATGAATAGAAAGCAAAAATGTGAAATGACAGGTCAATATAAAGTTCGGATCACTAGCAATGGTTGCTGAAGAGATTGTGAAACTAAAGTAGAAACGAAACCGTTACAATCATTCAGACAGACTAATCAACGGACCAAGCATTGTTGAAAGAAAAAAGGACTGATAGCGATTTTGTGACTGACCTTTTGGTTCCTTGAAGGAATCACTCCATCTAGCCATCGACATAGGTTAAATTAATCAACTCAAGACCAGCAACTATATGCTAGAAAGGTCGGATTCACCGAGCTTAATGACCATACAACTGGTCAGAACATTATGGATGAAACCAAACTGATTGTTGGATAATGCACATAGGTTCCGTGATTATTAGTCATGCGATAGACACAGGCCCGCCAATTTTGACGAAAGATGTCACGAAGGTACAAAACCATACAGGGACTTTGTCTTAGGGATCAACACTATTAAGAAGACCGAATCTACTGTCAGTAAAATGAACGACGTTGCTCCTTCTCTGGCACATAGCAGTCTGATCGGGATACATGATTGGATGAACGTGTCTATTCAGAGGACCAAAGAACTGATAACAAAATTATGATGACATCTTCATGCAGTAATTAATAATTGACTCGTTTATAATCCTATCAGCTGGACTGTATCAGGTAGATTCCCATGATGTTTTCATACACCAACAATTTATCAACATCACTAATTCCATCGTAATACTAGACCTCCATAATTGTAATCTTGACCCATTAATGTGTTAAAAAAATTTTGAAGAATAATTATACAGTTCCTGACCAAGGCAAACGTACAGAAGTGAAATGAATGGTATATGAGTTATCAATCCATCAAATGAAAGAATACGGGGTAGAGAGATCCTTCGAGGAATTTGCAAATGGCTTTAACATCGGTGTTAAATTTCATTAGGTGGATCACCACCATAATGACTCCTCCTTGGCTTTCATAAGAAGTGTCTCGAAAGCCAGAGTAACGGGCAGCTTATCGACCACCAACTCTGAAATGGAATAATGGGGGACTGTAAGAAGGCAGCAAAATGAACGATTCATAAACCGCAACAACCTGTAACCAAAAACCTGTTGGACTTCTCTGATACAGACCTATCTCCTGGGAAGAGAATATATATCTCCAGACGGTGCGGTTCAGGGAAACTCCCTTCTATAATACAAAGTCGATATCACAACACGTTTTAAGCTGCACTAAAGCAACGTATTCGGAGTCTATTTGGTTAGCATCCTGTAGATCTGTCTTAGCCAGTGAAGCTGAGTAAGCATCAGTTAGGCTTCAATCTCGCCGGCATGCGCTCGGCGAAGTAACTAAGTGTCCGGAACTATGCCAAACAACACAGTAACCAAAGTGCATCCTACGCATTGCAGATGAAGGGGACCCAGATGCCGCACATTCCATTGATACAATTTCCACGTTCCATTGCTGTACAACAGAGCGGATAACACCATTGTCCGATAGACCGGCAGCTATGTTGTTATCTTCAGAGTACAGTACTTCCAGATACGTTTCTCGAAATGTCCGAAAGCTTCTCCACACGAGCTCATAACTCGTAGTCTACCGACATACCTGTCTACAGATTCTTACTAAATAGTGGGTTTATGCAGCTACCAAGAATCTCAACACCAAAGTGGATCTCAGTAATGTGTTAAACACCTTCACCTCGAGAAATCTGAAGGAAAGAAAATGCTTTACCAAGGTTGGTACCCAGTTCAAATGTGGGTGCCGCGGCCGGGTACCTGTCGCTACAATTCCTTTTCACAGTATGCAAATAATGCACTACCACCTGCAAACAACAGCTGTGCACTGTCGAATCGCGTAACCAGCTTCGAGTGCTGACACGTCAAATATTCGGTAGGCAGTCATCTGTGCTGTACTTAATATGAGTACTTTTTCCGAGTTCTGAACAGCAACTGTTAGTAATGCGATCAAATATGAACCAAGTAGAATTGAGGCCAAGACAAAACCATGTTTCACGGCAGTAACAACCTCAAAATCATTACAGGTCGATCCATGATTGTATCTTTATCTTCATCCATATTCAACATTTTTTCTAAACTGGCAAATGCATCTGGAATTCTGGACTTACAATGTACCGTCTACGATGCTACCTGGTTCATTTAGTCCAGCCTGTCAGTCCCCGATCTGATCAAATAGATATAGATTTCGATTGTTAGGTTGGCGCCATTGGTTTGATGCAATGGGCTTGCCTTCACTACTCTCGGACAAACTGGGAGGAGACAGAAATATTTTGATCTCAAGCTCTCTACCAGACTACAATTCCGCAAACAGCGATGACATAACACACACACACACCGACGATTAACGTGAAGCGAAAGGTATACAAATACATGTGAGGAGTTTGAGTTTAAAAAAAACAATTCCAGACACACTGTCAAGTGGAATGTATTCTTTTACAATTGCTAGCTCCTTTTTTTTGCTTACCAGAACAAATTCAGATGTCTAGTTAGTTTAGAAACACCTGAACTGAAAGGTCAGCAATCCACAAAATGATATTTACTCGCGTGATAACGCAAATCCGCAATGTAATCAAGCCACACGCCTAACAACCTTGCAAAACAGGTACACTGGTATGGACGGGTTCACGGCGGCTGTTGTGCATGTGTCAGACGCCACGCACCCTAACAACACAACATTGCACCTCGATCTGCCTCATCTGAGACTGATCCAGTTACTCGAAATCAGTGTGCACACACGAATACACACACAAACAACTGGGTGAATCTAGCCAAGGTAGAAACAACAGATAGTTATCGCCACTAAAACGAGTTGAAGAATATTGCGCTGCCAACACGCAGCACACATCTGTCAGTCGATTGCCTGACCTCAGGAACCACACTTTCATGTGCATGTACACATTTGTGCCATGCACCGGCGGCTGTAACGAACAGGTGATGAAGAAGTGGCCTCAGTAGGTGGAACTGCCGGATGGCCCAGTTCTCCACCCTAGCCGTCATCCGTCACAGACCTTAGAACCAGATGATGATTCACCAAAAATGTGGTGTGTGCATCCGATTACCTACGGAGGCAGAAAGTGATTAGAACCAAGTAGATGAAGAAGATCTTGTGGTACGGAGCGAAATCAGGGAAAAGGAGAGATTGGAAAAACAATAATTGAGTCGTGATTATCCCCGGTATAAAGTTGGTGCGTAAATATTCCATTAAAATAAAACATGGATAACATAAATTATCAAATGTATTCGTTGGGATTGTGGATTTCATAGTTTAGAAGGTTGTTATATGAAATGAAGATTACCTCAAGGGTATCTTTATTTTCACTTTGTTTTTCAACACAAAATTCAAATATAACCTAACTTACCAACAGATCCTACCAAGTCTGAGAAACATGACAAAAATTGTGGGGGGAAACCAGTACACTCCAACGTGAGTAGAATCAACTATTGGTATCTACTTCCAGGCAAATTTCCACACCAAAAGTGTGATGATCAATTGCCGGTGTCTAGCAAATTGCCAATTCTACTTTCTGTTTAGGTTCAAGATAACTTCAGCATCGTTAATTCTCTGTCTAAACACGAACAATCTAATCGGCCAGTCTGGTACATACCAGAAAGTATTCCTCCGGTATGCACAACGAAGGTAACAGCATCAAACACCGCAAAATACTACCAGCACGTTTCGCTCAACTCTAAGTCCCGATGAAAAGATGACAACCAGAAGACACATGGAATACAATGTATTCAATTCTGTTTCAACTGAATACCTTGGTAGGAGTTCGAATGATCTCACTCGAAATTGACAGGTCGCTGTTCGGTCACCTGAAATATTATGGTAAACTAATCACCATATCATCAGTGCGTTCGTACGTGCACGCTGTACGTTACAAGGAATCTTAGTTGTGATCGGCGACAATCAAGTAGCTACGGTTGATCGAGGAGAGCAATATTTTGTATTCGCATCAAATTCGTGATTCTGATTGAACTAGTTTGGACTGACCACTCGGATGTGTGAAAATAAACTTCACTTTCTAACACCGAAAACCTACAACTCAGACTACTACACGAATAACATTGCACTATCAGAAGATAAAAAAGCACATCACCGTGTGCTATACAAAAGAATGTGTGTAACTTCATGATACGCAGGTGACCAGCGTATGTTGATCCATTTGTGCGTCCAACAGTCAGTTTAGCATGTGTTCGGCCGACAGACGTTTAGGGGGTTGTCGCCCGTAATGCCAAAATGTAAGAATAGTTCTATAGTATCACTATAACATTATTAATAAGTTAAGCATGCTCACCAAATCACCTTTACAGGTAAAAAAAAAGGTGATAGAGGTTATTACCTTGGCTACTCTACTGATTACCTTTTGGAGGCTATTTTACTGTTTCACGATAAAGGTTTCCGAGTGTATTAGCGCAAAACAGTTTGTCAACACACTATTCAACAGTTCAGCACAGTAAAGAACCAATAGTCCTGTGTATGCAGAGAACGAGGTAAGAACGTTCGACAGTCAACTACCCAGCATCTCGTTGAGAAAAGTATTATTTTGTTCGTTTGACTATTATTCGGAGATTTGATTAGATAAATATTTCTTCAATCATTTTGGAGTTTTGTCGTTTATAAACGCAGCTGCTGGAAGTGCGCGGAATGCACCTACCTTGTACTATCGTGTGACAACTAAACATAAGATTCCTAGAAAATTTACAGATTGGAGTACGTCAGAAAAGCTTATGTATTTCAAAATGTTTTGCACGGTCTAGAAGAAAAAGACAAGCCTGATGATTGTCAGTTCCAGAGGATCAGCAACAGAAAGTTTACGGAACATTCAGATAATGAGCAGACTAAAATCTTGACCATCGTCTATCAAGTATGCAACAATGGCATTGTAAAATACAGCAGACATCAGCTAGTTAGCATCAACAGTGATCGGTCAAAAGAACCTTCACTCCAACACAACGACGTTGATGATCAAGTTACCTGGACGTCCCGAATAAGTGCGTTAAATCTGCGCCTGAATTCAATTACTGATGATGCAATTACAGCAGACACAGATGGGCTGTCTCAGCAAAACACATCTAGAGTCTAGAAGTGTTTTCTGTCACCCAAACAGATCACTTAACATCGCAGTTTTAGCGGGTAACTATTAAGACTGTTTCATTTATCAAGCATTATCTGTTTTTCACGTTATCACGGTCAATTTTTAACGGTCAACCGTGTAGAAATGTGAAAAAAAACGTAAGGGCCAATAATATAAGCGGTTTAAAAACAACAACCAACACGGACATAGAAAAGCCTGAACTGATCGGAAGGCCAATTAATACTAGTATCCAAGTCTTTCAACAATATCTATGATCCTCGTATTTCGCTCTACAATCGGATGAATGACATCCACCAAATGATAAATGGCAGATGTATATTTCCTATTAGGATTTGAACGAGTGAGGTTCACAAACTGATCTATGAGCAAAGCTAGTGTTAAATCGCCCTTGGCAATTTAAGGTAGATCACTCAATAATGCGCACTCGATAATTCCAATAACGCTTATTCAGACGATCGGGTTAACTGGACTATCTTTCAAGTCAAAAAAAAAAACACCAGAAAAGACAATTGAAAAAAAGGAATTTATACGGTACTGTCTGGTGAAATTACAACAAAAGTGTTACCTCACCCTGAATGTGAATTAATTGGATACACAAATTATTCAGCAGAAAGACATTCAAAATGGAGTAACTGAGCACAAGTCCACAAATAGCCACCAGTCAACGGGAAATGAGCTCATTAAAACAATCGGGTGTAGATGAAGGTGAGTGCGTGTCAAACAATAGTAAGAAGGAAGTTTTAACAGATAAGCAATGATTATTATAGAAAAGAAGATAGCAAGCATTTTAGGTGCAGTTATGGTACAAAATTCAACCCGATCGTTTGCTGAACACAGCAAAGACAAATAAAGACGAATTTAAGATCGGCTTTCAACAAGCAAATCAAGCATGTCTCAACGTATTTATTGCTCCTTTATCATACCAAACAACAGAGGACGAATGTGCCAGACGAACTTCAACATATCCAACAGCTAATGATTGACATTTCAATAGCACGACTTCAACCATGTCAACCAAAATGTAGCCCACTGATCAAGAGAAGGCAACATTTCTGAACCATGACTACCAGAGTGAGCGAGCGAGAGATTGTTGTACTCTTGAACAGAACTAAAACGGTTGCAGACATATTCTTGCCTAATCTCACGTTGCATCGTGCAGCGACGACCCAGAAGGAAGTACATTATATTCGAACAAGATAAAGAAGACTTATCCAGCCCGTTTCTCAACTAAAGTACGACAATGTGTGTGTGTGTGTGTGTGGAGTGAGTGCAGCAATCATCTGATAACTTACTTCATCGATAGCTGATGCTGAAGCAGGTACACAATAACGAAAAGTGGGCTGGAAACGATGCTACTTTAAATAACATTCGGAACAATGATATCGTCAGTGATCAAAAATGTTCAACCTGGAAGTTCCGTATGACCAAATATTTTACCACCGCGATCTACGGAAAACAGAAACATCTCACTTTCGACTAAGCGTCGTTGGTTTGGAGAAAATTTGTCTTTAACCGCATGAAAGTTAGCAATACCGAACGGAACGCAGATGTCAGCTTCTTACATCAACACATTCTTTTATTGCTAGAATTCACGGTCAAATCTTCGTCGTTCAACAAGATGAAGCCCAAATACTTGCATTCCATCCTTCTAGACGATGGATTCGCATAAAAATTCAAATGTTTGAATTGATCGGCGCAAAATCCACATATGAACCCCACACAAAACCTACGGGACATCATCTCAAAAGAAATATTACAACCGTGAACGAGGTTTTCGCTAGAAAGAAGAGCTTAAAAGCGCGACGCTACACTAACAGCGGGTTATTAAAAACCTCCTAATGAACAACAGTTAGAAAAAAATTACTTGCTTTTTAAAAATGGTGCACAGCTCATTAAAGTACGTGAAGTTAAAACGCAAAGTAGCGCTTTTCAAAATGACCGTAAAATTATTTTGCATTCGCTTTTCTATTTACGAGTACTGTTGACTCATATTTGTTTTAATTACAGAGGGCGCTTATCTCAATTGCCATCATTCGTGCTTTTACATATTTCCTTGTGACATTAGGGTTCTAAGTTAAAAATCGAGTAATCGCATAAACAGTTCGCGTATTGCATGTACTCATTATTGACATGTGGGTACTCGGACAGCAAACTGTGACTGAAGTGTATGAATTAACACTATTTACTGTAGATGGTGAAATAATCCATGGTAATATGCTACCTAGTGAATGTGAACTCTCGCGCAGGACAACTTGTAATGGTTGCAGTAAATAACGCTTTTGTTAGGCACAATTCATTCTACACTATTTTCGGTAATCTGAGTAATGTGAAAGCCACTTTAGATACTCTGAGATTCAAACATCCGCAAATCGACTTGCCATCCGGCATCGAACAGGATGTTTGGGGCATGTGCACGGTAATCCTGAAATAAATAAACTATTTCTGTCAGTCTGGTTGAGACTACAGAACACATTCAAGGAAGGGTTAAAAAAAACTTCAGACGAACTAGTTTTGGTTGTATCCTTAGGTTACGAGGTGAATCCGTCTCACTTGCACCTCAACACCGCACGACTTTGGTAATTACACAATCATTTGGCGCACCAGACAAAAGGTACACTTCGTACAACCTTTTAAGAAAACAACTGTGCGTGTGCAAAAGCTGTCTTCCAGTAATCGTGTCGTTGTACTTACATATGGGCTGTGGAAACCATCGTAAACCTTACAAACCGGTACCTACTTTGTCCTCACAATAGATGCAAGGATTTTTGCTGTTGGCCGTAACGCCAAACATGAAGCAATTTCTACCAACAGGCTGTAGCCATCATTTATGGAAAAAAATATTGTCAGTCGCACCCCCTCTGTTAATAGGCGTTCCCTATCCGGAACTTTCAATCAGTGATATGCGTTCCTCATTCGGAACTCTTCACGATTGGAGGGATACCCATATTCCGAACCACGCTCTCACTTCCCCTAAACAGAATCGTTTTGGTAAGAAGCTTCGTAAATCCATTTGCAGGACACATTAACATTTCTTATTCTTTGACGCGACGTTTATACTAAAATTCACACTTCGGTTAGCATATTTTAATGGGTTACTTCATGCACGGATATAGTCATGGACGAGTAACAAATTATCGCATTTTGTCTACCTACTTACTCGTGTTCTCGAGTTACTGCACCTACAGGTATAACAAACATTCTCAAGTTTCTCTGAGTTAGTTGATGCCCTGACAAATCTGCTCAAGGTCATGTCCATTCACATGAACTGATTTTTTGATCCTGTTGCAATTATATGTGCTCGCAAGAAGAAAAGGAAGGGAAGCAACGCTCAACGAATTGTGAGTAATTTCATTTCCGCCTGTCGTCACTGTCTTTCTAATCTCAGACGATTCAAATAAGGTAAGTGAAAAAGGAACACTCAGGTATCTATCGCACAGCACTGGACAAACTTACATTCATACTTTAGGTTCGAGCAGCCTGCTCAGATAGAAAAGATATTCACGGAAGAATAAATAATCTAAATAAAGGAACCCTATCAGTGCAGTAGCCACAATCGTTCGAACTATGAAATCCCCTACCCAAAATTCTCAACGTCAATATTCTCCAGAAGTGCCACCCTGTAGCTTGAAGCATCAGGGGGATACTTTTCTTGTTCTGGAATAACAAAGGCGTGTGTAATTCTTACTAGCCTCCTAGGAGGAGAGCTAGGTAGATTGTAATAAGTAGCACGTTCAGTGACCACACTTCAGTGTATAATTTTGATATTAAGTTTGTTTTAACCACCCTGTTAATTTGCCACTTCCGTTCCGGAGCTAGAACACAACCCATTAGCTTCGACGGGCACCACTTTCAACGGCCAAGATGCTTTGCACTTGTTTTCATTAACATTCATACATCGGTAGTGAGAAGCAGACAGGGTATTATGAAGTTAGACTGTTCCAACATAAACTATTAAAAAAATCGTCTATTGTACTAGCAACAATCAAACCATTGATAAATTACCTGCTGAAACACAATACTCAAGGTCGAAAGGCCTTTCTTGTTGATTAGCCAAGGTATTTCCCTGATAGGTTCATTCGTATGTACGCGCCTCAACACTGATACGATATCCACCCAATGAGATGTAGTTGGAAAGAGTTACCGGATATGCTAAGCTGGGAGGTGCAAAAAATAAGCTCAGTGCTAACGAAGTACAGTACCGGGACAAACATTTACATGTGACGTCATCCATACATCATGAACAAGCCATATCACAGACAAATTGGTGTAAAACCTTAATTATTCTTGTGGTTTGCAGGTAACATTACCGAGACATCTGTTATGTACATGGAAACCTACGGAGGGATAGCTGGAATAACAACATAATCGAATAGTAACCACGACAACAACAGCCGGCAATTGAGTTGGTTGTTACACAACAGACTCGATTGGAGCCGGTTCGATTTTGAGTAAAACAGATTACCAGAACTCACATAGGAAAACCACCAAACAGAACGGAAAAAGTTGTCATTTAAAGTTTAAAAAGACAAAAATGGTGCCGATACAAGTAGTTGAGCAAACTTCATTAACTGAATACTTACATCGGTTCATAGAAGAGTAGACGTGACGAACAAGTGCTTTCGATAATTCATCAACAGATGGACAGAATAATATGGATTCAGCAAAATCAAAAACAGTTTGTACACAAGACAAAGAGGTTTAGCAGAACGTCACTGGATCAAGCAGAACGTTACAGAATATCCAAATATCCATAGATCGGTCGCTCAGAGAGCAAATCACCAGTGTTAACGAGGAGTGGTTTGGAGGGACGGGTTCAACCAAATCCATCAACAGTGCGATCGTCGCACATTTAGCAGATACTGATCACCGAGTTGACCCCACTCAGGCGTTCCGTGGTGTCTACAAAATCCTGATAAACCACTCCAAACTGGCCAGACAACGGATGTTGGCTACTGCTGAATCGATCGCCATTCGATTACGCAATCCGATTTTGTTTACACAAAAAATTCGTGCAACCCCTGCAGTTGCCGTGGCCAAAGGTCACACCATCAGTCTGCATGCCCACCCAAACTCCAACCGCTGACTTTGTGACATAATGGTGGGTGGAACTCCAAAACCACCCCTCTTAACACTGGTAATTTGCTCTCTGAGCGACCGATCTATGGAGATTTGGATGTTCTGTAACGTTCTGCTTGATCCAGTGACAATCTGCTAAACCTCTTTGTCTTGTGTACAAACTGTTTTTGATTTTTCTGAATCTATGTAATTCTACTGATCTGATGATGTATTATCGGAAGCAATTGTTCGTCACGATTCAATGGGGATTTTCGCAAGTTACATCGGTTCCAAAATTTCTGTTTGATGACGTCGGGTGAACTGTGTTAAGGATGGCAACAGGCTGTGTAATACTTAACCGAGAATGAACTAAACTGGCTAATCTCAGATGAATGGTAGCACATGGATCATCGGTTGAGCCGTTTGATTTCGCAATGAAATCGGAAAAAGTTGGTTCTTTAGTTCAACATCACACTACCTTTGGTGGTGGGACTTGAATCAATGGGAACAAAACTAAGGCAGGTCTACAGGCAAAGGTTAGCATGAATAGGGGATAATTAAAGAATGTCCAAGAGACACCTAACCAGATATGCGAAAAGGCAGTAACTACCAAACCAGTTACATATAACGAGTATCAGTTTGAATGCAATCCGACAAACACCACCTCATTAGTTGCAATGGGCGAAGAAATAAAGTGGCAGGTTCCGCAATAGCTGAGTAACCTAAACACGCGGCCGTTCTGAAACTTTCTTCAAATAAAATGAGAGATGACCAATAAGCAGAAATTTTCAGAGTTGTATGAAGACAAACTGAGGAAGAATATCGAGAGGAATATAGGCTTCACGTAGTTCTTTTGCATCAATTGGAGACAGCTTCATTTTAAATATGAGGCATCGCCTCCTTTACACTATCATGTAGCAGTTAAAACCGAAACACAGCAGAATGCGACTCGGAGTTGCATGAAGAACTTAAACCGAATCAACGGATGAGGTGTGGTCAAACACTAACAGTCACTGCGTACGGTCACATTTCCTTTGATTTTAACAGACTTGCCAACCATATTGGCAGCAACTGCTCGGTGTTAGACTCACAAGAGGCTGCGGCCGTGGATTGGATAATATTATCCGGCTTCCAAAACCCAGATAGTAGCAGTGGTTTATACGACCTCGGTTTGAACTCATGAGTCGTTTTCACTGTCTCTAATCGAAATCAATCAACACAACTCCAGAAGCAGTATCTATGCAATGACGCTGGTTAAGTCAAGTGACATGCTAACATAACACCACATCTGAAGCTAGATTGTCACAGAAGATAAAGTGAACTAACTTTACACACCGTTTACTACAGGGTGACAAACCTGATCACCTGAAGACGACGTGTTGTTAGGTTACCCATACCTACATAATAAGTAGATGTAGTCAGTACGGCAGTTAACTTCGTAACCGACATCTTAATAGTGATCCACAGAGAGCATCATCGAAACTCATTCTCAACTAGATGTGATACAGGTCACGTGACAGAGAGAAAAACAAGACTCCAATGTTTATGTCACAGCGTGTTTTGAAAGTCGATCAAGTAAAACAGAATGGAATCCAAAATGTCAACATTCGATGAAGATTACAGAATGCCCAAATGACGTTCGATCAGCAACTGTGGCATGCCCACAGATTCAGCATCTTCCGGAGCTGCAGAGAAAATGAGAAGGGAAATGAAAGATAATAACAGATGGCATTGTTAGCTGTTCGTCCGTGGCAAACTGATTGTAAGATGAGGTCACGATGGTGAACCTCATCCAATCAAAGAAAATGGTTCACGCCAACAGATCCTAGAGTGAATGTGAAACTTCACAAACAATACCCATCATTTATTGTTGGCTTTCTCCACAGGCCATTAATTTACTGCAAAAAATAAGGTCTAGACATTACGACGAATAGGAATATAGTGAAGAATAAACATCGAACCATGACTGATATTCAGAAGTACATATATCACTGTAGCTTTGGACCGCATTCGTGGGTGCCACGACTCGACTTGCCTGTGAACCCAGCGTTAGAACACGGAGTGGCAGAGTTAAAAATAAACACAAATACATAAAGACAACAGACCAAAAACAATGGAAACGTATGAAGAAGAGTGAACAATCACTGAATGAGACCTACGGAGACGACAGACAGCGTTTCAAATTAGCGGTGTGGATGGTCGGGCACTCCTGGATTTGACTAGCGGTACCTCCAAACCAAGAGCAGTGAAGTGGTCAAAGCCTGCCATCACGTCATCGTCCAGCCACCTTGTGATTATTCCCAACCGCCAGCAGGCAAACTGAACGAGGCGCGATGCGCCAGATGGTCCATCGATGTAAAGAATATAGAAACTAACCAGCATAGATTGTGTGGTTTCGCCACTTCGGTTATCAGCAGCGAACGTGCACACTGAAAATATGTTCCAAAGGAATGTCACATCGTTAACGTCATCAACTCCTTTGACACAAGCTAGCTAAATGGGACAGCCGTGGTTGGACACCAGCAGACTACGTGAACCTACCACACAAGTCGGCCAGGTTTCAGATCCACGGACTAATGAGCGCTCACGCGTACTGTAAACCCTCTCTTTCAGCGATTATCGGATCTGTCTACGGCGGTGCGAATGACGAAGATTTATAAACGTATCACGCGCCCTAGTAGTCCCTTGTCAGTAATACCGGAAGCAAAATTGGAAACCAAATGCATAAAGATAATTAGAATGCGTACTTTCCATTCTTTCTTACTTCTTAAATACGTCTTCATTGAATGAATGTTGAAACTCCAACAGTGATTTCATAGCCTTTCCTGTAAAAATAACGTTTCTTCATCCTCTCAGAGGCAGAAACCTCCAGTTAATACAAGAGTTCGTTATGACAGGTTCTCTGGTGAGGTTCACACTGACCAGTTTAAATACTTGACACGTTAATATAAAAAGCACTATTGAGAGAAGTGGAGAGTACATAAATGGAAGCGTTGGCTTTTTTTGTACGCCAGAATACTAAAAGTGATATAAGAACCTGAAGTCTGCGTTCTAATGGCTTTTCAGAAGAAAAGCGGGTCAAAAACCTCGAGTGACCCTCAGTATATACTTTTTTAACGAGGAAATATCTCCATTCTTTTCGAAGCTGGTATCAATAAATTTCCGGTTAGCAGGAACACTCATCGTTGAAGATCAACTAATTTCAATGATCATTTCAAAAAGAGTGATGTTCTGATTAACTTTATTGCATATAAAAATGATTCAATTAGCATTCGCTTATAATAAGGTTGGGTGTAGCGCGCGATAAAGTAGTTGCTGTCCTTTTTGAACCAATACGCAAACGTACTATTGTTTCTTTCATCTATGATTGCAATTAGAAAAGAGATCGGATATACCTTTTAATTGTTTTCAACAAAACCAGATCTTTTCTATTGATCTGGTGCACAACATGAAGTGCCACGTGTAATAACTTTGATGTAGATGTCCCTAGTCCACATCAGTCGCCCCATCCACAAATCTTTAGAGACTAGCATGTCGTTCTCTCAACTGCAGTACACCTGATCTTGTTGAATTTTAACTATGATAAGCTGTCCACTGGCGGGTCTTGGTGATGTTCAGTCGATAAGCCCTGTGAACCCAGTTCACAGCGGAATTGACTACATTCTCTAGTGACCATCAAAGGAACATTAGTCATCGTGTTGTAGCAACAAATAGCAAAACGGTGTGAATGTTGGTACTCATTTTTATGCTTTCCAATATCCGTCCATAAAATGAAGTATACACAACAAAACCATACACACAACATTATTCCGATCTAGAGGGTCGGTATAATGTTGCGAGACTTAACCTCATATTGTAAAAATACTAAAACAGCTATTTCAAGCGGTTTACACTAACTAGCTTAGTAAACTATGTGACAACCATCAACGTTTGGTGATAGACCATAAACGCATGAACACGTTCCCGATTCTTGCAGCTTTGTAACGTCATAAGTCGATCGAATACTACGAAAAATGCTTGCAAGTGTCCTGAATGCACAACAGAACGTAAGGAAATTTATGTCAAGGATACTTGATAACTGCTACGTGAACTCAATGAAAGCTTAGGAATAAGTCCATCGAAGTTCTGAGACGCTGGAATTTGATAAACAGGTTACAATTTCAAGGCGGATCACGGAGACAGCGCTGTGCCAGACTAAAAATTCAGTAGAAATTGGTCGATCCGGATTGGAAGAGTGCGCACACAGTTGACGGCATCAGATTCTATGTTACTCTATGTTCCCATTACGGTGAGCGGCGGCTCAAGACCTACTAGCTTTTGGTCAACCTCATGGATATTGTAAGCGAATGGATGAAAGTTATAGCGTTCTGAGACAGAAAAACGAGCAGTTGATTGAATTCATGCCCAGATTAACTTGTAGTAGCGACCGAAGCCAAAGGATATATGCGCATAACCGTCACCACAATCGGCATGAGCTGCATCACTTGCGATTCCACTGACACAACCCACATATCCAGTGTACACCCGAAGACATAAACCAGGAGGTGCACGAGTGAAGGCCATTGTAATCTAGCCGGCCAGTGTTGGTTAACAAGACGGTATACACACAAACAAACACATATACACATACAAAGCGATTTGCCTGAGAATGTATCCAAAGAGCCAAACAAATGGGCAGCATAATTAGAATAGACAGAACATCAATTAACGTCTACAGGGCTGGAAAATCATAGGAATCACACACTCTAAAAGGCCAAGTACGAGAAGGGTGATGTTAATTCGGCTGGATGAAAGCAGCGGGCAACACAATGATGAGCAAGAATGACAGATGGGGCATAGCACCTGCGCGAAGATGCATGGATTACAGTACGAGTGTTCGGCAACTGAGTGGTTAATTGGACAATGTTCCACAATCATCGCCACTGTCAGTGATGCGTAAAAAACTGATTATGGGGTCAGAAGATAACAACTGCTTTGTGAGTTACGCTCCCCGTATTATAAGGTGTGTGGCCGAAGTTTACCAGGTAGACAAAGATATGTAACAACACCCATGAAACCAGTCGTGTTTCCAGCGAATGTTGCGCAGTAAATACATACCAATCGCAGTAAGAAAAACACTGACAGTGGGATTTCAGTACAATCAATGCAAACGTGGAAAGAGTTGAAAAAGACTAATTATTTCAAAGTATAACTATTGCTGTCTGTTATGGTAAATTCAGGTGCACCGTCCAGTCGGATGGTAAGCCGAGGATCCACTAATAATTATAACGCTATCCACACATAAACCCAAATTCAACTTTCAGGCAGATCGACGATAAAACGGGTAGAACGATCGTCCAACAGTGAATGAAAAGGGAGTCCACTGGGAAGATCTGTTACTGTCGGTATACATAAGCGGCGTTCACTACAACACCCCTGTCATACCAGACAGTATTTCTAACCAATGTGGTGGATGAGCATAAAGGCTGCAGGCTGGCAAGCGATACCACCAAACTCCACTCGGCAGGGCGATTATAGTCTTCATGATCCATAATGTTAGATCACCTAGAGTTGTGTAGTAAGTGCCTAACCGACACACAGAGTACACGACTCAACGTTCAGATACATGTGGCCGGTTGCTCGGGAAATCTTGAAACGGATATTCGCGGGCTATCACGTCGCTAATGCCATCAATCAAGATAATACCAGCCGACTGGTACAAACTGCTCACGAACAGATCAAGTCCCCGTATGCGAAAAACTACCCACGAACGTTGAAAAGTCTACGTTTAACTGACATCCCAATGTACTCAACGATTAACTATGTTAAGCGCAACGGACACGCTCGTGATTGAATAACACTATAAGCTGAACAGACGATAATGCTTAGGAGGATGAAAGGCCAACTTCTGAAATAGAAGTATGAGCATCGCACTCGGACCGTGGGTCACGTCTAACACTTCGTCAGAATAAAGAGATCAGGTTGGAGGAATACAGGGTCAGCACCTGGAACCTTCTCCCCGGACCTTACCTCGATCCCCAAACCTTGCTTGCCTACGGCCGTGACAGCACTGTTGTATCGGTTCAGTCTTATCTCAATCTGTATGGTGCGTCGTTCCGGCCACCGGTCGCATTCAAACCACACCAAATTAGCCGAATACGTCAGAGCGCACTTACTGACATCAACGGATTAGGGGCCGATTTGTGAATTAGATGGTCCAAAAAATAGATCCAATTGGAGGAATACAGGGTCAGCACCTAGAATGATCTTCTGTTTCAGAAGTTTAAGCCGAACGTTGGAGAATACATGTTTGTCAGTTGGAGGGGATGTAAATACATACATAGAAAATTACAGGTCTGCAGTAATAGAAGGTGGGTAAGACAAACAAGCAAGAGCTGGCCAGTGGTGTAGATGACTCACAGTTACCAGATGTCATCGCGGAAGCTTAATGCTTAAACACTGTTTAGAAGTAAGATTAGGTGAATAATAGTATTTGAACTTTGACCTCCCGTCCAAGATGCCCAGCACGTAATAAACATTAGACTTGGGAAGACGCCAAAATCACTTGTTGATGTTATGAAACTGGACACGCTGAAGACAAGATCATCAACTTTGGGATTATATCGTTCCACTGTGTTACACAAGAGAAGCATCATAACTTTGAATTTCGCTACCCTGCGATCTTAGACTTCAACCAGGACGTCGAGTTTGATGACTGAGTGAAAAATAATATAACAGTTTTCTTAGATAACTCCTAATGAAGTTGATGACTTCGAAAGCGACCAATTCGACAAATGTCTGATCTTTAATAAAGCTCTACAAAGAAGTGGTATTTGAGGCTAACTTCTAGGTCAAGAAATACGGAAGCTATTTCTGACGATTCTAGATAACACATCTCTAGTGGTCATTACTACTCGAACGATCGACGTGTTTTTTCAGCTTTCCTACCAGTATAGGAGGTAAAAATTTAAAAAAAATTCTACTACAATTAGGAAACCGTACCACACCATCAAAGCACACTGTGTAGACAGTAATGTATGGCATGCAGGTGGTAATAGAAAAATCGAATAACCAATCGGCAGCAAGTGCACCAACCTGAGAATGGGCGGACAGTCAGCAACGGTATCATAAACGCGGCTGTCAATAGAATCTCTGTAGTCTTAGGATAAACAAACATTCAACCCATATTTTTGATAACTATTTCATTCCTCAACGCTTCACAAATAAACCATATTTCGGACCATCTAATTCACAAATCAGGCCCTAATCCGTTGATGTCAGTAAGTGCGCTCTGACGTATTCGGCTAATTTGGTGTGGTTTGAATGCGACCGGTGGCCGGAACGATGAACCATGCAGATTGAGATAAGACTGAACCGATACAACAGTGCTGTCACAGCCGTAGGCAAGCAAGATTTGGGGATCGAGGTAAGGTCCGGGGAGAAGGTACTGGTTACATCTTCTACGATATCGGATATCCAGTAGATGATCCATAAAACGGTGTCCATTACTTAGCTTCTGATCGGTTCACATGACATCAACCCTCGAATCATTTCTATGCGCATGCGACCCGGTCAAGGCAAGACTGTTGCATTTCTTAATGTTCGTAGGCCAACAATGTGGCACATCGACGATACAAAGTGTATCAGTCCCATGATTTGGACTCCAATGCGATTTCTTCAATGCCGGTAACTGGTCGATCGTTTTTCTGAACCATTTCAACGCGCGTGTTTAGCGGGACCCAACGGCCTGGCTAGGTGTCCTTGAAACTCACGGCAACGGTAAAATCCATGGAAACGTCGTCCGTCTGATCACCTTTGTGCCATCCACCATGTGGGTATCACGAACACCTGTTTTCAGCTGGATTATGGTGTAGACTTACCCATGAAGCAGACACCATTATTTGTTTGACTACGTGGTCGCACTATCACACATCATCCACTAAATATATATTATGCGTGGGGCTGAACGCAGTGGGGTCAAACGCTGATAAAGACCAGGTTGTTCGTTCCCGTGTGCGACCCAATTTATTGTAAATCGGCCGGCGGGTAAAGGACGCCAAGTGTAAGGCGACTAAAGAACTCAGAGATGAGGACTGATTTTTAACATGTAGTCTATGTTTGTCTTGAAGGTGGTGTACATTCACCACCTTTGACGGAATGCGGCAACATCTCAGGGAGTACATCGAAGCAGCAGTCATCGGAAAGTCAGTTTTCAATGCTCGAAGTGCTTCTGACAGTGGTCATGTATAAGTACCAAACTAGTCTAGAAAGCACGCTTAACAGTTTTCACCCCAAAGGTCCTAACAGCTGCTGGACCAAAATCTCACAGATCATTTATGAAGCAGGTACCGCAGCATGCGACGCGGTGGTTCGTGGGTTGAACAAACATTGGGTCTCAGAGAAACCCCTGTAGGTGCTAGTAGTCAGACGGTACATTCATCCTGACAATTCATATAACAAGTTCAGGAGGGATATCAGTAGGAAACTGAAGGGTGACCTGCTTGCCGATCGGGAGACTTGACTAATGCGGAGAGTTAGGGAACTGAGGCTGCCACTACTTCAGGAAACACCGGAAGTCTTCAATCTTATCCATGCCACTGGTCCCAGGCAACCGTCTGTCAGTGAAGCTATCAGCGAGGCAGATGGCACACATCTGTAATCAATCCAGAAGGTTGGATGGGAACACTGAGGGTCAATTTAACTGACCTCAAGCTTCTACTGTTACCGCCACAAACTTGTAGTGTAGCATCCCCGTATTTAGATTTAGAGCCACCCATTAATACTGAGATCTGCCATTGTATTTCGGCTCTCAAACGTAATGCGACTGTTGGCCAAGATGATTTCATGCCGTCACTTTTCAAAGGAGGTGGAGAGGCGTAAATAAAAGCATTGACTCAGTTGTTTCAACTTATGTGGATGATGGGGAACATTCCTGTGTTGGTGTCATTTGATAAGTTCTCATAGTCAGGAAGGGAGTAGAGGGCTCTTGCGAAAACCACATTAGAATCAACTTGACTCCAGTCACTTCTAGGGTTCTGGTATCCAGTCTACTTCGTCAACTCATTGCAGCTCGAGAGGTAAACATTAAGGAAGAACGGGCAGGTTTTCGCCCTGGGGTTGTGTTGATCGAATTTTTGCTTCTCATCAAACTCTGGAGCAGCTGCCGGCGAAAAATAGCCATATTTCACGACTATAAGGGTATGTTCGACTCGGTGGAGCGATCTGTACTTTTAGAGTCACTTGAACGTAAGTAGGTGAACATATTATCGACGCTCAGGTTAGCGTTCCCGGTGAACCGTCTGATAGTCTTGGCACCAGGGGTGGCGTACGTCAGAGATGTTCACCTTTATCGCTTTTTAAAGATTTTATCAAAGGAGAAATAATGGTCGACTGTCCGTGGCACCCACAAAATGGCCGCATACATCCCCTACTTTGTAGAAGACTGATCTCGATTACATTGACGACAAGATGTTGTTTGGCAATTTCCAAGTAGCACAAACAATGCTAGACGCTATTGAGTACCATGGTAACTACTTCTGATTGCGTTTAACAGCCTACAAGGACAAAGTATTTCTGCAAAACTGTCATGATTACGTAGATTTGACGTTAGATAGTGAAGTTATGGAGGTTGTTGACCAGTTTGTACACACGGGAAGCTGCATCATCGGCGGCGATGATGTGGGGAATGAAATAAAGGTGCGTATCCCTAAGGCTATGTCGGTATTCACTAACCTAGGACAACTTCGGCGACAGAGGTATTTCTCCCAAACTTAAAGGTTGAATATATAAGGTGACAGTGAGAGCAGTGAAACTCAGTCGCCCAAGGTAGAACGCGTGAACCATCTTCAAGTAGTTGACCATCGATGTCTACGTTCGGTCGCTCGTATCAGGTGGCGCCAACGAGTAGGCAACGAAGAGATTACGAGGCGCGTATTTAATGTTGGCTGCCCAGCGAGTTCTCCTGTCCAATCCTTACATTTACATGGACTTAGACGGCTAAGACATGTAGCATGTGAGCCAGTCGTTTATCACACCGAGCACTCTGCCAATGCTGTGACCGACTGGGGTAAGGTGCGAGGTGGACAAATGATGAACTGGCGTAGACAAATGAAGTCGTTCACGAAAGAGCTGACCACTGCAGGTTTGGTTCTTCTCCTGGGCTGGGGCCCTGGCGACCCACAGAGTCGGTGACTGGAGACGTCAGGTGTGATGGCAGCTAACCGAGCTCAGTGGCATGACTGTTGTTGTTTGGCTGAGCTGTCTGTGAGACAGGTGCACTTAATGACGGGAGACAGTGAAAGCCATAAGGAAGCTGTCTTGCTAATGTCGCGTAACTTTCACTTACAGCTCGGTTGTGTTTTCTGCAGGGTGTAGAGACACCTTGTTACTGAATATCTGAATATAAACGTAGCTATTTTATTAGTTAGATCCCTTCTCTTCCTCTTTCTTTTTCCCCTCTTCCAGTGTAGGGTTTGCTTTTTCCTTCACACTTGTATGGTAGTAAAGCACTAATCAGAATAACTGATGTATGGCCATCTATGCTAACGATGATGATGCATTTACCTCAAGTTTGCCAGGAGGAACAGAGCGTTTGCTGTTTCCATAGCGATATTCTGTAACGCCTGTTGCCAATTCACCGAATGGCTTCGCGAAATCGAGGGCGACTGATAGAAAAAGTAGGTTGAGTTAATGCAAATGTTATGCTGACTGCAAGCAACATAAGGAGCCTTATGATCCAGTCACTGAAAATAATCGAAAAGATCATGTGCACTCACCTCAAACGTGACACAGATTCAGAGGGCCATCGGATAAATGCGAAGCAAAATGGTTGCAAGTGAAGATGAAATGCTTTCGTAGCAACGGCATCCGCTCCACTCAGTTAATATTATTTAGAAACAAGAAATAGTTCAGCAGGAGGGAGGAGCAGCAGGCGGAGCACGCAAAACTACCGGGGAACTAGAATGCTAAGTTGTGCTGGGAAGGTTCAAGTAAAAGTGTTTCACAATCGACTTCGCGCCGAAACCTTGGAAACGAATGTACCCGAAGAACAGTGTGGTTTACGAGTCAGTCGCAGTACGACTGACATGAAACTCGTCACTCACCAGCTTCAAGAAAATTGTCATGAACGCAATAAGTCATTGAACGCCTTCCACGTGGATTTCACCAAGGCATGTGATTCCATGACTCGTGAAGCATCGTAGACGGTGCTTGGTAAATTCGGATGCATGAACAAGTCCCTCGATTTCACCAAAATACTGCTCGTGGGTATAACGGCAGACATACAGTTGCATGGATCAACTTGTGATGATTTTGATATTGTCACTGGTGTGAAACGGAATTGTGTCAAGGGCTCAACTATATTTGGTTTACAGTTCCTTGCAATACTAAATTATTCTTCAGAACTCAAAAGACGGCGTTACAAACGAATACCGCGCGAATGTTCGTATGTTGTATATACGAAGTCTCAATGTTCGAAGGTTGTTACGAAGTTTGGTCATTTGCATGTTAGTACTCAGAGACGGCAGAGCACTATCCGTTCACTACGGTGATAGACGACAGTTTTCGTGACCATAGTACTTAAAACAAAAAAGGCATTTTCCTTCCTTCGGATTTCTCCGGCTGTTTGTGTTATGCATACACCTAGAATTCGCATCAAGGGGGCATTGTGTATACCACTGCAAAACTATTCTACTTGGATGGCAATCTATCCTGTACAATCAAATGCAACGTATGAAGAAAGATGGATCTCCCTTGTAATACTGTATTCGACTCCGACAAAGGTCCATGAAATAATGTATCCAAGGGACACCTCCCGGAATTTGCGCTCGCAATATTGTAGTGTCCCTTGGTCAGTTGGTCGAAACATATGAGTGCATCTTGAGACAGGAAAGCCAACTGACTACTGGAAAACTCCTTGAGGTTCCGCTGTGTTGTCAACAGAGAGAAAGATCATTCGTGGTTGAGCTATCATTCTTCTAACCAGATCACAGTTGTTCACGGGAATGAAGCACCATCATGCTGTGAATAGTTGTGTGAACAGGGAAGCAGCTTGACACGAATAAAACGGAAACATCAAAGAGATTTGCACTTTTTGTCCACCAGAGATACACTTGTGACCAAACGTTACAACTGAAAAGTAAAAACACTCTCCTTGCTCACTTTTCTTCCGAATGAAGAATACGCGTTTTTCTCTATTATCATACAAAGCAAGTGCCTGCAGTAGACGGCGGTTATGGAGGATGCTAAACATGATCTTTGTATTGTATTCCGCTAGAACAGATGTAGAGATCATATACACAGATCGGCATCACCCTTCAGGATAACTCCTCTTTCACTACCGTCCTGGGAAGTAAAAATAAACCAACAGTATTTACTTTCCATGTACTTAAACCACACCTTCCGCTTCAACTACGAAACCATCATTATGAGATTAAATTCTTCTATTTTCAACAAATTGGCTGAATATAATACTATTCTGTAAACTATGCTTCCTACCATGAGAACCACCCAATATCTTTCTCACGTTTACACGAACCATATATCGCTTTGTTCATATCTTCTAACTTTTTATCCGTCTACAGATGACACTGCTTCATATAGAAGTTGGTATCAATGGAGTTATTGACAAAAAATGGTGAACGTTCTGTTAAAAGATCTCAAATAGGTTTGCTGGTGACCTATGAAACGTCTTCGGTTGAGATGAGCATTCCAGAATCGGTACCGTTCTGGGTACTGACACTGGTTCGTTCTTTGTAAAACAGAATGACGCAAACTCTGCACTTACAGTCTTCGTTTCGCATTAAAACTCGGAGGAATCGGCACAGTTATTACTCGTCAGCCGCTCCAGTTTACCTGCGCAATGGGCATAGCCATGAGCCGAGCACACTTCCCAGTGCCAAACTGCGGACTGAACATTTAGAAGTATCAATATCGCGAGTACTCAAAGGCATTTGACTGTCTATCAGTCAAGTCGACGCACGACAGTTGAACCACCAGTCAATCAGGCTACCCAGTAAATGAGACGCAACTATGGGTACCATTCGCGACAGAAACGACCGAGAAGAATCGGAAGTTATCGTTATCCAGACAATGACAAAATCCATCCCTTATCATTTTCTCCATTCACCGTGGCCCTCAGTTCTTCCTTCCCAACCTGTACCCTCAAATGGCAATAGATTTCTAAAGCCAAGACAATTAGTAAGTATTGGCGCAACCGATGTCCGCACTCTTCAAGAAGCGTACCGGCAAGCTGCTTCGACAAGTGCGCTCTCAATCCTGGAGTTTGATGTGCTGTGTGTCGCAGACTAGAGTCTACGGCACTAGCACCGTTATTTACGTAAACTCAACTCCAAACAAGTGATCCGAGCGATTCCTTTTCAGGGTCTCTCGAGACACCGAAGCTGGATCTCACAGCCATACACAGGAAACTATTTGTCATCAACTATCACAGGTTACAGCTCGGTTGTTTGGTTGCAAGGTGTAGGCGCCCTGATGTAAGTTTGCATATGGATGTAGATATTTTTAGTAGCTAGGTCCATTCCCCCCCTTTCTTTTTCTTCTTCCCTCCTATGAAGGTTTTTTTCCTTCGTGGTTGTGTGGCAGTTAAGCATCAGTTTGAGCCACTGATGTATTGTTGTCCATGATGATGATGATGATGATGATGATGATAATAATAATAATAATAATAATAATAATAATAATAATAATAAAGATAAATGCGTTCTTCATTATATACAGGAGTAATTTCGAATTTACTCCTGCAATTTCAAATGCTTTTTCAGCTGAGCAGTTAGATCAAGCACAAACACCCAAATATAAAGATAATCAAACAGCTGTTTACTCCAAAGCTCTCTTCGAATCGTTGGAAGGGGTTGAGCTTGAACTGCTCAACAGCATCTCTTCAGAAAAGTCATTATTCACGGCAACACCGTTTACAGAACCAATTTATGATATTTTCACTAAACCACTGGACTTTCGGATACTTTGTTGGCTGCCGAATTAAAAAAGAAGACAATACTTTAGGAGAATTCCAAACATAGATGAGGGAATGCTATACTAAAGGATGAACAACGATAAACCCGAAACTAGCCAACCGGTGTGTAGTTTAGCCAGCACAATAAACCGCATCCATCTGGCGCCCTAGATATGGAAGGAAACACACACACACATGCAACACATCAGCTCAGGCTGACGCTGCTCTCCGAATCACGCACAAGAGGGGTAGGTAAAAATGATGCGAAGCAACAGACAAACTCACGTGACTAACAATATCTGTGGTTTAGTCTGTCAATCCAAACACAGTATGTTGGCGGGCGAAAGTTGTACAAAGACAATCAATCTGCAGGCATCATGAGACTCAGACGATTTAGTAAATGACAACACACGAACTATGTGGCGCCAAATGTGCTACCTCTGCGTTGGTAACGTTTAGGTATGTGCTAGTAGCTTGTTTCGTGTAGAGTGTCTTTCCTCAAAGGCATTGATCCTGTCACCAATAATATCGCAAAAAAGAATGGACGAGTGGACCAGACAGAAAGGGTTCAATGGTGAAAGTTTGATCAGCACAGACTATTCAAAGCGATGAGACTGTTTGCTGAAAGGTAACTCACAAAAATTTTCTACCGGTGAATATCACACCGCTAACTCGTCAGATGTAACAGCGAACTCAGAAATGTTCTCTGCGGCACGTGGTCTGCATAACTGACAACTCTCAAAATATTCTGTTAGCCAACAAATGTATCTTCAATGAAACATGAGTGTCAATCAATCATTCTGGTGGAATTGTTTAATGTTGGGTAAAACCATTCAGGGCCACAGAATGATGGTTAGATGCGGAGCTAAACTAGAACCCGTTCCATGAAACAAAAGTGGTTTTCAAGAGTAACCACACACAGTCAAGGCTTCGTTGAGAAAGCGGCATAGGTGGTAATGGACGGCATCCATGTTAATTGGAAAACTGGCGTGACAAGCTAGAGTTGCGACTCGAGTAGATTACTCAGGTAACGTCAATGCTCATTGTCCACTACGATTCAATGGGGATATTTCTTCATAAACATTGTGGGGACAATGATCTTACTCATGTGATTCTTAGGGACTCTATATATTGGACGGAACTGAGAGTGCTTGCGTGCATTTGAATCTACGGTGGGTGTATTAGGGTAAAAGAGATAAATCGATAGATGGTTTCAATTTCGGAAAGTCAGCAATAAAGAAGTTTCAAGTGGAAAACAGACAGAGGGAATGAACAGAAGAGGAACCAAACCATAGTATATCAAGTATACCACGAGAACACAGCAAACAACAGCTGATTAACATCAACAATGGAAGATCGAGCATACTTCCACTTTACTTCTAGAGGTGTTATCGCTATTTGTCATTTTGTTTACACCCGTTTATCATCCTCATTTACACATCCAGCGATAGCTGCTCCTAATCGCTGCACGTACATAGCGGTTGAAAAAGGTGGACAAGGATAGGCGCGAGGAAAATCAGCAGGAAGGAAGTAATGTGGTACACGATACGTTAAGACTAGGTTGGGTTAATTGTGAGAAAATGTCACATGTCTCGTTGGCACACGTAATCATGGTCCTTTGGCAATGTTGAACAGTGTGTGAATGTTGTCATAATTTGATTTAATTGCGTGTAGAGTAGGAACGGCCGACAGAGTGGCTTAGTGAAAAACGTGGGAACTCTTATCCTATGAGTGGCATCTTATTCCTAATTGTACTTCCCTCATCTGTTTATGTGTGAGGTAAATATACCACTACGCTGAAAGATTGAGTTTACAACGTTTTCGTTCATGAATTACACCTCACCCTTTGGTTTACCATATTTCTGAATACAGGATTAATAATGTGGTCGCACGACCGTTAGGGCATCTGTTTCAATCACCGATGCATGGATGTCGATGATGAGGATGATACAATAATGGAAAGCAGGTTGTGATTCACTTCGGTCATCTGTTGTGCTCACTGCATAACTGAAATATTCTCCACGCAATAACAGCAGCAAGTCGGGATAAATCATGCAAGATAAAAGCGACCAGAAAGTAAAGAATTAAGCGAAAAACTGTCTATAAGAAAATTTTCCCTTCAAATTTTAATTACACTGGGACAGAACACAACCTGTCAGCAAACAGATCCAAGGTATATTTTTGTTTTAAGTACCAACTTCCGGAAGAAAACGATATAAAACTTACTCACATTGCATTTGACCTCGCTGGAAAGTCTTTGAAAAGAATAACGTCAGACATACAACTTGCCATGTGACCTACTTTGACGTTGACAGCAATACAACATTGGATGATGCTGGTGTTAAGCTGTCATACGACTAGGATTAGTGAGACCACACAGAACCACCATTCGATACAAGAACATTCAGATCTCAGCAGGGGAATGGTTAAGATATCCGACTAAAGTCATCGGCTTGTACCATAAACCGGTAGTTGAATCGTCCTGAACCGCAACTAAGTTATTTTGCCGAGTTAAGAGGTTAGTCGTAGTTCAACTTGAAAGGTAAGGAGAGTGCAGTCTGACAGATATCTGTTAGTTTATTTGGCACGAGTTACGCCACTGATGTGATCATCCCATCATCTAGGCCATGGCAAGAGATCACCGAGGAACGCACTCAGTCAAACAACGCAAGTGAATTTGTGAAGTGATTGCCGCCAGGTCCAATCAGATTACACACCACAAACACCGTAGGGAATGATTTTAGGAGCAGTGTTAAACATGCACCAGAGAAGCTGCTCTGTGTTTAAAACACTACAAATGATCTGAAGTCAGTCTAAATTCGGCTTTACCCCCATAATCTCAGAATCATGCTAAGTTGCATCAGAGGCAGTGACAGATAATGGTGAATTTCTGTTTACTTAATTAATTTGAAAGGGACGATGCAGCGCTGAGCAACAATAGCAAATGCTCTATGGGTTGCAATTTTGAAGAGCCACAGTTGATGGAAACTAAAAACCGGGTAATGAAAGTCACCAGTTCATTTGACAAATACCAACCGTTGGTCATTGAACTGCAAATACCCAAGTGCTCATACACAGAGAAAGTAGTAGTAAAAGAAACGAAATTTGTCCAACAATACATCGGTTACATTTTAAATATGTTTAGATGATTCACAGATATTGAAAGACTGAAATAAACCGGGGTTTTATTTATAATATCATAGGACGTTTGTCGACGTGCGGTATATACCAGAAAAAACCGTCAGGCTGATCCAACCAAAATCAAGGTTCGTATAGTTAAATCATTGCGAACAGTTATTCAAACTTTCACGACCTAATTTAAAATGAAACTGAAGAAATGATGAGGTGAGAGAGAAAAACAAGCGCTTGTTTCCGCTTAGCAGTAAGAAAAGAAAACACGATTTCGACCGCACCTAAAAAAATACTGATGAAGATCGAATCTGTGTTATACCTTTCCATATCTTACAAATCGTTAGAGTAACGTCATCGGTGATAAAGTCTACTACTCCGTTGCCGCTCAAATATTCTGGGTTCAGAGAAATGAGTCTCTAGGTCCCCCATCTATCTGATAGAAAAAATCTTAAGAATCACAACCATGAGGTAGTTGCGCTGATCATAAGAGTTAAACAGTCTCATCTACAATCAAATATATGGATTTAAGTGATAAGACTTAGCACCAAAGCATAACTTTAGTTAGAAAGCCAAAATTTGTGTGACGCCATGTAAAACACAGCCACCCAGTAACTACTTACGATTAAGGAAATCCACGACATCGATGTCGTCCAGAGTACCATCCAACTGAGCAGCTAACGGATGATGAGAATATAGCCCTGGCAATCGAGGTTGTATTCTTTTCATAATTCGCTTTTCCATAGCTAGGCGTAAGGGGGCATGTAAACCCTCAGTGCAAGCCAGTACCTTCATGCGTTCCGCCTGATACAGCCCACTCCCCTTTCTGGCAACGATCTCAGCAACAGGATGTGGAAATTCAACTTTATCCAATTGTTCTGAAGGCTGGCCAGTTGCCAAGGTTGCGGCCTGGCCGCTTGTCCATGGTGTTGGGCGGAAGGGAGCTCCTAGCCTGCATGCATTGAATAGAAAAAATACACGGGTTTGAAAAAATAGGACATCGCAACTGAGATTCTTTATTAAACGATAATTTGGTTACCAACAGAGGATGCACCGTAAATTATCTCTAGGACAACCCCGTTGGCTTTGGATTTAACGGTACATAACCAAATAGGAAATTTCCATTTACAGATATACTACTTATCAGTAAGTCATGTTAGATGACGAGTTCAAGACTTAGCAACAGGATAGGAATAGGTTCACATTAACAATGAAAAGTTACCGAAATACAACACATCGTTCGGCATACTAAAAGTAACAATTATTTGTATATATATGTGGCATTAAAAAAGGCACATACTGGGTGGTGAAAAACTTATCGTGACGTTTCAAATCCACAGTAGGATCCGTCACAAAACAAATGAATGTTTAAAACAGCTCGTTCCCTTCAGAAGTTTGAACAACACCGTTAGAACACGAAAACTGGCAAATGCAAGCATGTCGTATTGACTCATCAGTACCAAATTTACAATACAACAAATGTGCTGAAATGAGGTTGTTCTGCCACTCATCGTGTTCGTTTATCGGTCTGCCTTTGCTAGCTTTTCGTTTCAGTGTCAACGATGCTGACGTAGTGGCTGTCTATATCTACGTGTCGATTGAACGAATTCCACGAATAGGGAGCCCCCAATACAAGCCGTTCCTGTTTCGATTTTATCCGCGCGACCACTTTCGCATGGACTATGTTGACCTAGTAACCCGTGTCCGCGCCGTGGTGTCACGGTTGTGATCTAGAGTCGGCTCGTCGCATTGCTAATCTGTATTCGTGCACATGTGTGCGCAGCTGTTTGTCTCTCTTCCACATACTCGAGACATGGAATCGCGTAGATCATGCCAAACTGTTCGTGTGGTTCTGCACATTCTTTAACGTTCACCAAATCTGAACGGAGTGCTGAGTTTGGTTTGTGATATTTGGATGAACGGCGGCTGGAGCATCCACTGCGTTGTTTCAGGTGTGTCGTGAATACACGGCACCGTCATTCGTGTTTTGGGTTCTGGACGTTCAGTTCTTGTGGACCATCTGATAGACGCCTTTATGAAACTACTGGGGTATCCATTAGAAGTGAATAGTTTAAACAGAAGTCTTCGTTGTTGTCTTGAGTTCAGTTGAGCTACAGTGTGTCTGCAAGTCGAAATAATGTCCGCACGGAGCTTTTAAGTTGACAGACTGGATATATATATATATATATATATATATATATATATATAATAACCATTTCCCGAATGGTTACGTGAATCTGTGGGAAGTTGAAGTATTTCTCCTTTCCAAACCCGTCAGTTCGCACTTTTGCAACATGACATAGACAGAACAGACGTGAAATAAAGCACACAGAAATCGGATCACTTTTAGACAAGTGACAATGTAGCCGGATAACTGCAATGTTGATTGGGTGAAGACTCGTATCTGGAACTCGAAGGATCTGACTTCCACGTGACCAGCTAGCGCTGGACCAGCGTGCCAGTCTGGAATGACCGTACAGTTCTGTCGCCGTTATGCTCCCCAACTATGTGCACAACTGATTTACTATAACGATTAGTTAAACAAGATTCATCTTTAAAGAAATTTGAAACAATTCGTTCCTCTGATGAACTTGAGTAAAACAGTGAGGAGACGGAAATCTTGATCCCCGAGTAACATTTCGTACATCCTGACCACACATGGACATGCAACGAAGTGTAAACAAGAGTTACAATTCCACGGAATGGAATTCATGGATTAAAGGATTAAACAGATGGACACAAAAATTGACAATTAAAAGTATGGGGATGCCGATTACCAAGAATTTTGACGCTTGTTTAAAATTAGTTACATGACCAAAATGTACCAAACATCACAGGGTTTGTTTTATTCAAACAATATTCAGCCTTCAGATATCTAGCAACTTGCTCGTAACGTTGTGCTCTTCTCAATCCATTCATTAAAAAACGTGCCAAACATGATACACAAATTGTTTGACATCATTTGTATTAAATATATTGTTCGTATATCACATTTTTTTCGTTTGGAGCGGGAAAATCTCGTTGTCGACTTGTTACCAAGATATCTATTGCTAGAAGATGGGATGGGAGCATAATCTTATTACAGGGTGTATAGGCTGTTTGTAGGCGATGCCTGTTAAGCGGAAAGCCTTATGCAAGACTTCACAACTCTTTTGTAGACAGAGGTAACGGCTATCTAGTAAACGTCAACGTTTTTTATAATTCCGCCTTCAGCAAGATGGGCTGCAACATTTTGCACTCTTGCACAGATGTCTTAAATAAGTACAAACCTTCCGGGCTCGGTTGACTTCATCTGAGATAACTTACTTCAAGATTCATGTTGGATAGCATTCTGGAAGAAAGTCCAACTCGCGGAGATCACCAACTAGAGCTAGCAGGACAGATACAATGTGTCGTTTCAAGACAGTAGTCTACAGTTACAGCTCATTCTGCCTGGAAATTCAGTTAGACTACAGAGTTAGCTGATATGGTCTTGGAAATACATGATGAAGTTATATAAATTAGTGACATAAATTCTGACTAGACTGCTACAGGGAGGAAGGTCATTTGTACACGATTACATGTGGCACTTAAGTATCAGTGTTAACTAGTGGTGCGCTGCTGTCTGTGATGATAATGATGATGATTACTTACGATTTCACTCACCACGCACCATACGCGGTGTAAATCCGGAGCGTGCTAAGTGTAGAATTACGTCCCTAGTCCTTCATCTGAGATGACAGGCGCAGCCACGTACGTATATTGAGTATTACACATACATACCCACACGCTTCGTAATGCACCAGTTCTCTAAGAACAGAGAACTAAAAATCGAGAAGCCACAGTAGGCTTTCGACCTGAACATAACTCAGCTATAAAACAGACATCGGAAAGCTTACACAGACTGAATAACTGTGGTAAGTTTACATCTAAAGACTGTAGGTGAGTCAGTTATCCGTGGTACTGTCTGAGAGAATAGGGGTTGGAAAATAATCCTAAAAAAAATCATTCCGATGACCCAATGGTTGCTCGTCATCACCAAAACATCCAATATCATCAGAAATCTGTTAGTATCATTGAAAAGACTGGCGCAGGTTTGAACACATCAACGTTCAGCGACAGTCACTTTCGGGCATCAGTTTATTATATACTAAACCCTCCGGCAAAAAAAGCACCCCGGAGCTAGGCGACTAAAACTCTTCGAATATCGATTTTTAAAAATACCCTATCATATATCTCATAGTTCAGATTTGAGAGTCAAGGACTCGGAATAAGGCCTCTCACATTTACTCCCTCTCTCGGCAACTGCAACGCGAAAAGAGAGAAGGCTAATTTTATCCCCAAAGTGACATAAACTGATGATTACCAAACTTCCCTGAAATAATTCTTCCTTTAATGTCCACTTGGGTAATTGTTCCAAACCAGGGGTAAGACAACTGGCGAACAGGCGAACTTTTTATGTCTACAACCACAGAAAACTGTTGTGGCAAGCAGATCTGATGACCACGTTCGTAAATCTGCAACGTTACATGAATATCAAATCCTGGCATCATTAATTACAAGTTGCAGTAAAACTGGATTACCGTCACATTCACAAACACCGCAAATAGAAACCTCTCAGATGTAACTGACGAGAGCCATCAGCTGAAAGCGCAAGCTGAGTAAACGTCTGCGCAAAAACGTGAGAATCACTCGACCGAACAAACGAAAGAATTGAAGAGGGCCTTTTCATCTGGAATGGCAAAGAGCGATTTCCACCCATTCTTATAATGATTATTGAGCCGGTGTGAGTGAGACTGTATGTGAAAAAGATGGTTCTCCAATCACCAACCAGTCGGACCGACTCCACAGATAAGCTGGACATTCAGAGGCGTAATGTATCTAGTCTCAAGGAGATCACATGGACGATAGGAACCGAGTAGTCAGTTACTGAGTTCCAAACGGCCATCTGTCGGAAGCACAAGTGGCCATGGAGTTTAAGTTATTGAAGCGTAACAAGTATCCTGAGCCCGATCTCCTCCCTCCTTCTATTTTCATGTGTAATGAGAAAAGGCTGATTAAACTGACAGAACTCCTTCAGACGGTTTGGAAAACTGAAGGGGTACGTCATAACTGGTGTTTGTTACTAGTAATTCCCGTTTTCGAAGAGAGAATGCCACGACTACGTGACAACTACAGAG
>LUCH01000308.1:7548-23958 GCA_013368495.1 Paragonimus heterotremus | reverse complement strand
CACTCACACCGGCTCAATAATCATTATAAGAATGGGTGGAAATCGCCCTTTGCCATTCCAGATGAAAAGGCCCGCTTCAATTCTTGGCTTGGCAGGTTCAAAGGTCCATACAGGACATGGGTGTTCTCCGAGAGGATCTGTATGCCAGGTCTAGTTGCATAATCGACTACCGATACCCCGGCTACACAGAGTATCACTTAGGGGACGCCAGTTCACCCGTTGTGATCTCTGAGTGTGATCCCCGCACGCTGGTGAAATCTGACCTCAACCTGAGTGTTGATATTCCCGCGTTAGCCAAAAAGACCAGAAGCCGGTGAGCTATTCTGAGGAGAACGTTTGGAACATTCCCAGCAGCCTTTTTTTATTCGGCTTTCCAAGGCGTTAACTAGACCGCCGTTAAAGGTCAGTATCCAGGCATGCGTCCCCTAGTTGAAAAGGGGTATAGTCTTACTTAAAGATGTTCAGCGACGGCCTACTAATAGAGTGGAAGATCTAAACACCCTTTCGTAGGTGGAACGAAAAACCATAGTGAATCTATTCCAACTGCAGTATGGGCAGCTAAGGGACGATTTCATAATGACTTAAAATAATGAGGACGATCGGTCACATTAACAGTCTCTTCTTTCACATTCGTGATACTGTAAACCATCGGTGCCATCTAACTATTTATACAATGCAGTCATCACCAATGTGGGGAAAACAGGTTCGACGTCCGCGTGTTCTTCCTGGAATGCGCTATCAGATTAGGTTGTACTGACACAGTTGCTAGAGTTATTTGAGAACTTGTTAGAAAAACGGCGGCTAACATACTGGCCTCAGTCCGTCGGTTATCCATAAACCGCAATTGCATCAAGCTTACTATTCCTAAATCCTTTTTAATGTTCTCGTTAACACAATTATCAATACGGTGTACTCCACCTCATCCTGCTGAGATCAACAGCAGTGTTCCCACTTATTAAATACCTTGTGTCACTACTCTCCAAGCTCTTTAGTATCATATTGAATTTTGACAGAGTTCAGGTGCAATATTCTGTTTCTAACACATGGAACCGATGTTCACTCCCAAGATATTCGACAACCGGAGGCCAGTATTATCGCACAACTCACTATACACGCATTCATAGCTCATACGATAGAGAAGAAGTAACCTGAGAACTTTCCAGAAACGGTGCTAATATAGATACAGAACACATAGAACTACGGAAAATACCGAAATATCAGGATGCGGGGCAAGCACATAAGTGCAATACTTTCCCCCGTAATAAACAAGTGAAATGATGCACGAGGAATTTGGTTAATCGACTAAATAGGGTAGGATGCAAGTATGAGTAACCAACCGCAATAATTAACCGTAAGTAAAATTGTGGTGAAGACAGCCAACACACCCGCACTACTATGAAAAATGACGAAACAAGATATTGAAGTCCTAAAGATTTCGTAACTCACACTGTAAGCAGTTTAAGAACATCCAAGAAGAAAAAGCTCAACACAAGAGCGGAATAGAAAAACTTAGTACTTATGAAATGGACATCGCCAGTAAAGATGCTCAATATACATCATCACCAAGCCGCGAGTAACTCACACATAAGATTAAATCTCTTTGCTATCATTGTCGTCACATGTTTTTGTTCCAATGCTGTTCTGTGCATCAAAATTTAGACACGATTACCAATATTCGTTATCGAATAACGCATTGCATTATTACATACCGTGTTACTTGTGCTTTGTCTTATCCGTATTTCAAAATGCTGGGAATGCAGCATTTGTTTTCTTTATTTCTAATTGCGTGACTCGCGTCGAATCTAGCAGTGCTGAAGTTCACCAGAAATTCATTGAGGCAACGCACAGTTGCGGCCGCTACGGGTATAAAACATTCGTACAAAATGGCATGCAGTGCCATATATACCAGAAGTGGTACTTCCAGTACGTTGACTTCAGCAAAGACCAGTACACACCGCTGGCATCATCTAATGTCTTTTTCATCTCCGTGTGTTGCAGGGGTAACGATAGCCAGAACACCGCTTTTCCCTTGGACGGCAATGTGTGTATTATGAAGAGTGAGCCAATGCACAAACCCCCCAACTGCAAATGTGACACTTAATCATCACATTTTAGTTCCAACGGACATCAACCGGAATGAAATTGAAACTAGGGTCCATAAACCAGCACATATCCCCCGACTAGTGTTGTAGTCATCACGAAGGCAGTAGTCTTCCCAATTACGCATATAGAGGAGGTTGCCGCGAAAATGGGAGAAAAGGTACTCAGATGAAGAATCGTTTTATGAAGGCGGATTCTCGACTTTCTCATCGATTTTGATACGACGAGAAGCAGGAACAAAACACGTCAATGCTTCGACGCGGCATTGCTCTGATCAGATTCCTTTCTGCTGGACCAAGATATTACTAAGCCACCTAGAGTGGTTACCAAATAACTACATGGACACACTGCTGGATCGCCTGTGACCTTACCAATCACTGGTTACTATCAGTAAGAAAGTCTACAGTTCGTAACTGCACTTCACTTCAACAGCCTGAGAACCTATTTCGGTTGTATTTTTCTAGAAAGTGATTGTGCACAAGAACCGATGTCCGTTTCAAAATGCAATTCAAGTGCAGACATATTGCGCTTTATATATATATATATATATATATATATATATATCCCGTAACAAGCGGGCGATTGTTGAAGTAGTAAGTCATTCCGACCGTCCCGAGCATCACACATGGCTCCTAGATAAACGCACTGAAAGCCAAATTGCACCCATTACGGACCATGTTATTTAAGCCTGTGGAGCGAATGTGATGGGATATAGAGGGCCATCTAATTAAGGCTCCAGGTCAACACACCGATGGGGGTCCCACATCTGCCATTGTGGGCTAATCACTAGCAGGTTGGGGGTGTAAAAACCCGTGTGAGCCTGATGTCGGCCGAGTGAACCGAAGATAAAAATTGAATAGAAACTTTCCAAATCGCACCACTTCTCCAGTAAATACGATGCCTGAATCCTGGGTGCACTGATTAATCACGCTTTCACTTCTGAGAGTCTCGAATAATATCGAAACTCCATACGCCAGTCATTCCGAAATATTAAGAACTGGAAATGAACGCGTTGAAATATATTGCGAGTTTTACAATCTCAAAATATCATTAGTGACTAGTATCTACAAGAGTTAGGAATCAACAGACAAGTGAATCAAGAAATCATTGTGTGGGTTGGTGCTTCTGCCAGTGTTCATATCGCCCTCCTTCTCTGTCCCGAACGCTCCGAGACCACTGCCTAATGTATTTTTCTTGGTTTCTGTCAATAAGCCATGCTTTATTGAGGATAGCCATTGAATTGTTGGTGAACTAGACGACAGCGAACATTTAAAAGGTGAGACGTGCATAAAACCGTTTTATTGAAACCGTGCAGTAAAGAGATGAGAAGGGTCACACAACGTTCAATACTACAATCTGTTTACACAAGCCGATCACACCCGAAGTAACCAGCATGTCCTTCCTGTTGCTTGGTTAATGTCTATGCTGGTGAATCACAAACAACGCATGGTAAAAGAGATGACGTTTTGTCTCTGCGGCAAATCTCGTTTTCAAGGCAACCTCTCAGTTTATCTACACAATCATTCAAAAAACCAGTCCATACTGCTTGGCTTCCCAGGACCGTAAAATACACCGATCAAACTACCACACGAGATCATAGTTCACAGACGCAGTAGCCCACACAAAGGGGTTCGAAAGTACCACCGAGGAAGTTAGTGGAAGTCATTGAGCAGTGGTTTCGGAGAGTTCGGGACAGAGAAGGAGGGCGATATGAACACTGGCAGAAGCACCAACCCACACAATGATTTCTTGATTCACTTGTCTGTCGATTCCTAACTCTTGTAGGTACTAGTCACTAATGATATTTTGAGATTGTAAAACTCGCAATATATTTCAACGCGTTCATTTCCAGTTCTTAATATTTCGGAATGACTGGCGTATGGAGTTTCGATATTATTCGAGACTCTCAGAAGTGAAAGCGTGATTAATCAGTGCACCCAGGATTCAGGCATCGTATTTACTGGAGAAGTGGTGCGATTTGGAAAGTTTCTATTCAATTTTTATCTTTAGTCCACCTGGCCGGCGCCTGGCCCACACTGGCTAAGATATTCTGAACGCTTGCTTTTTAGATCACCAGATACCCGCTTGGTGTCGAATACGACAAACCAACTGGATCGAAACATCTTGGGCCTCTGACCTGTGTATTAATCTCTGAACTCTTAAAATAACGTAAATATTGAACTCCGACCTTTTCGTCAAAAGACACAACGTTATATCTTTTGACGACGGTTAACCGTCGGAATTGTAGAATTGTATTGCTTCCACAATCAGTCTGCGACTGTAATTGAAATTCATCAGTCAAGATAATGCGACAAAAAATGTAACAGCCGGTCGTGAGAGAACTTCAGTTCGGTACAAAATCGTTAAGAGAACTGCGAATACTAAAGTCTGGGAAAATCAGTGCGGTAGAGAATGATACCATCAATGTTTATCTTAGCTACACAAGTAAGTTGATCATTAGTCAGCATATGACTCGAGTCATACGACGCCTGACAGATTTGGGGCAGAAAGCTTAGTCAACCACAGTGAACCACCTTGAAGGTCGTCGCGATTGACCAAGGTCACGAAGTTTCATAATGATTAACGGATCTTGAAACTTGCGTTTTCAGCAATTCATCGCTTCAATGATCCAGCGATTGATACACTGATAAAAAAAACGTGTCAAAATACTCGACCTCAGTCGGTTTTTGTTAGTTGTCGAGTGAGCATCTGCTGATCTAGGAGGCAATCATTTAAAACAAGGTGTAGCACCTATCTCGGGAGGACTGAGAATTATCCGTAGGGAGTTCATTCTGTCCTAAAACAGCGAATTCATGAGGGTCCGTGAATATCGGGCAATATTTCGGTGGTATCGCTTGAGAAACTGAAAATCATAAGTTTCTTTGACAAAAATGTTGATGGGCGCTGAAAAGTTCGTTTTAACCGACCGTTAACGGTTTGTCCTTCATTTCGCGCAAAGATTGAAAATATAATGGTGGGTATTGTGTTTGCACATATGCGTTTTCATCGGAAGTATCTGTTTATGTGTGATCAATTGTTAATCGTTGTATGTTAATAAACGAGTGTTTGTTTTTTAAATTTAATTTTAGGTGATGGATTATCCTCAGTGATTCGAAGATCTATTGGAGGATCAGGAATTTTCTAGCTTCCAGGAATTTCGAAGTGGTTTGGAGAAATATATGAAGGAGTATGGTGGTTTCTACGTGCTCGATTCAAGCAAAAAATCGAACAATGAACGCTTGAAGTGTGATAATGTGGGTGTGAGTACTACTGAGGTTACTTGGTAGATGACGTACATGTGTACCAAGTGCAAGCAACGTCAGCGCGAAAGCCGCTGATTACGACGTGTTTAGTGAGTTCCGTTCACTTATATTCAACTGCTCAGTTCTCCTGATACATGCTTTCGATCACGCTTTAGCGTCGCCATAAGGAAAACGATGTTGGTTGTCAGATCTTTAACGTTAGAGCACAGCCATAACCTAACTGCTTTTCAGTACGATGCAGACGCAAAAAATCGCCGGCTCACTGCGAGTAAAGTGAGCGACTCTAGGCGTTTGTTCGAGTACGATACTCCAACTGTGGAGCTAAGGCAATATGTTGCGGATGTTTATGGCAACCATATAACGACAAGGGATATTTGCAACATCCGTCATCGTTTAAAACCTCCGGCATTAAGTAAGTTGGTTTTTGTACATTGATGCTGCAGAATACCTACCCCAACCTTCCGATCACGTTGAGAAAATCGGCATATTGCGTGTCCTCAAAGACAATGGTAATGGATGCACGCACATATGCTTCGCGAGGAAGGAGCAAGTACAGTTGTTCAGACGTTTTCCGGATGTGGTCAACGTTGATGCAACGCATTGAACCAACCGCCACAATTAGGTTCTATACCATCTCACATGTGTCGTTGTAGCTTGAAGCTGTATCAATTTCTTGTCACAGACGGAACGGGCCATGGAACACCCGTGATGTATGGCTACGTTCGTAGCGAAAAGTACGCTTCCCTCCTTCGTTCGCTTGAAATATTTCGTGACTTGATGGGAGATCACATACCTGTGAGAACTTTGTGATGGACAAAACGGCGGCCCAAATGCGATCAGCGCGAGTCGTGTTTGGGTGCAACATAATGCCGTGCTATTTCCATGTTCGAGATGCCGTGAGGAAACACGTAAGTTGGTGTCGTTAACCCCAACTCATTTCATGGTATGGCTACTATAGATAACGTAAAATAGTGAGTGAAAAAGTTTGTCTATTTATGTTCAAGGTTCAACCAAGATGTTGCGTTAATCAAACGCACGAACCCAAAGTTTATGAACTACCTAATGTGCAATTGGCTCTATATAAAGCCTAAATGGGCCATCCGTGTACAATCAGACGTTGTTCGCTTCGGAAACCGGACAAACAACCTCCTGGAGAATGCCAATGGGCGAATTAAGAGGCGCACTCATCCACGGGATCATTTTGCTATGGCCACCAGTAAAATTTGGTCCTACAGCTAGTGACTAATGCGGAAGTTTGAGATGCAGTGCACATATGGTTGTGACCGCCGTGAGGTGGTTAGCGTCAACGTGTACGTCAAAAATATACTGTTTCATTTGACGACGTTCTCCAGTGAATCGGTGTTGAGGCATCTCGGAAATCGTGCTCCCCTGCTGCATTGAGAACAACAAGATGAGTTCATAGTAACCGCACCTTATGTATTATCAATCTTTAACTTCGGTTGAGCCATGAGGGTGCACAGTACACTGTGGACATCAGTGATGGCACGTGTTTGCGCAACTTACACCTGTCCATGTGGTTGCCACGCATTCACATGCTGTCCGTCTACAAAAAGAATTTCTACCCATACAATGAGTTGTTGTTAACGAAAACCGCATTTGTTCTAGGCCATTTCTCAATCCGCCGACAGCGGCTTGCGAAATACAATTTGCCTAAAAGCAGCATGTTTTGCCGAGAGGTACCTACCGTTGTTACCAATCCACTCCAACCGGATTATAAAGTGCTACATTAGGGGTTGGCGAAGCTGCCGGATGTTAAACCCAGGACTGGCAGCCTTATTTTGAAGGCTATTATAACTTTCATGCACTAGTCCATCGCATAAGCCAAGAAGTCTCTACCACAGACGGATTTCCCCCTTGTTCCATCGTGCAGTACGAAGCAGCCAGGGTGGGAGAAAAACGTTAACATGGGGGTGCCCTGTGGATATTGTGGTGAACCTGTTAACACGAATCGTTACCGATGCGACAGCGACCGACTGAGTTTTCACTCAGAATGTATGATTATTGCCGATACATCGCACTGCCCCTTCTGTACTGGGCAGATGCTTCCCCCTCACCAGGTACGCTGTCGTTTCGTGAACTATTGGGTTTCATCTGCATCCACCTCACACAACTTATTACCTCCGACATTGAAATGGAAGAAGAGACCCCATCCAGCACCCGTAACTACTGAAGACCCAGTTACGTCTGACGGTGAGCTCCGTGTTGTGCATCCGCGCAAACAGGTCCAAGTGAAAGTAATACCGATTGATGTCACGGACGTCATTGGTTATGGTAAGCTATACCACGCCTCTGAAGTCACCTAACGCTTAATTCCAGAGGTGCACACATAACACGAAGAAGACTTCTGTTGAAGCAGAATGGAACACATAATGGAGCAGAAAGCCACTTGGAATGATGCACATATTTATGTGCTTGTAATAAATAAATTGTAACACTTCCATTTCATTTTCACTGTGACTGTGGGGTGTAGGTAGGCTGACTGTCGAGCATAATCGATAGTGCGTTCAGTTATAGAACAGCGAGGTTTAACGTACTATGTGGTGCATGTGGCTCCATAATTTCACCCAATTGCCGGCTACCTTATTGCCAAACTAACAAATGCCCGAATAAAGTGAGCACTAATTATGTTAACCACACCACACAAAATAAAGCTCTAACTGTGCCCGAAACTCGCCTCCTGCAGTCGTATCTACTTGCCCACGGGGTCGCTAAATACCTGGTGTTCCCAGTTCCACATAGTGTTGATTATACTACCTCACTTGTAAGTCAGCTGTCATCAACAGTTTAATGGGTTATTGAATGGACAATTTACAGAGGAATACTGGACCACTTATATTGTGCACGTTCTTCGTTATTTTGTTGTCAAACTTCTTAAATTAACCAGAGTCCAAATTTCAGCCGCCTCGTTAACGCATTTTCTTAATCGAAATATCGCAATCCTTAACGTCCCTGATGAAAATGTTTAGCACATTGAAACAAATTTATTTCCTACAGCAAAATGGGCTCATTTTATGTTTACTGAAATACTCTGTCAATTACCATTTAGAATGAGTTGAAACCCACATTTTAACAGTCTACTCATGTGCGAACTTATTCCCTGCGGATACTTTTCAGCCTCGGGAATTACAGTAAATATGAAGAACGGAGTAAGATAACCTATACGAAGGTGTTTTAAACGAATGAAAAGGAAGAAGTGACTCGAAGCGTTCTCAAGAAGCTCTATTTACTTCCGCAGAAGCAAGGGAATTCCGAAGATGTGTAATCCCATGAGAAAAGAATTTCCGCCTAAGAAAGGTCCGAGAACCAGGCTTGAAACACTTCTTCAGCGGCCATCATAGTTTGCCATGTTAAAGAAATATTCAACGAGACCTTCCGGCACTCCAGAATCGCCCATCTTCGAGTGCATACGAACGAAGGATTTCAAGTCGATACTTATACGACAAGTTTATTTGACCAATGGCGAATTTGGTAAACGCGTGTCGGACACGGTCGACAGTCAGCATGTTTTCACCGGGCCGGTTTGCACGATCTGATTAGCAGACCAGAGTACCGGTCGTATAAAAACTCCACGAGGCGTTTGTAACTCTTCCTCGTCCATGCCGAGAAAAGTGCGCTTAATCATCCTAAGATCGACAAACTCCTTTTTGCGGCCACCTCGTGATGATTCGCAAATTATAAGTTAGACGACAACCAAGAGGCCAGATCTTTCACTAGATTGATTTTCGTACTATCCACTTTGTTGAGCGCACTATGAATCACGGATGACATGCGAGCACAGAGACGACTGAACTGGAATCCACTGATATCGGTGGGTGTCAGGAGATACTGCTGAATAAAAATTGTAGGGCCCCAGTTCTCCGTTGAGCGAAGTCACTTCGGTAAACTGAATGCCGCGGGATACCCAGTTTACTATCACCTATGTCACCTGTAAGCCATGACTCCGGGATAGCAAACATATGAGATTGAGTCTCAGAAACCACATGTTTGATTCTTGGCAACTTATTAAACAGACACAGACAGTTCGAACACAGGAACTCAAGAGCTGCTTCTTCGCTTGATTTCGTGAAAACAAGAGCAAGGAGAATGTCAGTAACAGCTCGGGAAATTAGATCGAGCATTCAGGATAGTAGTGGGGTTGAATTCGTTTTGTTCTGCCGAGTTGTTCTGAAGACCCATGTTAGAAGTTGCGGCCGCGACATCACGGCATGTGCGTACTTCAACGACCTTACAGTATGTTTGACCAGTATTGTTAGTGTCGCAGCTTGCGGGCTGTGTGACACTCCTATATTTCGTTTTCTGTGAGGGCGTTCGAAAGCTTTTGCTCACGGAAAATTTGACTTTTTCGCCAGGCGTGGCGTTATTCTAAAGAGGGCAATGTATGCGGTAACGTGAGGTCACTGTTAGAAACACCCAGCGGAACGGGCCGAAGATATGTCTTCTGAATCACATGTTCATTCCCGGTAACTCGGAAGGTGGCTTTAGAGAGAACCCAGTATACTCAACTCGTGTCTGTCCTTGGAGCGTCAGCTGCTGGAATGACGGCTAGAAAAACGATGGCCCTGTTTATTGCTAGAGGCAGAAGAGCCTCAGTGGAGCAGAAATTACTACCCTAGTCTCCAAGTGTAACTTCCAGGCTACCATAATTCGTCACTTTTTATCAGCCCGCTTCCCTCACCTCAGACTCCCTTGTTCAGAGCGATTTGCGACACGCACTTTAGGTTGGCGCTGGCAGACTCCAAAGCCACTGTTCTCTCACCACTGCTTCGGAAATTAGCGGGGCAGGTAAGGTTAGCCAAAGACCAAGGGGCTGTTTGGTTGTCTTGGCGTGCGGCCTGTTCGCGAGTACGAGGCTTGTGACGTCCGGAGACAGAGGTGCTACGACTGATTTAGCTACCTCGGCTGGAGACGTTGTGGGGAGGCGGCTCCATAAAACAACTGTCCTCCTTGTGAGAGCTTTCCCTTTTGCCTTTTTTGCAGTCTCTGCTACACGTATATTCGACAAGACAACCGTCTGCTTGATGATTGCAATGCCAACTTCATTCCATACAAAGCCCATCGGTACTCGTCCATCCTACTCCCCATGGAAGAAATAAAAGGAGATAGAGAGTTGGGAATAGCCCCGCACTTGCGGCCGCAGGTTTTCTGTGTCGGTCAATCTTTGGTGTTGCGCGAGTTACCAGTCAAGGGCAGTGCGGCGCCTTGGCTGCAGTCAAACCTGCAGCTGATGGAGATAAAATAGAGAAACAGAGAAGCTATCCGCTGGTACTGATCTTCGTTGAGGCCAGTATATTTAAGGTGATAACACTGTATATCCTCGAGTGCAAACAGTGTGCGCCCGTAACAACCGTAATTGTTCACTGTTCCGGTGATTCTCCTGATTTTGTATGAGGGTTGATGGCTTGCTCACGCATAGTAGAGGTGTGTTAGGTCACTATGAGCTGTGATACCGTGCTGTGATAGACAGAAAAACATTTCACAATAACAGCTTAACGCTGGACGAAGGTAAGTCATTGAATTTTATGTGCCTTCGAAGTGGTTTCCGTAGAATGGCAAAAACAAGAAAACAAAAAAACAAAAGGTGAACGGAAGAGATTTGTAAACAACGACTGAAGAGTCAGAGGTATCCTAATCATCAGTCGTATTTCAGACCTGCAGGGAGGAGCATTTGAGCACACGACAGGCGCTCATTGAACAAACAGACAGCCAGTAGACAAGTAACAAACGAATTAATTGGTCAAAATCGGGCTCCCACCAAAGGCAAAGGTTAGGACCTTAAAAGTTGCATGTGGTCGATTCTCTCTGACGTGCTTATACGGCCTCCGTTCAAATGACTTTGTATCAGCTGTCCTCATTATCGTTTCCGACATCGAGTTCCATGGGCGACAGCTGCGCATATGAAAACGAAGCTGTCTACGCAAAAGGTATGCGCACCTCTGTTTCAATTTTGATGAGTGGCCACTCAGGTTAGGCGCGGAGCAATTGTGATGCAAGTGAAACTTATTGTGGGGATCTTGTGGAGAACTATCATGTCCCCGCGGGATAGCCGGTATTCAAGATTAAGCAAGTCCGGTGTATGAGGTCCATCCGGGTGAGGTTTTCGGGACAGTCCATGCACGCGTTTTGTGGCTGTACGTTGAACCTTTTCCAACACGTCAGTGTCCCACCTCAAGAATGGCGCACAGGCCTGAATGATGGGCGGACATAAGTATACGGTTTGATAAACTCAACTCATTACTGAACTTCAGGGCGAACGTGTTAATTTTGGCAGATTGTGAGAGGTCACTAGTGATGATGGTCTCTGGATCATATTCTTCGGTTACTGCCGGCAGCTTATTGCCAACTAAAAATGACTGATATCCGATCGACTTCCAGCTCTCAAGACCTTGCATCGAGTGGTGGAGTATTTTGGGTGGTCCATTGCGATGAACTACCATAGTCATCTTTTAGTGTCTATTTGTCCTACAATGCATGAATAACATGGAAAATTTTGGTAGCATCTGCACACGACAGTATCTTGGGTTTTACTAAGCTGGGTACTTCGTTCGTGAATGTTGTAAACAGTCCGGCTCAATAATGGAACTTCGGGGACACCGCTGGAGGCTGCCGTCCAAGATTTCAAGATTCCATCGACACGGACTTGGAAAGAACGGTTTAGCAAATAGCTCTGAAACCACTCGACCAAACCACGCCCAAAGCCTAGTTATTTGAGCTTGTTTGATAAGGTATAATGACTTTCACTATAGAATGCTTTTGAGAAGCCTAAGAAAGCTACATCCCTGGGTACGGCGACGACCATTGCAAGTGTCCACCAGTTCATTGCCTTCATGAGGTTTGTCTGATATGACCTAGTTTCACGGAATTTGTGTTGAGCCGTGTGCACATGTCTCATATGATCCAGGAATTCCCGCATAGCACAATCAATCAAGCTTTTCACATCTTTATAAACTACTGACAACGACGCCATTGGATAGTAGTTATGAAGGGTTCACTTTGAAGGACGAACAGTTTAAAGCCAAAAAATGTTTATTTTCTTGTGCCAGTAAGTTCATGAAAGCGACAAGTACTGCGGCTACAAGAGAAGAATCTTTGACGCATGACTAAAGAGCAGTCAGACGGCAGTCGCAGGGCTGGTTGTGATGTTCACCTTTGTAGACGGCTGGACGTCGGTTTCCGGCCTTGTTGCTGGGAAACTGGTCTGTGCAAAAAATACATATCTGACAACCAAATTTGCATTCTTAGAGTCAGAGATCGAAGGGACGACGCCATTTGGCCCAGAAGGTGTATATTTAATTTTCCCATGCTTCGTTGGTACATCATTTGCTGTGTTATCGACCGTGGAAATCCTGTGTATCATACGGGTAACGCGTCTTGCAAGAGTGTTGGGCTTACTGTTTTTAAACCGTTGGCTGGCGCACTTCATCTTCGGCCTTACCAATTTTCGAAACAGAGCAAGATAGGTATGTGACATTATTAACAGGGCGCCACGTCGAAAATTGTTGGAACTGCAGTCCAGGTTTGAGGACAAGTACGATACGTCGATATTACAGTGATGCACAGAGGCTCTGATCATCCGGAGCCCCTGACCTCCTAAACCGTGATTCCACCAAATATATTATGTGGATCTTGCTTACCGTTGTCACTGCAATTGTTGTTACGGTTTTAGGCGCGGGATGGAGTGAATTGGTGCCGAGTAATCTATGGCATCACGGGTGGTGTTGGTACTAGGGCCGAACTTGTCGTCAGCAGACAATGATCACGTCAGTTGAGTCCAAGTCGAGCTGTGCCTCCGTCAGTGAATTGTCCATCAGTAATTCCTCAGTAGTGAAGACTTACAACAAGTGAGAGGGCGCATGGCCTTCTGTCATCTTCTACAACCGATCACATCTTCCGCATGCCAGCAGCTCCGGTTGCCGTCAGAAACCTGACTTGCATTGCATCAGTGGGTCCTTCACCGGAACAAGATTGGTAGTCAAGTTGTGGCCGGTTAAAGTCACATTCTGCTGGGATATACCCGCAGGTTAGGGTGGAGATTAAGTTGAGCCTGATCAGAATTATCCGACCACATTCAGAGCAGACGCGAAAAGGACGGTAAACGGCACCAACCGACCAACTGTCAGGGTTGAGTAGAACGATGAGGCATCAGATGGACTCTGTAATGTCAGCGTGCAGTGAGCGAAACAGAAGCCAGCTGGGAAGCGGTTGTGTGCATAAATGGCGACAACAAAACTTCCAACAGTTGTTCTTTCATTGCAATACAAGAGCATCTGATATGCCAGGTCCACAATCAAGATAATTTGGTGACAGCCATGTTTTTGGAATCTCAGTGGTAAATAGGCCGTTAACATAACAAAGCATGCAACTCCTTTAGTTCATCATTCTCATCTTGGGCACCGAAATAACTGCACTTGAACTACATTACCATGACTTGGTGCAGGGTGCTGAATTCGGGCATGGGCTGGAATTCTGAGAAGACCCTGGGACTGTCGACGTGGTTAAGATCGACCCTGGCTGAACTGGCTGGCTGGCTTGCGAAATTGTCGGTTCATCAAATAAACCGGTTAAAACGCGTCTCGTACTAGAAAATCGACTTCCAATCTCTCACATCAGTAGTTAGAGCGATCAAAATTATGTATGACACAGTGCTAAACATGTTAGCGCTGTGACGCAAACGCTGAGTTATGCACGCACTATTTCCTAGGGTGTTCTGAGCAAGCCTCAATAGCTTCGGTAGTGAGTAACTAGGGGCGAGGACAGATCGCGTAAATCGCACATTGTTTATAAAAGCATATATTCGAATTTCGGAAAGGACGTAAAATTTATCGGTTCGGTTTCTGCGTCTTCATAGAGGCGACAGGGGACCCTGATAATTTCACAAGAATAGGTTGGACGTTCAGATGCAATGACTATGTTGTGCTGCTCTTGTGGTCAATGACGGAGTATGCAATGAGACTACTTCAGGAAAGTGTGGTCGCAGTTTTCATCTTGGTGGTGACAAGGGTTGGCACAACTGACGAGATCTAACAAGATCGAAACCCGAGTCTAGCGCTTGTTTTTGAAAAAGGCTGGCTGAAATGTTCACTTGAGCGCAGGGGCCGCAGTCAAATATGACTAAAGTTCAAAGTGAGATTCGTGTAATCTTACACTGCGTCAATTGTTCAACAGTTTTTATCGCATGGATTTTTTGCGTCTCCAATTTCTCATGAGTGTGCGTGATTAAACCAATATCTGTTCCGCGTGAATTAGCTGGAAGTTTCTACCAAAGGGCAAAAGTTCCTCTTAACGCGAATGCCGGTTTTCCCAATAACCTTGAAAATTTAAAATACGAGTTTCAGGCAAAGTACCTACAGTTTGTCAACCGTAAATCAGCCACATTAAGGGAAAAATTGGAGCACATTGAATAAGCGCCAAAGATAGTAGTTGTATGATAAAAATATTACACCATTTTCACGAAAATAAAACGTTGTTGGCGTTAGCTCACTTTTTCAAGTCTCATAAATGCGCTCGTTGCAGTCTTTGATATGAAATGCGTCGTCTTACAACCTGAGAGTTGTTTATTTTACTGCCTTTTGAAGGCATCCCCGGGAATGAAATATACGGCCATACAATGTCGACATTGCATTTCAACAGGATGGCTTACACTTGATAATAAAACATATTTTACAACGTTTCCAGCTTCATTGTCCATACGATATCTACACTGATTATCTTTGTTTACAAGATTTCAGGTGGATACTGGTGGATGAAACGCTGCTCTTAGAAATGGTTGGAAATGAGGCTGTCATATGGTTGTTTCCATCTTCGGTGTATATGGAACGTCTAAGAAAAGGGTATCATGCCCCACTCTATCATCCAGAATCTTCAGAATTAAGTTCTATACATTCTACTGCCTTGTCTTTAACCGGATTGAGGTCGCATGGCTTTCATGCGGAACAGTATACGGGAACAGATTAACTCCAGTCGCATGCTGATCACAAGGAGGTATACCTCTCAGCCAGTCACGACGTGATGTTCAGAACGCCAGGTATTCATTGCGGGGAAGAAATATATTACAATCAATATTACAATCAACGAAATCAAAAATGGTGATTGCCATGCACTCTGAATGCTTCAAATACAAGTTTTTCATCTCCTCCCGCAGATGTTCGTTCTCATTGTTGTTCGTGGTAAAATTCATTCAGAAGGAGCAACTACTTGCGTGAACGCATACTGTATTCTGAAACGTTGCTCATAGCTTCAGTGACTCAGGTTGGAGCAGCCATTGGTGTGGACAGTTTTTCGTGTCCCACCGATTTCTCCTTTGCACGAAACTGTATGAATTACTGAACACTTTGTGATCGGTCCAACGGCACGTTTTATGACAACCTTCTCCGCAATTTCAGTGGTCACATGTCTAGACGCATTTGGATATGGGCGAACCTGATTACTGCTGGTTAACGTTTACGCCGACCACAGACTTTTAATCTCGTTGATACTGAGTCTTTAGAACATCAATTCCCAACCCTGTGTTGCCACTCAGCAATGTCACTGAAAGTGAACATTATTGCAACCCAAGTGAAAGGTGAGCGATCTCTTGATTATCGTCTTGTATCTCCCGTACTATTGCAGTCACAACCTATCCAGCAGACGTCACAAGCAGAAATCTGTTCCTTACTAATGTTGCTCGATACTGTCACCAACATCAGAAGTCTATCTGTATGTTCTACGATGTTCAACCATGTTACTATCCAACTCTCAGACCACTAGTTATCACTCTTGAGGCTCATTGATTCCCTGACCATGGGTTTTCGATGTGGTAAAATGCGAATACTATCCGGGTCGAGGATATGCACGACATCACCCCAAAGTATATGTTTGTCTTCCTTTTCCCAATTTTATCACAGACCTCTCATTGTGTTGCGAGCAATTATCGCGTTTAATAATCCATCCCGTTCATGTCCGCTTGCCGCAGTACCTCGGTGTTCGGAACCATGTCCGACCACCGAATACCCAAATGCCCAAGTAGCAGAAGTCTGTGCAGCTGCCGACA
>LUCH01000307.1:162563-231720 GCA_013368495.1 Paragonimus heterotremus | reverse complement strand
TCAAATACGTGAGAATCTAATAAAACTTTGGAGCAATCCCTAGAAGAGCAGCCAACAACCTCCAATGGAAGGTCATTTCAGTGGTTGATAACATTCGAAGGTGTCATGACAAGAAGCTCTATAAGCCTCGACCCCGGACCTTCCTTAGGCAACAGTTCTTCTCTTACAGGGTTATCAACCACTGAAATGACCTTCCATTGGAGGTTGTTGGCTGCTCTTCTAGGGATTGCTCCAAAGTTTTATTAGATTCTCACGTATTTGAGAAGTTGTAGGATTGGTATTTTATTCTGCTTTGCTAGACTAGTATTTTACTGTTCCCGGTATTCCCTATAAACCCCTAGAGCTGTGCTATACTCTGTTTTCAATGACTGTCTTTCAGGGCAACAGAAAACCGCTGACATCGAAACGGACAAACTGACTGGATCCGGGTCACTTGTGCCTCCAACCTCGAAACCGTGAACAAATCGCTGAAATCGCTGAAATCGGACCGTTCTAAGGCAGCAGTGTTTTTCTACAGGGTTGTTAACTTCTGGAACAGTCTTCCCGCTGGGGTTGTCAGTAGCGCTTCTAGCGATCGCTTTAAAGCATTACTGGACTCATTTTCCAAAAAATCCTTTCATACGAGTAGCCTCAGTTTGTTTTTTGATATTTACTGTAATTCCCAAGAGCGGTGCTACACCCTGTTTTCACTTACTACCTTTCAGATCAACAGACACTCACTTGACATTGGACAAGAAAAGCTGACTGGATGCGGGACCCTTGGGCCTCTGCCTCGAACCCGTGTGTCAATCGTTGAAATCGGTGCAATCAGTGATATTAGCGGAGCGACTTTTGAGCCTGACGTTACATTATCACGCGGGTATGGTGGAGTGTTCTACGTTGTCCGAGTTGCAGTATAACCTCAAAAGGGACCCACTAACTTACAAAAGCGACGTATTATGACCTTTTCTAATGAAATCTGATTAGTTCGAGAGATACTATGAAAATTATCGGGCACTTGAGCAATCTTTCCTGTGTGCCCCATCACAGAATATCGAAAAATTAAAAGATTTACTTCTCTTTTTGTCCCAGGTAACCTGTACAGTTAAGGTTAAACCTGCCTAGGTTATACATTTCTACCCAGATTATGTGGAGAATTTCTCCTCCAGCGTGTTGCAGGCTCTCCTATCACGATCTTTTGGAATGCACACCGAAATGCGTCTCGTAACAATGGTTTTGCATATAATTCCCAGATAGACATTCATGAAAGCTTTCATGCGACTCAAAACAAAAGATTTGATCCCCTTAGATAAAACTGTTGACGTTGCATTCAAACTGCATCGTTGTCAAGATAAGCAAGTCAGAGTAGCAATGCGTAATTTTATTGTGCATGATATCAAAAGGCTTAATAAGCGTCAAAAGCTAACCAAAATCAACTCAGTAAGCAGCACTTTACGTTTGTATTTATTCAGGCTATCCAAACCTACCTTTCGAGGATGATAAAAGACAGTAATCCTACGGTTGGTAGGGAAGCTGTGTTTATTCTTCTGAGGCTGTTCAAGAAAAACGTTTGGAACGATACACGGACGGCTAATCTCATAGCCGAAGCTTGTCTTGCGAAGCGGAAGAAAGTCAGTCTAATGTTTAGCGGTAATTCTTCAGGTTTATGTCCCTGCTGTTCGATTTTTCTTGGGCCAAGAGAAAACCCCGGATGAGAAAGACAGTGACAGCGACTCGGAGTCTGAAGTGGTGAGCACTCAACGGTAGCTTATTGTTTATTTCGCTCTCTCTACCATTAATGTACGCTTCATCCGGAACTCATCTCACCAACTTTATCATGCATCTAGTCGGTATCGCCTATTCCCAATGATTTTTTTTAAATTGTCACTATCTAGTTTGATTCAGCGAGTTTCAAACTCCAATGCATTTTCCGATCACCTCAGACCGCGAGATACTTATTGTAGCATATGTTCCTGTCATTTGCTTGTAACCTAAGCTACCGATTTAGGAATTGTTGCGTAACCAATCCTCTTCCCTTATTGGAACATTTATTCATTCACACTCACCAGAAGATACTGCTTCTCGAACCGCCGATCATCGCAAGAGTGACATGGAAAGAACTGGAGGAAGAAACTTACTGATAAAGGTGGATAAAGCTGTGTTAGGTGAAAAAACTGGAAGCACTATGAAGTTAGGTACGCCACTGACCCTAATGCTGCCGTTCGGCATGAAGTTTCCAGCAAGCGATTTCAGTCATCACGAGGACGTCAATTGAGCAGGCGCCACTTACTTTACTCTGTGGAACGACTAGGATCTCTACACTTCTCCATCACGTCGTTGCTTGACGGCCACGCGGTTTTACCAAGCTGTTGGTGGTTTCAGTATATAACGCCCAGAGCAGTATAAGCTCAGGTGGCATGCAGAACACGTGACCATCGCGAGCTGTGCAGCCCGATCAGCTAGCCAGCTGGTTGCACGTCCCGAGCGTTCCGGGATTGTTCTGATTGCGAGATTAGCCCGTCTAATGTGGGCTTACTGGCTGTGACGATGGTGGTCAAACACAGTGAGATCTGTTGTCTTGGTCGCGAATAGACCACGTTTCCGAACGACGAAATAGAACAAAATGTTTATCAACCTTATATACTCTTCCCTTCAGCAACAGCCTGACACCACAGATGACGTGAGCTGACGGAGGTACCGCGTGCCTTTGCTACCTTCAGTGATACCTCATCGGCACTATTACATGCTTGAGATAGTGCTACACCAATCGGTGAAACTGCTCAGTCATGCGAATTGCTGGCAACAAAGGACGTCGGATTTGGAGTCTCCCTGCCTTGAAGCAGCACTTCGCATTTTGAATGTGCGAAACGCACTCCATATACATCAGCCTGACTATTCGTTTTGTTGAGCATTGTTTGCATACATTTAATAGAGGAGCTAAACAGGGCAGTGTTATCCGCATACTCCATGACGATCAGCCTAGCGCCAGGAAGAAATTCGGTGCCGATCTTATTGGGTTCCCCAAGCGCACTTTTCAGAATGTCGTCTATGAGAGAATTGAATAAGAAAGGGAAATGAGACACCACGATAAGCGATGAACGCCCGAGTCAGTTTTCCACAAACCCTCGTCCTCTTTACATATCGGGCATGACTTATTAGATCATGGGTGTACAGCCGTGTGACGCCGAACTTTGCCCTAATCACGCTGAAACCATCCAACGTTGTGGAACTAAACAAGAAAATACTTTCTGCGGTTTCCTACCACCGCAGTCATGGTTACTCCGAAAATTATTAGACACATACGTCGGCTAACATTGCGACCTTTACTTAATGGTGGTGGTTTCAATTCTGTGACATGTGTAGTGCTGGTAATATTCAGTGAGGTTGAACTAATCGTCCACAACCCTGCATGTGTTAATAGCTGTTCATTTTCAGAGCAACACCTAATCTAGTGTTATTTGATAAACATGCCCACTGTGTTCAAGGTGGGCTAACTGGTGAAGGCAGCAGTAATCGACTACTGAACACTTGTTTGGATCTTTCCTTCGAATGGGTCACATCTGTGGATCGTAGACCAAAACTGACTATACACACATTGTGCATTCTTCCGTTAGTCGACTATCGGACATCTGTATGACGTTACAAATAACAATACACCAGCAAACGAATTACGTACTCTTGTCGTTTGTGACTGACGAGTTGGCGTAGGACCATGTGTAAAAAAGCTGGCTCTTTTATCACCAGCTAGTCGCGCCTAATTGACAGGTGGGCTGGACACTTTGGAGAACGGATCAACAGGCCTCAATCAGACGGCAGGACCAGAATAGTCAGTCACTGCGTTCGAGACAACTCTCCATGGGAAGCAAAAGTGGCACTGGAACTCAAACTATGGAAACGTAACAGTGCTCCTGGATTTGATCTCCTCTCTCCTTTTTTTTCCAAAAATGACAGGAGAAGTTGACGTTAGAACACAAGAAACTCCTTCGAACGGTTTGAGAAACTGAAGTACCTCGTAATTTGGGCTTTACAACAGTTTCGTTCCCAATATGGTGACCCGAAGTCCCTGTGGTAACTATGGTAACATCATTCTTGCATGTGTCGCTTCCAGGTTACTTACTAAACGTCGGCCTGCTAATCCCAAAACAGTCAGGTATTTGAAAAACAGGCAAGATCTCGATCTGATCGTTGGTGTGTTGCTCACACTTATACTCTGCGACAGGTCTTGGAGCAGCCCCACGCTTTTAGGTAGCCGACAATCGTAATCCTTTTCGACCTAATAGTTGCTTTCAATTCGGTTGCTCCTAGCGTCCTCTGGAACTGCCTTCTTCACTAATCAGTTCCAACAGCTATTAGGATCTCCGGGATGAGAACTGCTAAGCTTGCTTCCTAAACTAGTTTGATACTTAGGCTTTACTGATGGCATAACCAATTTATTAACAGCCAGCCGTTGCTTTTGGCGGGACTCTTGCTCAGCAAAAGTAAGAAAAAAACGGCAGTGTTTGAACGCATAATCTGAATCTGAAGATGTGCTCTAATAAAAATGAGTCTTGAATGGAGCCCCGCTATCCATAAGTGACAGCTGTGTGGTTTGTCTGAGACCAAGTCCGATTCGGAGAAATGGGCACCACGTATAACAATAACGCACACGATGTCCAAAACTAGTGATAGGTTAAAATAGCTTGTACTCAGCGCACAATTACAACAATCACCCACCATTATCGGAACGATTTAATGCTTTTCCACACCTGCCATCGAAACGAGACTTGGCCTCGCCAAGACGGCTGACCCGGGCTTTCGTATCTCCGGCAATAATGACTATATCAGAACTATGTGTCGACCGTAGGAGAGCGGCCAGCTCTGAACAAAAGGCGTCATTGATGGCACTGTCACTACAGTCAGTTGGAGCATAAGCAGACAATGAAAAGATTGATGGTTTTACCTCTAGAACAGGCCTTAACAAAACGTGTCAAGCGGATTGCCCGCTGTTTACAGGAATCCAGTCTACCAATGCGACTTCAGCTGTCGTGCTGAGAACTATACCTCCTCCAGCCTGATCGGTAGCGGCGGCCGTGGAGTCACTTCACATGTGTAACCAATATCGGATAAACAGTGCGGGTGCTGTTAACTTCATATGTTAACTTCTGTCCTATATTCTGGTCTCCGAACTGCAGCAGACATCCGGATGATCTCGTATCGACACCTTTCAAAGGGGTTAGGATGTGTTGCTGACATTTTCATCCTTCACCAAATTCTGGAGCAGCATCGTACGTACCGCTGGCTAACAATTGTTTTTCTTGGTTGTAAATGTGCGTTTGACTCGGCGGATTGATCTACGCTTTTAAAGTCATTTAAACGTAGAAGTTTGCTGACCGAGTATATGAACATACTGTCGGTGCTTTATCCCCTTATTTTAGCTCAAGTTAGAACTTACGGTGAGCCGTCCAGTAGTCTCACTACCGAGAGCGGCATACGTCAGTGCTGTCCACTTTCGCCACTTTTCTTTTGTCGTAGACGAAACAATGTCTGCAGCACTCAGAATGCCGACTGATGGAAGACTGGCTAATCTTGATTACACTGACGGTAAAATGTTGTTCGACACTTTCCAAGCGGCGCAGACAATGTTAGAAGTTATTTCACGCTCGGCCGAATATTTCGGAATGCACTCTACAGCTTCAAAATGCAAAATGTTTTTGCAAGACTGCTGTGGCCACGTACATTTAATGTTGGGTAATAAAGTTATCGAAGTTGTTGACCGGTCTGTGTACCCAGGAAGCCGCATCAGCAGCGGCAGGGGTGTATAAAATGGAAGTGCTTCTTTGTAAGGCTAGAAAGGTATTTGCTAATATAAGATCTCTAGTGACAGAGAGACATCTTTATGAAGCTTATGAGTCGCGTATATAAGGCGACATTGAGGACTGTGTTACTTTACGGCCGTGAAACATGGTAGCTCAGGGTAGAAAACGTCAGCTATCTTCAGATATTTGATCATCGATGTCTGCATTCGATCGTTCGCATCTGTTGTCACCAGCGGGTAAGTAACGAAGAGATTTGAAAGCGGTCACTTGGTAGCGATCGTGACATGTGTTCTTTTATGCAGTCCTTACGTTTACATAGGCTTAGATGGCTACGCCATGTGTTAAGGATGCCAGCTAGTTCATGAACCCTGCCGATGTTGGGGCCGACTGGCTTATAGTATGATGTGAACAGATGATCTGGCTGGGGTTGGCCACTGTAGATCGGGTTCCTGTCGCCGGCTTGGGACCTCGCGGCCCACATGGTCGGTGGCTAGGGACGTTGGATGGGCTCAGTAGGCTAAGTAACATGAATGTTGTGGTTGTTTGGCAGATATATCTGCGAACTAGGTGCACTCAGTGATGCAGGATAGTGAGAACCATAAGCTGTCTTACTGATGACACCTTACTGTTATTGCCCGGTTGTTTGATTGTCAGGTGTAGACACCTTGATGTTGAATGTCTGAATATGGACGTAACTGTTTCTACTAGTAAGGTCAATTGCTTTTCTCCTGTTTTTTCTTCCTGGTCAAGTTTTGCTTCCTTCTTCACAGTTGTTTGGCGGTTAGACTTCCGTGAGAATCACTGGTATATTGCTGTCGATGATGAGGCTGATGATGTACGAATTCCGTGGTTGTTAATCCGTTCGTCCTCTTCGAGTGTGCACTCACCGGGTCCAATGATCGGACCTATTTTCGGCAGGGTTAACAAGAATGGAAGATACTTTTGCTTTTTGACTGGTCAGCGATTCGCACATGCTCTTTAGGGCATTCTTCCTTATCATCTGTCATCGTCGGACTCACCCTTCAACCTTCGCCAGTAAGTTCAATCAACTTGCTGGCTGATTTGAAGCCTTATTTTTGTCAGCTTCTCGTTGTGCCGCTCTGTTGTTAGGCGCTTAAGATACGTTTGGTTGCTGTTGGCATCAAAACATGCTCGGGAATGGGCTTGGTGGGAAACTGAGTGAAACGGACGGGTACAGACAATGCGGAGTTCTCCGCTCTGTTTTTATCTTTTTCATCTCTAAATTAGAGATGCTCTGTTTATCTTTGTGGTTTTGTAACGCTGTAAGATCAGTAACGACCACTGGTCTACCATTACCTACGGTAATGCATGGCATCCCGAACGTCATTATGCTCGCTGATGATGTAAACGCATAACTTGTCCGTCTTTCGGAAAAGATGGCAATGCGTCACGTAGACCGCCATGTGAAACCCGGCCGTAGATGCAATCTGACCACATCACTTTCAGCCGTTGGCGATGTTCTTCTGTTAAGAGTTAGTTTTCCTTTCAGAGCAATTACATTGACTCAGCTTATGTTGTTGCTCATGCTCGTTTTGTTTCAGCGCATACTCAGATCATCCACACAATACTGCAGCCGTCAACTGGAACATTAACTATGGGGCTGTACGAAACGCTTATCCGACGGTACTGACAGCTAAACTACCCAAGTAATTAAATCATCAAAAGCCATGCGAACTAGTGAGAAAGCTTGTTCCAGTAGAGCATGGCAGATTCGACAGAGGCCATTTTCTTCCGTTTCGAGAAAACGTAATGACGAACGTCGAATGAATCCCCTATTTCCGGATACGACAACGACCGTCGGGGACTGAATCTCAAATTTATGAAGACCTGGCATAAAGACTGACTGGAACCTGAGAGGGTTGAAAAAACGCTTTTACCACGAAATAATCGGGTACCATTTTCTTTGAGTTGTAGTTGCACTCACTGTTGTCACGGCATTAGTGGAGCTGTGTGAAAAATGGCTCACGAATCTACTTGTTACCGTGGCTTGACCAATGGGTCGAGCAGTCTGAAGAACAGTTTACTTGGTCTGTCCATCCAATTCAACTGCAGACTCTGGAACGAACGTGTTTGGCGTAACATTCCCATCGACCTTCCGTCAGAACCCCATATGGTTTAGCAGTTTAAGTTGTTGTGACGCAGGAAGGCTCTAGTTTCAGACCTTCTTTCCCTAGGTTATTTCAACGATATTGGTGAGAGATTACTTGGGCTTTATCATTCGAAAGTCTGCGTCACTTGTGGCGTCGCTGAAACATCCACTGATCGATTAAAAGCAAAATGTACAAGCGTCTGTGCAGTAATTTTTGCTTCCTTTATCAAAGACCTGGCTCATTCGTCTGGAAGACGCGTATCAACTCACTGTATTCGACCGTCGTTTCCGCTAGTTACCGCGTATCAAATGGACTGACTGTGTGAACAACGTGGCAGTCCGTCTGTGCGTATTTGGGGGGATGCAAGTTCGCTACCGATAACCGAGATGGTGAAAGTGCAGTCTGCTGGTTGGGCGCGTGCTGAGTATACAGATGGAGCGTCTGTCGCACAACGCATTGTTCAGCGTGGCTGCTGACAATTTGAGGAAGCCACAAAGCGGCTAGGTGATGATGTGGTCAGGGGTTAGGAAAACCTTTGCTTTTCTGCTGACCAAATTTGGTGGGTGCTATCTATCGAGTCGGGGAGTTCGTGACTGTCCACATCGCTGGTTGGAAGCACTTTCTGATGTGGCATTGTGTCACTGTCATTAATGAGCCTGCATCCGCGAACTTGTTGACTCCTTTTCTGCATAACCCATTTGTTTTTATTACTGGTGAGCAATAGGGAATTAAGGCCTTACTTAACTTGATCGTCACTCACAATTGATCACAGCTGTTGCATTCCCATAGAATTTTCAGTCACCTGCTTTCGCAACAAGGCACTATACTCGGGTCTCTTTCTTGTTAGAGTTCATCAGTGATGTAAATTCTTGCGACGGCCGGGATTAGAATTCCGTCCACGCTTTCCTGATACAATTTTACTGACCACTGCACCATTGACTTCACATTGGGTACTACTGAATCATCAGATTTTAATGCCTAGCCACACTCGTGACGAATTGTGAGTGATGTTCAACTTGTGCCAGTTGTCCTTGGTTGTATTTTTTCTTCCCATTTTCCTATCTACACACCCGTACTTATTTAGTACTGAACAGCCTCGTGGACCGTTGTCAGGACTAACGGCAGCCCAAGCCCATGTGTATCCACATGTGCGGTTCGGAGTTGGAAATGATCGAGTGATTAGTTGATGGATTGTCGTTGCATATGGTGGAATGAAAAAGTGCATCGTGAGAGGCGCTCATTAACCATAATGTACTCAAAGAGCTACACAACCACGAAAGTGTTAGCTCAGTGGTTACTATACCCAGAATACCGACAGACCATAATACGGCTGCCCCTTTGAAACAAGTACCCAGTCGGGGCATCAGTTTATCGATCATATCTCCATCTTACGATAAACTGGAGTATCAACATCACTTTTCTCAGCCAATGGCTTAGTGCTCATTGCGCCCAAGATACTCGCTAGCCTTATTTTATATCAGCTCACTAGACAGAAAGAAATTCATATACATGAGTAACAGAAGATTCCGACTCAATCGACGGCGCATTAAGCATATTCCTACTGTGCGATGGGTCTTGTAGCATCAGCATTCTCAAAGGTAGCCGATCTGCAGGCTGATTTCGACTCGGTTGCTCGTACCGTTGCCTGGAACTGCTTCCCTCGCAGTGGCGTTTCAGAGATATCCTTGAATCCGTCAAGATCATTGTCTACTCACTCTGGAATTTTGCAGACATCTCTTGGGCGATCATCATTTTCGGTGGTGTTTACTAGGATTATTCGGTCATCTTTTCCTCTTCAATTTCGTCATGGACGACAACCTGTAGGATGCATTTGTAGAATCCATTGAGGTTTGTTTTGAGTTTTCTGGCACTAGGTCTATCCGCATGGAATGTGCAGATAATATCGTCTTGTTTGACGCTTCTGACGAAGAAGAGAACAAATGACGGGGCTGGTTTGTATGGGATGTTCACCTTCAAAATGCAAAGGGATGTTTCAGGACTGCGGTCTTTTCACCGTCACCTTCTTCACTGTAGACAACTGTCATGAGGCTGAATACTTTCACGTGTTTGTGTTGCATCATCTCGTTAGCTTAAACTACTGTAACAAAGGTGACAAGGACGCCTTTTGTCTCAGCTGATCTGCGTCGTCTGTGACTTCGGGAAGACGTCAGGTTGTCGTTGAAAGAAAGGCCATATAGTGCCTGTGTGATTTTGTTCTTTCGTTCCAAACGCGTCTGCTGTCGACAAAGATATCAGTAGACCTGTAGTGTTTGACTGTCGTTTTCTCCATCAGTTTACTCACACCAACTTGAGTGATCACGTGAGCAACGCGGTTGTTGACCGTTGCGTATTTCGGAACCCATGGAACTTGCGTTCAGTTAGTTAATTCACACAGTCCATGTGACTAGGCAACGCCTTCCACACACCAACTGTACGCGTCATTATTTGCTGAGACCACCAACAGTCAGATAAAGCGGCGTGGTGTTCAACTGGCGACGCGGTCACTAAGTGCGAAGACCCTAACTGCCATTGGTTAAGGTATGTGGATGTCGCCTATCTGGTTGAAGTTCTGGTAATCACTCAACTCACTAGTTAGAAACGCTACCCAATATGGCGACGTGACACAGTTGATGGCGTGCATGCATTCATGGCATTTCCATTTCTTCTGTTTAGGTTTGTTTAGTAGATCTTTTTATCAGTTTACATCAATGTTACAGTGAGCAGTTGCCTTAGCCACAACATCTCTTGATTAGGCTCATGACCGTTGTGTACGAACGATTAAAAAATAGTCTTTATGCACCATTGAACGCACTTGACAGGTGTGCGTGAGGAGGGGAGGGACGCAATGCGGAATTAAACGAAAAAAAAGCTGTAGGACTGTTTTATTATGAACCACTTCAGATGGGATGTACTTTTGCTGACTATCAAGTAAGTGTACTAGTAGGTGGACTGATGCGGTGGCCGAGAATATCCAGTGTTAATACGCCTTAGTCTTGAGTGCGTAGCAAAACTGCACAAACGTGCGTCCGTTATTCTGTCATTACTCCAATGACCATCATAACGTCATCGAGATGGGCATGAGTATTTTCCTAAAGGTTATTGTTATTAATGAATTATTTTACCTAGTTGTGTCATTCACCTCGACAAAGCTGCATTGATGGTGTCATCCCACACAAATGAAGTGGTTAGTTAAAACGCTTTTGAACTTCGGTCTTTTCCTTTATGTTGGCTGCCCCGCTGCGTTAGTGTGATCCGTTTAGTTTGAACGACTCTGGAGACCTAGAATAACATTAGAGGACGTCCATGGATTGACGTCCGCTCACAGTTAACTGGTAGCACCCCGGAATGTGTTTGCTTTTGTATGCACAAGTAAAGTCAGTACGCCTGGAGTAGTTCCGTCACATTGGATCGACGCTTACATGCCTACCCTGTCAATGGCGGCTAGAATTATCTAAAGAGTTTCCAAATTGATTTTAAAATGGAAGTGTTAGTTATCATAATTCGGTATGTGATCTGTATAATTTGTTGTTTAGGGGTATTCACTCGCTCTCTCTATATTCATTGATTTTTTTTTGGTTTTCCATTAGAACAAAGAAGCCAGAATAAAACAACTTCGGCTAGGTCACCGGGTTGGTTGCAAGACCAAAAGACGTCAAAAACGTTTGGAGCGGTCCATCGACCATGTGCACAAATCTGAAGAGCGGAAAGCTGCCAAGGGCTCTAATTTGACAAACCTGGTGGCTATAAATCTACTTCATGATCCACAGACATTTGCTGAAAAGCTTTTTCGTAAGGTAGAACGCTGCTCCGATCGTTTCGAGATACGACTATTTCTGCTGGACTTGATCACGCGGTTGATTGGGTTGCATAAACTTATCGTGCTTAATTTCTATCCGTTCATTCAACGTTTCTTACGGCCGCATCAACGAGGTATGTTTAAGTTTCCACACTCCGCTTTCACATTGGGTTACGTGGCTGTTTGCCAACAGAATTTTGGGGTACTTGTGCTCCAGAAAGTTTAGCGTGATACCTTTAGCAGTTCTAGAGGTGCATTTTTTCTGCTATGACGAACTAAATTCCAGTGGTGTGGAAGCGATTGATTCCTCAACTTGATAGAACACCAACCAAACATGATTTTACAGAGTTTACCGCTGCTAAAATTTGTGATGTATGCGCCGTTGCAATTGTTTGTTTTAAAGGAATTCAATTGGAGACATGCCCCCTCAATTAAACCGGATAAGATAGTACGAGCTGACGGTCCTACTTACCTCAATATAAGCAGTAAAATGTTGTATGCTTCACTGCTGACTATCTTGTATTGTCTGTTTAGTAAAGTATCATCCGGAGTGTTGAAATAAGGTGTTTTTGCCTAGTTACGGCGCTGTTCTTAGTCAACCCAGAAGTAGTGGATTAGTAAGAGTATCATCCGACTCACTTCGATCGTTGAACCACGTTTATTGGGACCAAACACTATTCGGTACTATGGACAAATTTTTAGCATCATTCAGAAATATGTTTTGAATATATCCACTACACGCAGCAATAAAAATAACTGAGGTGGATGAGGTAAGTGGGAATCACACGTCGTTTCGTTGTTCCCACCCCCACGCGAGATAGCTCCTCCTAGGTCATTGATTCTGGCTGCGATTTTAATGAAAACTGCGTTCCTCCGTTGTTTCCGGGGTCTAACTGTTGGACGGTGTGCCCCAACTAAAGTTCTTCATTTTGTCACCTTTTCGCCACAACGACGTTTCGGAGATACTGAAGACATTGTTCTTTCGACATTTATATCATTCAGCCTTGTTACAAAGCTGGGTGTTATATGTTCATTCTGATAAGTAGCTCTTTACTAAGTGTTTTCTGAAGCAACAACTAATGATTTTCCTAATAGCTGCACTCACTGAGCACAGGACAGTGAGTTGCTGGCGACAAATCGTAGCAACTTATGGATTACAGTGGTTTTTCGTGCAAACCGGTACTCCGTTCAGGTTGCCGAAATTCATTTTTGAAGCTGTGCTAGATTCCATAGTTCGCTTATCTTCATCGTCTCTGCAGTTCTTTTTCACATCAGTGATTTTACGGAAACGTTTTTTAATTCCGTTATTTGCAAGTACCTTGTCGAAAGTTCCGGACGTTGTGAACTTTGGCCTCCAATGTATTTTAGTTCCCGCTGTGACATTGGATAAACCGTTAGTTTCCTCATTTCACCTATACGATTGCTCGCGGTAACCGTGACAGATTACGTTTTTAATTAATGCTTTAATCATTGCTACCACTTTGCCGACCTTTTGCTGTTGATTGGCCTTTTTTTCCTAATCGATTTCGAATTGCAGAAGTTACCCGGCTCTTACTGTTCACGACCCAGGCCACTCACGATGAAGTGCCACCAGATGTGAGTTTCATTTTGCATCTGTGTGCTTCTATGATGTCAAAATGATGTCCCATTCAAACCTATCAATCGTATTTCTATGATATCTGTTACAGCAGTTTTACATTACGACTGCGAAGCTTGACCGTTTTTACTTGCTTAAGTTGAACTCCCTAATCGATGACGTTTTTCCGCTCAGTCATGGCTGTATCAACAGATAAGCGGTGATGAAGACAGGTTTTCTTGCATGTTGATTGGTCGAGCTCACTTAGTAAAGTTCTCGATGTGCGTTTATTTGGATTTTTTTGGTCGTGTATTAGAACTCGTCCAGACTTTTCCACGACGCCAAACATTCCTTACCGATCCTTCGGCTCACTGACGGAACGAACGACGTGTCTAATCGGTAACTTGACGAAGATTAATTAAATATAGTTTTCTCCCTTTGTTTTATCTTTGAATTTCAGCTTGTGCTGTCCATCTTTCTGTTACTGTCAAATATCAATGATTTATTGCTGGCGATAGTGATAATGATCCGAATGACTGTACGTTTTTTTCTTTCTGTATCACATTATTATTTTCTAGCTTACTGAGGTTTGGTAACATTTTTGTCAAGCTAAATACTAATTTGTCTATCGACAACAACCCACGGTGAAACTGTTATTGATTACGCATCAATTCTTCCAATTTCAATCGGGATTTTTTTTTAATTATTGCACGTTTTACTTGCTTTACTGTACGTTTGATTATCAATTCGCGTTCTTGAATAAATGTTGCTGTTTTGGTCACTCAATTTGTTCGTGAGGTTTCATAGCGCAAACTTGTTTTCTCGGCTTGACTGTCGGGTGTTGTGCAGGTGATGGAGCCTGTGCTACGAACGATCGCAGACAACTTTATCACAGAACGTGCTTCCTCCGAAGCAATCACAGTGGGATTGAACACAACTCGCGAGATTTGTGCCCGATGTCCGTACGCGATTTCGGTCGATCTTCTCTCGGACCTCATCCAATATCGGACATATAGAAACAAGAACGTGGTGGCTGCCGCTCGTTCCTTGATTCGGCTTTATCGCCTAGTAAGTGCACCCTATACGACCCAATTGACCGACTTCTCCGTATTGCACATTAAATGGGTTATTTATTTGATACGTTTACGACCGGTCCTTGTGTTTCTTTCTGCAGAAGGAACTTATCGTCTCTGTGTGTCCGATCTAGTGAGTTAGTTAAGATGAAACCTCTAGCAGTTATTTTCTACTCATGCTTACAGTGCTGATAGTGGTTCAGTAATAACGACACCACATTATCAGTCACTCGGTCTAAGGTTCGTGCCCAACTGTCTCTGTTTAAGTTTGACCAACCCGCATACACCGGTACGTTAAACAGCAGCATACGCCTAAGGATTCGAAAGCTAGAAACTTTTCGTAAACGTGCGCTGCTACTCTTCTTTCGCTATTTACGACAGTTGTTCTACGCCTTCAATTTGTCTTTCAATTCTGATTACAATTTTATGATGATTGTTAGTGTGCTTCCGACCAAACAACCAAACACACCTGTTCTGCTACCTTCCCGTACTTATTTATAACATCCTTGGCCTACATACATACATGTATAGGCGGTCATGAGCCCAGGTAAGGTGGCACTGCGGTTTGAGCGATCGTTTGTCATAAAATTTAGCGAGAATATTTCAGAGAGAAAGGGCATGTTCACCACATGTGTGCTTGAGCATTCATAAGACCTTTTCCCTTCAGTTCGTTGGACATGGCCGTTGTCATCCAACGGTCACATGTTTACCCACTCACATATTTCCCTAACACCTCATGGAACACTTTTGTATTTAACGAAGGTCATAGTGTGAGCTGACAGAGTTGCAGTCGGACCTAATTCACTTGATCTTGCTACAGGCTGTTTGAACAGGTGCCTGTCAGCTGGCATTCCGTCACTCATTGACTACGAACGTCGGAAGACCGATGTAAAATGTACCATCTTTTAGCGCTTCCATAACAGCGTTTAACACATTTTATATCAGTGTGGAGCATCAGAACCCTTTGATGTTAAACCAACATCGGCTTCTTTGGAAAATTAGGTATGGTCCATTATACCTTCGCGTTCGATTGGACGTTGCTATTCTCATAGTAATTGTTGGTGAGAGACCAACTAGCTCGATGGTACGATGAGTTTATTCTAGGACCTGCTCAACAGTGATTAACTCTTTTGTTCCGCTTATGTTGTTCCTCTCCCCTTATCCGTTTTCCCATTACCATTGTTCAGATCAATCCAGCTGCTCTCCCACGTAAAGAACGGGGTCGTCCAACAGAAGCGCAAATGGAAACTCTGGCTAACCTCAACTCCTCCGACGGGACTGGTTTGGCTCTGGCATTCGGCCAGTCAACTACTGCTCAGTTTGTTCCGGGTGCGGAGGCGTTGGTATTAGCCGAATCCTTACAGAAGCAAAATCTAATCTCGAAAACCGCTAAACGTTCTACGATTGCACGTGAAACGGATCGGTTGAGAATAGATGACACCGCAGAACAAACCAAAGACGTTGATGAAGGTATTCATACAATGGGATGGTTAAATGTTTATTTGTATTTAACGCGAAAAGAACGCATGAAGTAGCAAGCGTGCCAAAAGTATAGGGTGGCTAAGTTAACATAAGTGCGTTATCGATTAAACGCAACAGTTAAATTTATGTTTTGCAATCGCATTGTTATGAAACAACCAGATAATGAGCTTTTTCATGTTTAATTAAAATCCGCGGTTTGTATTGGGTATCTGCTACATCACCTTTGATATGAAGGCTGTTTTCTAATGCGATTATACTTCTATGTTACGATTTCTATCTGCATGTACCACGTTTACCACTTACAGGTGTGTGTACGTCGTACATTGCCTAGTTCTAATACGGATGTGTAGCCTAATTATATTCAGCTCGTGACTGAGTAGTTAATTTGACGGGAAACATAATGTACTATATGGATCCTTTTTAAAGTACATAATGTTTTCAGTATCCCAGTCAGTTAACTTCTATGTTTGTTTTGTTTACGGGAAAAGATGAGGCTCGTTCGTGAATAAATAGCGCGGACGTCCTCATGGTATAGGTACTATTCATTGCATAGTGTTATCTGTTGTGTTTGAGGACTCGGGACTTACATTATATATATATATATATATATATATATATATATAATTCACTATTCTGTTAATTGTTTCGTGTATTTGATTCAAAATGATAGTCCCCCTGTTTACCGCGTTCGGTGAGATAAGTGATTTTTGTGTTTGTCGTTCCTCTCGCATGTGAATGGATGGGAATCGGTACAGTCTGTTTAGCCTGATGGATGATTATGTGAGTGGTAAAAGTGCAACACTAATCATACACAAACGCCACGAAATGAAATATGTCCACTAAAAGAAAATCATCATCATAATCATCATCATAACAGCCATAAGCCTGATCAGAAGGTGCTACGGCTTGGGCCGCCTCTTACCTTCGCAATGATGTGGAATATGCTAGAAGAAGTTGTAGAATAATACTGATAACTGTAATAAAAGAAGACTAAGCGGAAGAACTGGAAACGGTATTAATGCAGGTACGCCATTGGTTACGGCACACCGCTCCCGATGATCATAGAGAACTTTTCGACCTCGGACATCGTCGTTATAAGCAAGAATCTGTTCGTTCTCTCAAAACGACCTAATTTTGCCTATTTCTCCATCAAACTGTGGACAGGGAGTTCAAAGTGAATATAACACCTTTCTGGAACTACTATTTTCTACTGTTCCCATAGGTTTATTTCGGTACAATTTGATAAAGTTAGCTCTTCATATGCCATCGATTCAGCTGTTGATAGTTTTCATTCTTCGTTTCCGTTTCGCCGCTTACTTTCGCGATTCCATCCCAGCATCAAGGACATCGTAACTGGTGCATGCCTTATTTTGGCGTAACGAACGTTTCCAGCTGTGCGAAAGGCAGCTTTTGAAAGTAGGTGGAAATCCATGGGAAGACCCCAGTCCTGACTGCGTTCAATAAGGGACAAAAACGATGTGCAAGGCCGTAGTCGATCAAACACAATGAAGATGGATTGACAAGTACGGCACCGTACGTCAGTAAACTGTATGACGTCCATGTATCGAATGTGGTTAGATGCGTCTTGAACTAGCCTACACGATCCGGTGTGTTCTAAGCGTTTCGTGGTTTGAAACATTATGAATGATCGCACCGGGGTGTCCACTATACGGATGTAACCGGAATGACCGTTGTATGGGGGTAGCAACTATGGGGTAATCGAAGAGCCCAAAGTTGACCGTTTTGCACGAAGGTATATGGTGGAGATCACAATAGATTAGTGTTTCTGGGTGACCTACTCACTTGTCTCAGTGTCGTCGGACGCTCTCCGGATTGCCGGTTCCACTTACATAGGAGTGACGGAGAGGCAACTGCAGATCAGGATGGCAGAGCATTCGCCTAAAGATCATCCACACAAGGCACCAGCTTCATCCATTGCGCGACACGTGCTCGAGACAAATCACGACATTGACAATCTGTCGGCACCGGAATAAACGCTTATTCCATTTTAATGAGGCAATTGTTATTAAACGACTGAAGCCGCCATTGTGTGTGTAGAAGAAACTGTTTACTAAATTAGCATTACCCTAGTGGTGCTTGTGGGTTTCCCAATACCTGTCATTGTGCACTTAATAGGATACAGAAAAGTCAGTTCGAACAGAGATCGTGCAATATAACACTACTAGCTTGTCTTTTCCAGTTCATTTCGGAGAAAGCTTGTTTCAATAATCCTTGTTCACTTTGTTTGGTCATTGAAGTGCGACCGAATGAGTTACTCCCTGATTTCGACCTAACGCAATCTTAATCTCTTGTGCCTGAGCCCCTACTCACATTAGTTCAGTGTATGGACCGGCTGATGACAAGCTAAACTACAAACGGCGTGCACTGTAATTTTCCTAGTTTACTCTAGTGGTTCATCTACAAGGGATAGTGAGCTGTGCTTTGCGCACCGTATTGTGTTGGACTCGACGTCACAGTTTATATATGTGAACAACTTACCAGTATAAGATAACTGGGGTACCAGGGAGTGGGTAGTCAACTGGATACCGAACGTTGGCCTCGCTGAAGGGTTGATCAGTACTGAGAATCGCATTGCCCATGTTTGGTAATTATAACTTGTCATTACTTGTGTGCGAACCGAAGCGACTCTAATAATATCAGGTGTTGTTCGACATGCGCTAAACATCGATGGTGCTACAATTCTGTCGGAAGATGAACCGAGTCAAGTTTGTTTTTACTGTTTAGTTATGTCAGCAAGACTGACCAAGGTTTTTCATGCTGTGATAATGATGTGGATCGTCATCCTCATCATCATCACGATTACGATTTCAGTTTTGGTCTGTTGCGAGCATAGTCGAACGGAAGGATTCGCAGTTGTTGTGATTTGATCTGTGCAGTATTGACCCTATATTCACTCTGAGAATCAAAACTTGTTTGTGCTGCTTCACATCAACTTGCGTGTTTGTTTTTGTTGACTGCTGTTTTAAATTTACAGATCTCGAATCTTGGCAGTCATGTTCTACTGATGAGGCATCAGAAGATGAAGAAAATGATAACGGTGATGAAGATGTACCAGAAAAACAAAAAGAAATGGCAATGACAACCGATGGGAATGATGCTTCAACGATTCACTCAACGACTTCACTCAAAGGTACTAAGAACGATGAAGGTTGGATCGATGTGTTCCATTCATCCGACGAAGAGGAGGATACGTTAACAAAATTGCCAGAAATCAATTCTACTGACCTCACATCCAAGGCAGTGGAACTTGCGTCTTCTCGTGTTTTCACACAGGAGGAGTTTGAAGCTATGCGTAAATATCAGCAAAGAAAACAGGTAAGGATTATTTGTCCATCATTCTTCCTGGGACTGTGCTGGATATGTGTAATACTTAATGCCTTAGGTTAACACTGTTTTGTCCGGAAGGAATGTCTATTTTGTTTTGATGTTAAGTAATACCTCGAACCAGTTGACGAGCTCGTAACTGTGTCGTCACCACGCTAGTTAGTTTTCAGTGTTGTATCGTGTGGAGCCAAATTTGTGCGTAATAAGCCACAAACTCCGTTATAAACGATTGCTCCATTTAGTTTCGATTACTCATGCAGTTGCCAGGAGTTTTGGTCAAAAACGTGTGTCAGGAAAAAACGACAGATACGAAATTTCATATTCTTGTGCTGGTTTCAATTATGAAGGTACGTTTCACTTTTTCCTAGTTTACTGTCTGAGCCCGTCTTTGTACTATTTCTCATTTGTAATTGAGCTACTGGCAAATGTCAAGTAGTACATTTTTAACAACCGTTTATTGGCTGACGTGGTGTTCTTTACGATCTTCGACTTCCCATGCAGAAACGTTTTGCTACTTTGGGTTCGCGAAATAAACGAAAAGCGGATGAATCCGAATCGTTCTTTGATGTCGATACGGAGAATGAGGAGGAGGAAGAAAACGGCGGGGGCAATGCGAATGGCCAGTTAGTTAGCATGAGTGCAATTACGCGTCTTGTGAAACGGCCGAGGCAGACGAAGGCAGAGCGATTGGAAGCAGTTCAAGAAGGTCGAGTCGGAAGAGAAAAATATGGATACAAGGTAAGAGACTTTGAACTGAGTTGTTTCTAGCCCTATAACTTTTATTTTTGGGATCCCTGACAAAAAACTTTCAAATCGCGGGGCAGTAAAAGAAGTTGTCTTGCTGATGGTGCCTTACTCTCACTTATAACTTGGTTGTTTGTTTGCAAGGTGTAGGCACTTCGATGTTGAATGTTTGAAAATAGACGAAGCTATTTTTAGTAGTTAGGTCTCTTTTCCCCTTTCTTTATTTCTTCCCCATTCCTGCACAGGGTGCTTTTTTCATAGCTGGGTGACAGTTAAACACCAACGTGAACCACTAATACATTACTGTCTATGATGATGATTGTGATGATTTTGAGCTGTGTTGTTGTGTAGGTGCAAAAGCTTCATTATTTTATCACATTTTAGACGATGCAGCAGCACACTTTTTCTGTTCACGTGTTTTATGTTTTCACGCCTTACGTTATTGACTAATGTTTTATCTTCACTGCTGGATGATAAATTGGACTAGGTAACAACGTTCAGACGAGCCTCGCCAAGGTTTTAACTTTCATGGTCGTCGATCTTTACTTGTTGCGTTGTTACACTCATATATGTAGGTTGTTAGAATGATCTCCGTCGGGTACTGATGATTGATTGTCATGCTGTTTTTATAAGTGAAAGCGTCTCGTCAACATTCTCCTAAGCAGATGTCCTACCTGGAACGCTGAACTGGGTTGAAAAAACGAGGAACAACACAACCATCAATGTTTTGTTTTCTTCATTGATAACGTATTGGCCCATCATTGCTGAGGTCTGCAGTGTCTACCTTTATTTTACTGTGGTTTTGTCTTATTTGCTGCCATGTCTACTTAAGTGTCCATCCAATTCATGAAGACGTCTGAAGTTGAGTAACCTAGAGAATCTTTCGGTCGTCAGCCTTAACCAATCAAATTGAAGTCCCTGATTTCATTCATTCTATTGGGTAACGCGGTTGGCTACTGTTGAAGTCACACTTTTGGTCGCTACTAGTCGAGTATCATTCATCTTCGATCGTAGCATTTGCCTTCAGACAAGCCCTTTGATTACATTGTTTTGACTGAGTGTAAAAGACGAACACCGAGAGATGGGTATTTATTGTGACGTTTCAAATCCATACTGGGATCCGTTATCAGACAAAATGATGATGGAAAATTTGCAGATAGGTTACCAGCTGGTCAGCATGTTTGTCTGTTTGCCGCTCGTTTTCACTGTATTTGTGTGACCAATAGGGTGTAGTGAGTGTTGAGGGCGATATATGTGTCTGCTGATAACATTGTGAGAGGAGATCCCTTCTACTAATGCGATCACCCTGGCGTCCGCTAGTTTTACCTCGTGACCTGTTGCACAGTGTTGCCAAAGGTGGTCTTCTAGTCTGTCCGTTTCAATGCTAATTGATGTTCTTGTACACGTGTCTTCAGCTGTTTACCACTTTCTCCCGCGTAGGATTGGTCACATTCTTGGCAGGGAATAGAGTATATTATACCCATTCGTTTATGCACTTCAACTGGATTTGTGATCTTACAGGGCTTATTTCGGAAAATGTTTGTTGGCGATTTTAACTGCAGGTTTTCCCATACTGCGCTCAGTTGCCTCCGGGATTCCTTTACTTAAGGTAAGGTGATGACCTTATTTCTCATGTAGTTAGAGACAACACTCGGTCGAGTCCTGGCGTACGCGTGATTGATCGTGTAATTAAAAAAATGGATACAAAATTAAAGGGGCGCAACTCCTCACAACTGGAACGTCATTGGCTTTGATTCCATGCCATTTTCGACGTGGGCTGCCAAAGATGATTTTCCTCTTTAGGTCCCCAGCCAGAAAACTGGTTAAGCTGTACAAACACTGACTCTGAACGTTAGATCTATCATCATTTGGACCTGCGTCATATAGTGGCTATTTGATTGCCGTTTCTAACCTAGCCAAAGTCGTGCGAAAAGCACGAGACTCCGTAAGCGATGAATGAACGTTCGCAGTGCGTTTCTGAGCCGTCGAAGCTTACGTTTATCGGCATGCTGAAAGCACATCGATCAGCCTTATCTTCGATTACGCGATGTTCTCTCTACTTTCAGTACTACGGAGACACTACTGGTCAAACGCAGACAGTTTTTAGACATCATCCATGTACACGTATGAACGTAGGTTTCACAGTCATGCGGGCAGATTGCGTTCTCAGAGGGTTGTGCACTCTGTCCGTTGATAGAAGGGTAATGTCACGCCAGTACGATTGCTGTTTGATTATTGCCATTGTGGAAGTTGGTATACTTAAAGAAGCTTACACTGTAAGAAAAGTATTGGAACAAACGTGTGGCCTATCAGTTGATCATAAGATCAATCAGATTCGCTTTAAACACTTCAACAGAAGTTCGAACAATTCGTATGACGATATTTTCTCCATTTCGCCACACATTCGACGCTGAGCCCCATCTCTTGATTGGGTGTTCAACAAGGTGCAACCATCTGAGATACCTGAGGCGAAAATTTGATAACAGACCGAACCAACTGTTGTCAGTAGTATATTACGCCTGTGCAGTACTCTTGCTGTGTTTCCGGTGATTTTTATTTTGTCTCTGGAACGCAGTTGGCTCGTCAAAAAAAGTAGGCTCCTTCTACAACCTCTTATCTTTTTTCCTGTTCAAGTGAACTGCTCGCCTGTTTATTCTGACACGTTTTCCTCAAGATGTTGATGATGTAGTAGACACAGTTTTACATCCCAGCGAACACCCCTTTTTCTTGTGCTGGTCGTAGCCTGTTCGCAAGGAAGATATCAATATGCTTGCCGTGTTTGACCATCGTTGTCTCCGCCAATTAGCCCACATTAAGTTGACTGATCGCGTGAGCAATGCGGCAGTTTGCCGTCGCGTATTCCGGGATGCGCGATCAATTGGTCAACTACTCACGGTGCATAGCTTGCGATGGTTAGGTCACTTACTTCGTATACCAGCTGAGCGTTTACCGTACCGAGCATTAAATACTGAGACCACCAACACTTGTGTGAAACCACATGGTGGTCAAGCATCAACGTGGTCTCGAAATATCAACATCCTGACTGTTGCTTTGAGCAGAGTGGGTAGGTGTCGCCTGCATGAATGGGGTCCTCTTGATCACTCAAATCGCTGGTTGGAGACGCTATCCGAGATGCCAATGTGTCATAGTCAATGGCTTACCTGCATCCATACCATTTCTAGTTCTTCCACCTAGTCTTCTTTTAATAATTTTCAAACTTCTTAGTAGCGTTTTCTTCCAAGATATTCCACGTCACTGTTGAGGTGAGCGGTGGCCCAAGCCACAGTACCTTTTGGTCAGGCTCATGGCTGCCATGATGATAATGATTTACTTGTGCTGGACACTGACAGGTTTGATCAATTGATCTGTTTTTAATTTCGTCACCCTCAGTGTTATGGCAACACCACATTTTGTTCACTCACGGCAGTCTACTTTCTTTTGATCGCCGAACTATTCCAAAGTTTCTCTTCACATAATTGAAGGTTATTTTATTCCACAACCTTATCTGTTAACTTTGTTTGGCAACTGTTTCTAGCAAACTAAAATACAACCTTTTTGTATTTCCTGTCTGATATATAATCATGACTTATTCTCCTGTTAATCGCCCATTATTGCATGCTTTCTTCTACCGCATTGTTTTCAAAACTCCTTGTAGTAGTTTACACTGTTGATGAGACGATCTAAGTAGATGTCCAAATGTGGTGGCGTTCTCCTCCACAGTGTTGACCAGTCATTGTTCCCAAACATGCCTTATTATGTGAAACAAATTTTTCCGAGGGAATAGTTTGTTTCATTCATATAGAATACGTCTTCAACATGACCGTGCACGTACGGCGCTGCACAACAGTTCACTCTGTCATTTATTTATTCCTCACCTAGTATATTTATTTTTAGTTAGTAATTTTCGCCAGATTCACATGCAATTTGCATATGAACACGTTTACCGATACAGTTGTGCGTTCACATTGAACATTCATCGTTTGAAACTTGATATCCTACTCGAACCGAAAGGTAGACTTTACCTTTTGTCTGAAGAGAGTTAACAATTTAACCATCGCACTATTAGGCCCATGCCAAACATCTAGCTACAATCATCAACTAACATTACCTAGTATTTCGGATCGTTTTGATAGGCTAATGGTAACAAGAGTATAAACAATTTTCGCCTTATACTTCAATACGTGAAGCTCGCAGTAGCTCAATGGTAACAACGGTACTGGTGAATTATGCGATTGCCGTTTCAAGTACTGAACTGATACTCTCTAAATTCGGCGGCCTGATCGTATCTGGGCTACTTATAGCGCACGGTATGTCACATAGGCCTGAAAGTTTTTCCTGTAGAACTATGAGATGAGTTTTGTCATAATCGGCCTTGAAAATGCAATTAAAGATTTATCGTTTGTTATTACTGTTAACCCTCATCTTGAGGTATTCGGCAGCAAGCGGATTACTTTCCCCACATGTCGTGAACCTTTTTCTATATCCAACTAACTTACGTCCATGTCATAAAATTTGCTGGAGCATGCGAGTGTTCAAATCCAATTAAAATTGTTGGACACATTGAAGGTTTTATCTACACTCTCGTGTCATGTTAATTTTAATGAACAGACATGTAATATTTTTATGTTCCCGTTCTTTTTCAAAGGTGAACCGAATGAACCCGCATGCCAGTACGACAAATCGCGAAAAAGCTAAAGGCAAAACTTTCCAGATGATCAAACATAAAGTACGGCAAAAGGCCAAACGTAGTTTTCGCGACAAACAGATCGCTTTGAGAGATCAACTACGTCATATGATGAAGCATATGCGATAACAAGCACGAAATTCGGACGGACTCTTTTCTTTTTTTCATATCTCTGTATAAAATCGATTATTATTCATCGGTCGAGGATCTCGATTCACTTGTAATAAAATACGATTCTCAGAAATGATATGTGTTTACTGAGACAGACAGAAGGCATATTGTGTTGCTACACAAGTTTTTCTTTGTATGGTCTCTTCCGATTTTTGCAGCAGGTCCACACTTTCTGCCTCATTGTTGCCCTGTTTTGTTAAAGAATCCGTTGATTCTTTCGTTACATGCATTAGCATCAGCAGTTCCATGAATTCTCAACTGAACTCGGTTGAATGAAAAAATTTGCGGAATCGGCTCGCATCAAAACGTGTCATGTGGCAATGGAAATGGACTGTCAAACTTAGATCTTCGTCTTCGGTTCTCGTTGTCTTATTTTAGTCATTCAGTGTCTGAATAAGTGGTCTGCATTTCTGGTCGGTATGACGGTATCCTCGGGATGAATGCTGCAGTCAACTCAGTCACCTATTTCCGTGTCCCCTCCGTGCCCGCGGGATTCATGATCGACTATGATCTTGGATCTCTCGTTCTGGTGGTCTGTATGGATCACCACCAAAACTTGTGAGGTCATCATTAACGGTAGTAACCACCCGGAACTGATTGTGAGTTGCCCTCCGGTGGATCAAATCAGTTGTCGTCAAGATGGTCTCAATCTACTTTAGTTTCCGTATGTCCTAAGTGCTTTTTCCAATCTGCGTAAAGCCGTGCTCTATACTGAGTGGTTTGGGGGCGGGCGTTCGGTCGCAATATCGGTTGCTAACTAACCGGCGCTAATTCAGAACAAATAACATGAAAAATCCCACAGACAGCACATTCTTTTGCCTTTTGACCTTTATCCTGTTCCTGATTTTCGGCTGAACTATGCTGACTTAGTTGGTCGCCGGATCAGAGCACGTTAGTTTCATATTTATTTTCGACTTCACTCCTCTAGCCAACTCACCAAGTGCAGAAAATCACGCTCCATTCTCTGACAGCGAGTTGGTTTTTCATCGTACTTCATCTATGATCAGATGACTACAGTTCGAAGCATTCCGTAATCCTAATTCAACCGACAAGTACGATAAGAAAACATGAGGTGTCATCGTCTCATTTATTCTGATCGGTCGTATGCACAATAGAACAAAACATTCTTTTAAAGATTGCAGTTTGTCGTAGCCAGTGGCGTACCTACATGCACAACATTGTTAGTTCTTGTTTTTATCAATTTTTATCTCTTGGTAAGTGTTTCCCTCTCGTTCATCCACGTCAGTGTTTTAGCGAGCGACAGCTCGATCTACAGTGTTTTCTGATCTGGTTCATAGTCGTTGTGAATGAAGGAGTTGAACGTCTCTTGTGGATTTGAATGTTCATGCAAGGGGATTATGTGGTAGACGCTATCAGTTTCACAGAACAAACACCGCCTGTATCAGCACAACTAACCGCGTCTGCTATAAGGTTCCCCCGTAAACGCGATCCTCGTAATAACCCATTCTTGTCATGATTGGAGGTAACAGATTGCCAAAATACTACCTAACACCAGGCGGCTCAAAGATTAGTGATTGCTGCAATGATATTAGACCAGTCTCTGACTGTCTTCCCGGTTAACAAGGGTTCTTTAAAAGACGATTACTTTGAAAGAAGCAGGTCTAGATTACATCCACCGTCCCTAATGAATATTTCTGTTTTTTTTCTTAGTGTTGATGACAACTGGTCTTTCCAATTTCTCCCCTCAACCAGAGTCTACCGGTCACTTCCTAACGTTTCTGCGAACTCCTTAAACAAACGGTTGTTTATCTATGGTAGATTTTGTTTTTCGCCTGGACTGTGCACGGTTAGTAATATTGGGTGGAAGTGTGAGCCCCACTGGAATGTTCACAGTTGGAAATTTCGACTGTGTGCTTGATCGATCTACTTCCCTGACCAGACATTTTACGTCTCCATGTGTTTACTTCAAACAGTCTGGACTTGAAAACCGTTGATGTTAACGTTATTATGTGACGGACATATTGCGGAATCACACAAGTGGCTTTGTGCGTTATTGGTAAACAGTTGAAAACGGGAATATTGGTCAAGAATCACCTCTCAGTTATCAACCGCGATAATACGGTAGGTGGGCTACAGTTGTGTTTAACTAAGTTTCTGCACAAACATTATTACTAGTCAGTAAATGTTCGATGAATATTTTTATTATAGGTTGAACATCAACTACGATTGATTCCATCTGTCAAATTCTCATAGACCTTCCAGCGGACCCCTTTCGAAAAGAAGCACTAGACTCGAGTTTCGCTCTCATTAGAGCAGCTCGTCAGTAGTGCTTCTTTTCGAAAGGGACCGACTGGAAAGTCTGTGGGAATGCGACAGCTACGATCAGTTGTGGGTGATGCCCAATTTATATGGAAAAATAAAATCCCCACTACTCAGTACTATTTTCCCTGTTCTACTAACCATTACAGTTAAGGACCGAAATTCAGCAGTTACCCAACCGTATAACAGACAGCCCATTATTAGTATTTTCATCTTTCGGTGTGATCTTCACCGTTGTGGTCAATCGTGCCATAAGTATAGACTAAGATACAACTACACACGATCTGCGATATAAAGATGCCCATCAGACTGCGACCGATTTTCACCCTCCCTCTTTTGCATCGACCTCTGTACAATATATAAGAAAATAGTTTACGTAAAACGTCTGTTTACGGTTCACAATTCGAGTCAAACTAGAAAACAATCTCTATGCTGTCACAGATGAAAGGCGGTCCGATGTCGTCTGACTGGATTGTAAGCTGACCTGTTGGCCACGCATGCATACACATATGATCTCACATGTTAGGAGGTTTACACGGCCTGTCAGAAGGCACAGGCCAGTGGGGAATTGCTTTTTGCCATACTGAATCCGACACGTTTGCGCTCTGCAGCCATCAAGGACGGGGGCAACTAAACTGGATGACAGGAATGCGAGAGAACAATCGATCTGCAAGCGGACACAGGGTTGATGGAGATGGTAATCCGTTGGAGTGTCAAGTGCTCATCGAACTCTACCGGGATTAATAGTTCATTTCCAATCTGAGGTCATCCGAAATGCTGTCACATAAATCTTGGTCCACGCGAATATGAGTATCCAATATCTGCAAACCGGAAAACATCAGACATTATGTTTGAAGACACTTTTGGTGATGTGTGTATCGGAGGGGAACATTACTGAATCAAGTGACTGCTTTCTGTCAAACATGATCGGATAAACAGGCAGCTGTCAGTCCATCCCTGTATCATGTGTGTTGTGCGTCTGATGATTTTACTAAAATAACCTTTGAGATGCGAGCAAAAGAAATTCACGGTTGGTCCCTTTTGGAAGTTTTCACTTAGGAACCAAAATTTCGGAAATGCCTGTTGTTTTGGTCGCAGTATCTCACATTTATTAGAGCTTCTGGTTCATAATCTCAGAAACAGCGTAATGTTGACTAACATAGATTGTCGGTAAGACTCTTCAATTTAACAACAAACAGCGCTTGTGACTGTTCAAGATTTCTGAGCGGTGGTGTGGGTTTAAGTGGAGCATTGCACCCTACCGATAATTCAATCGTTTCGATCTAACAGGTCCAACTTGTGATAACTGTGTCCATATCTGTACGGGATCGGCGGGGCACGGTATGCCAGTTGCGGCTGTCGTATGCGTGCGTCAAAGTTGTGTTGCGATGTATGACTTGTTACTAACACAGTCAGCATATTGTAAATTCATTTTCCATTTATCTTCCATACTTACATGCAATGGTATGCAGTAGTAGTATGCAGGGAACCTGGCGTTAACTCTGACAATTATCTCACTATGAAGGACATTCTTCTGTCCCGATGCGTGGGCCTTGACTATGATAGCACCCCGTGTGCCCTGAAGAGCCTTTGATTTCGTGGGACTGACCGTTTACCCTGTTCTCTACTTTCTCGTATATTTTTTCTCGATTCTAAAATCCGTTTCTTATATACGGCACAAGTAATTTTTCATTTGATGGCTAAGCTGTTAACGTTAGCTATTCTTTTGAGAGGACTGGTCAACTGTTCAGTGTTGTTAACTCTGCAGCGTCCCACATTTGACAGACAGCTTGTTTTGATATTCACCTTTCTACATATCTGTTGCTTAATTTTGGTGTCACCGTTTGTTCTTCCTTTGAACGAAGATGTGTATATTGTCCTTCAAAATAAACGATATAGTAGTAAAAGTTTGCACTTTTGTATAGAAAATGTGCCACTTATGCCGCGGTATAGCTGTCAGCATATTTATACTGTCATTCTTGTAAATATGACAGGTAGCTGGTGTTGGTTCTCATTACTTCATTGACGGTGGCGGTCTCTCACTGTCACATCCGAATGTGTACCCCTTGGCATTCATTGCTTTGTCCTTCAGTACAACAGGTTGGTTAGGGTTTGTATCACAGTCTATCGCACGAGACGCATCTAGCCTTCCCTCTCGTCAGTAGTTGAGTATGACAAGCTGGGTGAGCAAGTGAAATGGCACTGGGCCGGTATGCTTCCAACAGGTAACTTAGGGCAGTGGATAGGTTATGGGTTTTGAAGCTGTGGTAGTTCGCAGAGTGGCGATATTCATTGTGCCATCTTATGTTGAACTATTGAGTGTGGAAAAAAGAGAAGTGATAAGAAGAACCATTGAAGGAAGCGACCGGTGTTCACGGAATGATTGAACAAAATCTTAATAGATGGCCCACTTAATGTTTACCAGAATGAAAGTGAAAAACAACGGAAAATATATGATGCAAGAACGTGTATCAGTCAGTCTTGTTCTCTTCATAGGTTGGATGACTGGCACACTGACAGGCATTATTGTGATACGTTTAGTTTCTTATCAATAACAGCAAATATGGAGACTTAGAAAAGTGTATTGTAAAGTCATCTACGTTTGAAGTTTGTCTCATTCGTAAAGTTTACCCAGAACTCAATACTTCAACTGCAGAAGCATCAAGATAGCATCAAGAGAACAGTAGAAGCGATTGTCAGCTAGGAAAGGAAATGATTCAAGATTAGTCAAACAAACTGCCCTTTTGAGGAGAAAACTGATCAAATTGATTCTTAGGCGTGATCGATGCAGAGGGTAGGAAAGTGAGGTTTACAGAATATACACACTTCCAAGTTTAACTCGAGATCTAGTCTAGCTAGCTGGTAAAACTCTGACAACCAGCGGTTGCTTGGTTGCAGAAAGGTTCATTACTGAAGGTCACACCAAATCTGTGTTCTAAGGTATCGTGCTAAATGTAAAAGGGTTGTATGCTAATGGCGTGATGATATTGGCATGGAATTTATGGTGCTGACTTGTTCATGAACCCCAATTCTCTCTGATCTTTGTCGGCGGGTATTTGTGTGACTCAGGTCCCGTAAACACGAGGACTGATTTTACTGATAATTCGGAGATTATTTTCTCAGTATAATTAGTGTATGCTTTTCGTGTGAAAATATGTCCTGACCTTTATTCAGGTGGGTGTTAAACCAATCTGGTTACCAACTATTCACTTACTGCTGTCTCGAAATATCCATGCACACATATACATCATAGTACATCAAAGTCGTTGTGACGATAGATATCACTAGTGCCCGTAACTGTCCGAAAAATAGTTTTTTGTTACAACCGTCAATAACAGACAAGCAAAAATGTTGGTATTGTCCATTTTTGCGTTTGTTATCGCGTTTCATATATCCAAGAAATGGAATCTAACTTACGTCAACGAAACAACAGCGCGGTCTAATCTCACCTTTTCATTGCTAGCTAAAAATGTCAACCGCGTGGAGGCGTGCGGCACTGTGGTTTGAAAGTCTGAAATATTTTTAGTTTTTGCCTTGGGACACACCATAAAAGTAGAACCAGTTAATTCCACTAGTACGTTTTCACACACATCTGATACTTGTTGCACATGGTCATAATAAGTCACCCTCAATTAGCAGAGTGTGGTCGAAACGTCTGGAATGTCGTGGTTCAGATTGTTTTAACTCAAATCATAACTGTCCGCACTACGCATTTCGATAAAGGTTTATCAACGGTTCTCCAACGCAGCGGCTAGAATATATATATATATATATATAATATGCTGGAACCACCAACCGTTATGTAAAGCCACCTGATCGTCAGGCAACAGCGCGGTCGTGAAATGTGGAGATCTTGACTGTTCCACAAAGTAGAGCGGGTAACTTTCGCCTGCTTGATTAGTGTCCCCGTGTTTACTGAAATAGCTAGCTGCAAACGCTATCCTGCGGTTTTCGAAAACATGATGTGTATGTGATGCTTGTGTGCATTCTGTTTTGCTTATACGTTCAGAACTGTGACTTATCAGGGAGGAAGACATCAAAAGTCTTGTTGCGTCTGACCTTCATTGTTTAGACCACCTAGCCAACCCCAAGTGCAGTGATTGTGTGAATAGCACGGTCCTTCTCCGGCGCGTATTTTGGAACTCTTGTGGTGCACGAGTAACTGGTAAACTAATCAGGTTGCACAATCTGCGGTTGTTAGTCTGCCTACCCCACTTATCAAATGAGCGTCTGCTGAATCGGGCATTGTTTGCTGAGAACACAAAACTAGGACATAATCGCGTGGTGGCTAAGCAGCGACATGGTCACGTAAAATGAAGACCCTAACTATTCTGTTGAAAAAGATGGGTAGGTTCCGCTTGCTTAGTTAACATCTTCTTGATTGCTCAGATCACTGGTTAGAAACTGTGTCCGAATTGACGGTGTACCGCAGTTAATGGCATGCCTGTGTTCGTAACGTTTCAGGTTAATCCGCATTGTCTTCTTTTATCAATTCTTATTCGTTTCGGAATCATGAACATTTCCGGTAAGTGGATAACTTGGACATCGCCTGATAAAGCGCTTCTCCCAGTTCACTTAGCATTTGAGTGCACGTTGTTACCGTTGAAAAAGACAGCTATCGTCCGATTTAATTGATTTTAAGCAATACATATCGCATTTTAATATCTTCTGAATCTCGACCTCGGATTCGTACTTCATTAATAGTCTCGCCGCTGTTGGAAATAATCAGATAGTAGAGACCAGTCTGCAGTTAGCAGTCAGTTCGAGCTGGCCGTCTGAAACGGACTGACTATCTAACTAATGGGGTGTCTCTACGTCAGTTCAATAATCAAGTCACTTGGAGTTGCGGTGACGTCTACATCGGCAGAACAGATCGGTGCCTACGACAGAGAATGGCTGAACATATGCTTAAGTGGTTGATGTGCGCCATGACGCAACAGGCAATGGCAACAGAGCAAGTGAGGCGAAATCCGACCCCATCCATAGCAAAACACATCATGGAAGCAGTTCACGTTGTTGACCTCACCACTTCGTTTCAAGTACTACTGCGTAATCGGAATCTGAGATTGCTTGCCTTCTCCAAAGCAGTGTTAGTTAATACTCGCTGTCCGGTCTTGTGTGTGCATAAACTGTTGACTCATGCAGTTTATCTGCCCTGGAACCGACAACGGTCCTTGTTTTATGTAAACCCAATCGTTAATTATTCCTGTTGTTGTTGCTACCCGTATGTCCCATATATTCCAATGTTTTACGTTCGTCACTGAAGAGAGTAAACAAAATCTTAACATCTGGCGAAGTATGTCTTCTATCGTTACTGGTGAACTGGATCAAGGGAACTCTATAGTTTAAAAATCAACTCATTAAACCGGAATACTGGAGAATTAAACTAAATCACTGGGAGCGTGACCTGCCATTCAGTACACTATGTTTTCCATTGAGTTAGCAAGTATGGTGAGACAGCGAACAGTTGTGAGAGAAGAGAGGTCAGGTTTTAGTCACTTTCCACCCGTTTGTCATGTTTATATTGCCAATTAGCTACCTATGATCCATCCACTGATCTTGATTCGTTCAGTTTGAACATGTCTGTCGGGCTTCATTCTCATTCTTTTTTGATTACATTGAACAGTGACCTCATGCGAAACTTTGGACTTGACAATTATGATGCGCTTTTGAGGCGACGCATTATTTTTCCCATTTACAACACAGGTTGTCATTATCCTGTTTAGGTGTTTGGTTTTTTAGTTGTGTGTTAGTCGATCAGCGATACTTGTCTATTGAGTCCTAGAATGTGGGTTACTTCGGTACCCATAGGAACGAGATAACCTTGTCTACGAGCTTAGATCTAACGTCAACGAGACAAGTGGCAAAAAGAGTGATCGCGTTGTGCAGTATTGTATAATCAGTTTAGTTTTTGTTCCTCGTATTGATGTCCGTGATACTACACAGATTAACTAGAAAGCATACGATTGTGAATATTAAAAACAGCCAAATGCCAAACACTAGGTATGGAACGAATGCATTTGCAGTCCAAAAATCACTGGGCAAGGTTTTCATTACCATAAGGTTGAATCATGTGATTTTTGCAACCAAACCATGCCAGTGGATAAAGAGATCAAATATTGAGGTCATTCATAAAGAGCAGGTGACGAAAGAGATAACGATGATGCTGATGACCGACCCATCGCTTAAGTCAACACACTCGAAAATTCGTTGTATGATTTTTTCCTAATCTGCTTGAACGTGTTAGGAACTGTACACAACTGGTGCGTAACAGTTCATCCAGACAAACAGAATGGCTACGGAGAAATGTGAAACCGAATCAAGGTGCTATAGGTCATGTGTGCGGGCAAAGCATCTTTCCTGGCACCATCTCGCCAGTATTGCGCACATAAAATTTACGTCACTTTTTCCAGGCCGATAGAGACGTACGCCGAAGGCATAGTAATATATATATATAAACGGTTTTCTAGTGTATTGGTCGTAAACGTTCTATAAATGAGAGTGTGCACACCGGTGTCACTAATGCTACAGGAATCTTTCTTAAATTGAGGATGAATTTATCTTAGGGGAGTTGGGGGAGCAACAAGAAAATTGCACACATCTGATTATGTAAATCTTCTCGGCCATTACCATCCACTTGGGGCGGGCTATTTACTAACCGAACATTATCCATTCGGGAATAAACTTGCTTCGTACACGAAAGTGCTAAATAAGCAGATTTTGCCAAGGAACATCGGCTGTCACGTTACGTTGCAGTTTACATACGTTGACGATGTAATCTACCTTAGTGACTAAACGTTTGTCGGTTAAGCAATCAGTTTGGAGAACAACCAAAGATTAGCGAAGTCTAAAACCCGCGTCATACCATTTTTTATGTCAGACAGAAGGCAAAATGACACCTAGTGCACTACGCGCCTTACGAACAGATTGTGTCAACCTGACAATGAAGTCCAAATAGAATTTGAGATTCAGAAATTAAGTTTGCCGACGTTCATCATCATCATTGCCATTATTAATGACTACTTCAGTGGTCGATATTTCGTTTCTGCCGCTACAGAAACGAGCGAATGTAAAGTCGAGACACCTGTCTAGAAAAAAAGATGGATAGTAAACCACAAAACCAAACTCGAATATTCAACATCAGCACGATTCTAACCCGGAGTTAGACCGCTGTTGAGTAGTACGGGGATTTGGTTGATTTCAAGTAGAATATCGCTGATATCTGACTGTAGCATACACATTCGGATGGACTTTCTAGCCAGCCTCTTTCGGAAATAATTTTTAGTTCAGAGCATCCTGCCTGTTAGACCATGGGGTTAAACAACTGAATTATGAGTTGGAGCTAGCGATATTTGGCGACAACTTCCATACAGCGTTAACGGATCTCAATGGAACACGGTCCGCATTGTAGACAGCTGTGTATTAGTTTGTCTATTACAGAACTGAACAACAACGAAAAACAATAGCATTTTTGACGCACGTCATCTTCGGTGTCAAATCTGTTAGAGTTTCTAGTTAATTTTACGTACGAAAACAGAACATTACCAGTATGTTCACATGGTTGTTTAGTATACCACTACACACTAATTCTGAGTGGAGTTAGGTTAAGTTCTTCGTGAGAAGCTGGTTACAATTTTAAATATAGAAATTATAGCTGATCGTGAGCATCTCAGAAAAGTGTTCTTCGTCGGTTGCACCAAGAGAAAACCAGAGAGAATCAAGTTAACGCCTCACCATCATCTTCAAAGTGTGCTGGGGAAAGATTATTCACAACAATGACCTTATTACACTTGAAAACTTGGAACTCGGTCCCAACTCCATTGATCAAATCAACACGCTGTCATCACTAGAATCAGACGATCTTCTCCTGTATGACCTATAAACAACAGCATTATGTACCTAATGATTTTTTCAAACCTAGTATCCTTTTTTAAAGCGATCAGATCTTTAGGTGTGTATACGTGGTATATTACAAGCGAATTCCTCATAAATCTCGTATAGAGGTATGGTTCAACAAATCGCTTCTGATAACGATCCAGAACAGATGACATGCATGTAGCAGTAAAGGTCAATCAGTGACATTCCAAGAAAACGTTAACACTAATGACTTCCTATCAAGCGATCGACAATAATGATTGTCGAAATTCCTAACAAAGGTAACGTTGTACGACCTAACACTGACCGTCTTTGTATGTTTGCTCGTTTTTGTTTATACATCTTAGGTAACGTCCTGTTTTTCAGTGGTTTGCTATTTGTACATGTACAGGCCTAATGGTCACAGACACTTCTGTTGTTCTTCGATACGGTGCTCTGTTTGACTGCATTGTTCTCAACAGTACAGATATCATGAAGGTATTGTTACAACACCATCAGATCTCGCAAATCGCTACACAAAAGCCATGTTACTGACTTACTGCGGGACCATCTTTCGTATTGATTTGTATCAATTTATCCCCAACCTCCGGCGGAAAGGTCTACTAATCAAACTGTGCATAAAACCGGAAGAATTCCTCAATTTTTTAAAAAATAATTTTCCACCGACCTCTGAACGTTTGACACTTTCCATTTTCTGGAGGACTAACCGACCTTGACTAACATGACATTTATAAACTGCCCACACCAATTCCACCAAATTACTGCAAATAAGTAAATGGGAGAGGTCATTATTATTGAGGCGATGTGTCAAAACGACAGCTCTTTCGTTATAGTGAAAGAATGAAACAGTCTCACATAAGCATAACTTGAATTATATGCGGTAATAATCGACCAACCACGACAACTGACACTCTAAGTAGAGTAAGTGACTGCTTCGAGGGCGAATATGCTGGACTATTCAAACGTCTGCTTGAATATTGTGAGAGACAAATTGGTAGGTAATTATGTTTTCACTTGTTCAACGGCGGAATAACACTAATAACAGTGTTCATGTATGTCCGAAAATCATCGTTGTTTTAATACATTAAGACAAAAACGCGTATACCACTTAGAATGACTGTGGACAACCACTTCAGACTGAAATACACAATTGTCTATGTTGCTTGCTAACACGTATGGATTCAGTAAAGACATTGATCTATGGAGAGTAGTCAGAGTGCTCATTGGAATTGAATCCGAGACACCAATATACGCCGAATAAATGCCCTGGGGGTAATGAAAACCTTGGCGTGAAGCACACTAAGTAAGTAGGTTTAGAGTGGAGTGCAACGAAATAGGTCCAACGATAATACCAGAGTCTAGAACGATCAGCTCCAGTATAATCACATATGGCCATTCTCTACGTATGTTCTAATTCTTTCAGAATCGACTACGCTCCTTCGTAGTTTATCTTGCATAAAAACCGGATAGGCGGTTGAACAGCATCAACTTTCTGTTAGATGAGTAACCAGCGTCATGGCGTTATATTGCTCGTTGATGAACTGATCATTCGTCAAATATAGTGAACGTAAGCAATATGTATGTAAATGGTACATCATTCACAACTAATCACAGCTGGCAAATTGTTATGAACTTTTCAGCCACCTATTCCAAACAGGAGCACAGCATTGCAGTCTCATTCCTGTTAGAGCACGTTAGCAGTGCGTATCTATGCTACTTGAATAGAAATCGCAGTCACGGAGCATCCAGCACAGTTGGCAGGATGGTTACTAGTATCTCCTCTGAATTCGATCGGGTATTCACGAGCAAAAGTGGCTGGGCGTTCAAATATGATGATTCAGTGGCGCCTAATGTGAGGTCAGCGGCGTAGTGATCAACACGGCTGCTTCGTGGAAGTATGGCCGGAGTTCTAGTCCCGGCCGTGGCAAGGATATGCTTTACTGACGAGCTCTAACAAGAGTAAAATTTCAGTCTAGTGTCTTTTTTCGAGGTGTAGTAACTGAGAGCTTCACATGAATGCGACAGCTATGAGTAGTTGCAAGTAATGTTCAGTTTGTATACAGGAAAGTACTACATCACGTGATATTACAATGCAACATTATTAGCACACTTACATGAAACTTGACCAACCAGTCAAGTGAATTTTGCATCTGGATAGCAACGCGATCTCTTAAGAAAATTGAAGTCCGACCACCATCACATTTAGAGCCTGGTAGCTGTGATGGATCTGAAGAGGAAGAGGCTTCTGGATGTGAGTCGGATGTACTTGAAGGTCTGTAGGATGCACTGACCTCATTTGAAATCAAGGACGTGGGTGCTTCAACTTGTAGGCCAGGTGGTATGCTCTCCAACAGTCGTAGACGGCAATTCTCCAAACCGGCTCGTAAATCTTGAGCCTCCCTGATCTTCATCTGCAAATCTATTCTTTGCCGGTTGACAAGTTCCTGTTGCAATCATAAAAAGGAAATGCAACTATGAAACCTTGATTGAGTTAGTATGCTTCGGCGGTAAAAAATGTTCTGTGATGGAAATATAATCATTTAAATTATACAGCATCGTAACCTTGTTTGCTATATAGTTCACAACTTAGTCATTGTAAACTGGAAGTTGATTGTCCGAATAGTGAATTATACATTCGGGGCTTTACAATAAAATACGCAGTGACTTGATTTTGTGAGTCTGTTCCTGACTATCAGGAAAACGGACGTTTCAATCGGTCCCCTGCGAGAAGAACACGAAGAACAACGCTGCGTTTTGTTAACGCTCATCAGTTGTGAATAAACATACCATGACTGGGGACTGAAGTTCGGTCCAAGTCTTTGACTAATGTGCCGTTTACCTTCTATTACGTAGGACCGAAATATGCTGGGCTACATTTGCTTTTGGAGGATGTTCCGGTTTAGTTTGATTTCACAACAGTGTTGTTGCGTGCTGATAGTGTGAACTGTGAACCAATTCTTCTGACCTGCTAGTCAGTCTCCGATGTCGGAGGATAGCCTCATAGAAGCTCATCGTTTGCGATTCATATCCGTCATTTCACAGTTTCACTTGTGATGTTGTAGTCAAAACTAGCTAGAGCACATGCCGTATCCATTGGAGGTGTGCTAGTTTAATTTGCTCTGATATACGAGACCAATTTCAACAGAAGTGTTATGCTGACGCACAGAGATTTGTGACCAAACCGGAAATGATGCGTGTGTACAAACTTTGGTGATCAAGAAGCTTTCACGGAGAGAACAGTGTGGTTAGTATCGGTACCCGCCCTCAGTGGAAACATAGTCCATTAGAAATTTTCAACAAAATGCAATGATGCGTTCCATTTTTCGGATTACGCAACTGGTTTCTCCAAACCACTGTCTGCGGAAACGGTTTACATGATTAAATTCATTTTCGCCAATCTGATGAAGGTGGTTTGATAATAACAGTAATAAATTAATATTCTAGGTTTCACTTCCGAAACCAGCAATACTTTAGTTCTTTTTGTTTACAAAATTAATCGATATTGCTTCTTCAAGTGGTTTTTTAGGGGAGTTTAGTAGGTAGAGTGCACTGAGAGATGAAACAATATTCTATCCATCCATGATAAGGCACGGGTAGCCCCTTCAACCCAGATATTATCCAGTCGTTTTTGTTAGTACAATAAACTCGTTATTTAGAATACCTCAAAAACTAAATCCAAACCATGCACCTGTTGAGATGCCTCGTTTGAGAAGTACGAATAGCATCGGATACAACCCTCTCTGTTACACCTGCATATAATTAACTTATCCAAGTACACCTGTTCAATCGTAAACTGAGTATGTATGTAGTAAAGATAAACAGTTCAGGTGGGAGTGATCATTTTTTGTTTAGGTGGAAACTTGATTGTTTTATTTGTAGCGACTATCATATCTCCTATAAAAAGCATGGATACGAAATCGTAGAAGTTTTTCCGTAAACCATGTTGATTGGAATGTTAAAATTTTTCGCGTCAAAAATTATGGTTTTCTACCTAGATTTTTGATGAAAAATAGTTGGTTGCCACGTGATCACCATATGCTCTCTACTGCATCTTTGTTTGTACTGACCACAAGCGATAAAGTCAAAACTAAATATGATAATGGCGTTGAAGATGATGAGCCACGAATGACATAAATGACAGGACTACAACGAACCCTAACAACACTTCCTGAACGCCTAGATACTTGCTTGATTTAACACGGTATTCTAGTAACACTGTTCATAGGATTAGTGAGGAGTAGAAATCACAGAATGAGCTATCGCGATTGTGCTTTTTGATCCGTGACCAGTCGAATTCCACTGGATCATATACTCATTTCCCGACGCTGGTAATATTCATAGGCATACTCTAGCCGCCCAAGCGTCAATCGATAAAAAAACTGAGGTAGTTCAATGAACAATAAAAATTCAATAGACTGGATCTGTTGTACATGAAATATCTGGAGCCAATCTACTCCAAATTGACTATGTTGATGGTACACGTACCTGTCACTCGTGAATGGAACAAACAACTACTGGACTTAACAGTAGTTGAAACCACTGCGTGTTTTAATTACCTATTCAGCTCTTCGTACCACATTTAGGTATCGCTTTTCATGTGGCTGAAATCGAAATTGTTATACGCAGTTTTCAAAGCCTAATCAAGGCTGCTGAGATGTGGTAATTTTATTTTGAAACATAATGAGAAATCCAGCGGCATCTGGGTCGCGCATTTAGAACTGTACGAGAATGGACCAACCGAAATAGCACCAACAATACCTGACTGAATGTAGTCATTGACGAACAAGTGAAATCAATAGATACAATCTACGCTACCTATTAACAGCCTTATCCGTTATGAATATTGTGTATCCTCTGAATGAACATATAGCACCAGATATACTGGTTGATTTAGACGTCACAGGAATTTGCACATAAGCCGAAGCTCGGGTTTTTGCAACCGGGTCCATTCTAAAAAGAAAATCTAAGTGCCCGCGAGATTGATTTTGGGAAATATAATTGGTGACACTGACTTTACACAGTTCCTTGATTCCGTGTTGGTTCTCTCGCACTTTCGAAACTTTCAAATTAGAGACTTCTGGTCAGCGTCACATGTCCTCTGAGTTTTACATTTCACTGTGATCACAGACGGAGTGAGCTAGGTGGATGAATCCACATGGGTGAGTACTCCTTGTTTCCGCATCTGATGGTGAGTTCAATGAACATCATCTCTGGTATCAAGGGAAAGAATTTCGCACTTCAGGATTACCTGTTCGCCTCCTCCCTCTACCCTCAGTGGAGCGGCTTTCGTGTCACTTGTATTGCACAACATCCAGTTTCTCAATACCGGTGGTGCATATTGTCAAAAATACTTCAAGCTATTCAACACTTTCTATCTTGGAATCAACCGACTCGTCTCGTATACGAGGATACGGGTGCTAGTCATTGTCTATTTGTCACGTCGCATCTGCTGCAGGGTTTTACCAATCAGTCTCAAACAGTGCACGGTAACACCACGGAGTTCGTGGTTCAGCTGACTTGTACTAGCCCATAGGTTTAGTAAATCTAAGACAGTTTCCATAGTGATGGCTCAAGGGTTTATCAAGTTAACCATGAAATCGCGCTGCGCCTCCGATAAATGGACCGTTACTACTAGGACATCACCTCAATTGCATAAACTGAAGTTGACCATACGCCACAACTAAGGCTTTTGCACACAGTGAAAGTACCTTGGACACTTTATGAACCTCCCTGATATAAAGACTTCTGCCACATATCTTATAAACAGCGTTTTTGAACCGGTATGTGAATCGGAGGTGAAATTCACCATAGAATAGACATTAGCAGACAAGTTTGCTGTAGAGAAGTTTTGTAACATTACGGTATCATGATATGGTTAAATCGACCACATTCGTACACTGGGTATTTATCATGAGGGACTTGTGAATAAGGCAGCACGGTTCAGAGATCATCGGCGTTGTATGTTTCTTGCAGTACCTGATGGTCTACAAATTTTCCAGCGTCAGCAACTTTTGATGCAAGTCGATTCGGTTGAAATTGGAGATAGGTCCTTACTTTACATTAATTTTTCAATCATCACCAAGGTGACAGTGCGCAGCCTGTTTCCATAAACATGGCATGGAAGCACGGCAGAATGCATATAAGCTACGAACCAGCTCACTGAGTTTCGCTCACTCCATTGCTTAAAAGGTAAATCTGAACCCATTAATGTTCGTTATAATGAGCAAATTTTGTCCAGAGATTTCAGATCTGCAGGCACACTTAAGATAAAATGCTTCGAAACTGCAATATTTGGCCAAGTATGTTAACTAAACATCAATTAAGCAATCAGATTGTTTGGAGCTCCTTTGGGAGAAGCCGCATCTTCCAATCTATCTTCAAAACCACGTTTAACCTATTAATACAACAAAGTTATACAGTGGTTTTGGATCGGGTGAATAAATTCATTTATTGTCCGTTTTTTTTTCTGGGCCGATAAGTTCAAGGATTAGCGGTCCGAAAGTTCTCACAGTGAGAATTTTGTTGTGAATAGTGGATTTATCATTGTGCTCTTGTTGACACAACAGTACTGTTGTGGATAGCTTCTCATCTTCGCACAAGGAAGTTCGGAATGTACGGCTCATCGACGAGAACATGGCTGTCTGTTTTCGGTGCACTTCTGGAAGGTGAACCACAATTGAAGACAGTTGATTGTAGTGATATTTATCAAATAACCCCGAGCAGCTTTCGCGAACATACCTTGGAATCAATTTACTTACAAGAATTTTTATAAGTTTAGATGTGTTGAATGCGGCGGTTGAGTAGGAAAGTGCATCTCACGCTATGTACGCAAACTATCTAATAAACTTCAAACAATGAGTTTTTGCGGTAGAATAACACTATTCACATATGTACCATCCACTGTTTCAATAACGAGGATGCGCGAGATGCTTGGCGTAGTGGTAAACACGGTTGCCTCATAAACAGCATGTCCGTTGTTCAAGTCCGGGCAGTGGCGATGATATGCACTACTGACGAGCTCTAATGAGAGTGAAACTCGAGTCTAGTGCTTCCTTTCGAAATGGGCCGACTGGAAAGTCTATGGGAATGCGACAGCTGCGATCAATTGTGGGTGATGTTCAATCTATATGGAAATGACCACTACTTTGTTGTCTAAAATCCGCCCCTTCCAGCACGATGACCTTGGGTGAGCTACTTTCCGCATTCAAGCTCTGAACTTCCTCTATCGGAGGCTGTACAGACAATGAAAATACTCAGCATCTACAATCTGTGATAACATTTTGACAACACGAATCACTGACTGGAAACGTTGATTCTTTTCTTAAGTTCGCATACAGATGCGAAAAGATGGACACTGATAGATATTTCCTACTGTTTCTTGAATACTAGACGACAGTTAACAGTAATATACACATATGTAAAACTGATGTGGTGGAGTGAAGTAGTAAAACAGCGAATGGGGTGGAAGATGCAGCAGAGAACTATTAATTCTACAGAAGTGTAAGGCTCATATATGATTGTTTTGTAAACATATTGCTGGCTATGTACGGAGAACATTAGTTTTAGTTTACATTATAAGCATTATCACCGAATAGATAGAATAGCTATGAGAATCCCACTGGGACCGATGCTTGTAAAGTTTTTTTTGCTGATCGTAGAAAGGTTAATAAGTAAACAAATTTCGACTTTGGTGTTATACTGACGTTATGTGGATGATATCATAATGTCTACGCAATCTCCGCCAACGATAGACGAGATGATAAAACGGTTGAACACCTGCCATGTTAATTTGACAGTCACTACTGAATTAGAAGAGAAAGAGTGCTTACCGCTTCTAGACATTCTCACCGGTTACAGGGATCATTGATCAAAAAAAAGGTCTGTGTATTGAGAACCAGCCTGGACTGGCCAATACACTCGTTTACAAGAATCATACTAATAAAGAACAAACCAGCATCAGATAGAAGGTTGGTTAGGTGTGCTAGATATAGTTGTTTACTAGAATGTTTGATTAACGAACTTGGATTACTTACGACTACGTTGCAGGATAGTGGATACTCTTTAACGGTTGACAATAGACAATCAGCAACGCAACGTCTCCACGGCTGGGGAGAAGGTCTAAATGGAACTACCATTCAACGGTGGCATTATTTTTGTATCGAGCCACAAACTTCCCGTCGCATCGACTAAGCAAGCCTACGATGCGGCTGAAATCGAAAGCAGTTGACCGAACTCATAAGCTACCGTTACTTTCAGTAAAGAGAAAGCAGCTTATTGGCACCAACTCACACTGTATTTACCAATTTGTGTGTAAATACAATGAAAGAGACATCGGCAGGATCGATCGGTGCTTGGACCCTAGAATGAAAAAACACTTCACAAAATGGGTTCAGAATGTGAATATGCATTCAATCCCGCCCTCTCCTGATCACACCAACTCCCAGCTTCGTACATCGCCAAACACACACTGACCAGCGGTCTTCATATTAATCTTGAATTGACATTCAGGAGTACAAGATGTCCTACTGATTCGCGTTACTTGCATTTAACTGAGGTGGCCGTGAATAGCTGTCTAAAGCTAGCATCATTTTTACAAAAATTATTATGTACAAGCCTTAAACTTCCATATACCTAATCGTTTGTTGTTTCATTTCTTTACCCCACTCAAATAGTAACATATATATCTATATTCCCGGTTATTGCTATTTGGTACTAAACACGTAATACTAAATGTTATCATCTACCAGGAATCAGTCTTTGAGAATAATCGTCTGTATACGCCCGATTTTCACATCTTCACAAGGTGCCAAGAGAAGGCCAGTTTAGTCAAAAATGAATTTCAGTATTCGATATATACATATGGACGAGTCAACTACAGAAACATGATTGACGCAGACTGGCTACTAGCGGGCGTTGACAACTCGAAGTTGGGACTCATACACCGTCTACTGAGACGGCCAGAGAAGCTATGTTTATCCTCGATTTCATTTCGGGATTACATACCACTTGTTTTCTTTCAGAATGTCATCAGACAACCTGGCTAAAAGATCTCTAAGTGAATTGAGCTGTTACTTCAGACTATCAGTGAATTCAATCTCCGAACTGTTAGCCAGTGTGGGTAGATTGATCTTCTCGACTGGTGCCATCACGGCTTGCATAGGTTTGGCTACAGGCTTTAGGAGGGATGGCGATCAATCAGTGGCACGAATGTTATTGTTATTTGACTGAATTACCTTTGACGGAGGTGCAGTTAATGAGGACGAACGACGAAAGCCGCCAGTCAGCTATTTCGCTGGAGACATCAGTACTTTCACTTACAAGTCAATTGCTCATTTGCGAGATATAGGCACTTCGATGTGGAATCTTAGAGCTCAGATCCAGGCGTTACTTAGTGTTTGCGCAACATCTCTGCCCTTTTTATTTCGCCTTAGGATTACGGCCTGGTTCACTTTTCGAAGGCCATATGCAATTTAAACACAAGTGTTTGTCACTCCTGTACAGCTGCCGACGATGATATTGATGATTACGATGAAGATGTACTGTGAGCTTAAAACCTACGAACACCGTTCGTTGAACAGCGGAGTTCGCGTTCGGATAGTCATTTTGACGAAGTGGTCTTGACTATACTACCAACACTTCAAGTACATTAGCCAAACTATAAATACCTGTTTGATGTGCGCGTATGAGAGAGAGGGCGAGAGTTCACGGACAAAAGTGTTCGGTGATTGGCGAACGGTACAACTGTTTTAGTTAGAGGTTACATAGGATAGTTTTTATGTTACGAAATCTCATTCACTCTCAGCTAAACCAGATGCATCTGTGTTGAAAACAATTCAGGTTGTTGCTTAAGAAAGCCGGTTAATAGACTTCTCAGCTAGTTGAGCACACGTTACGGGAATAAGGTGATTGTGCCGTACAAAAGACAAATTGTTTGTAACATGCAGAATACTTGTTTCACTGTACAATGACTCCTCATCCTCGTTGCTTTCAGATGTTTGCAGAACTAAATGATCACATGAGTTAGTCATCTGTCAGCTGACTACACCTTATTCGTCATTTAGAGTCGCGTTAGAGTTAATTTGTTCTGATTAAGAAACGCTATCGATAACACTTTCTTTCTGATCTACCTAGACGACGAAGAACTGGTATGTGTTCACCTAATTAATTCTAATTATCAGTGAATATCACACAAATGATCTGCGTGATGTGACGGTAGCTTTCATCGTGACAAAACACTGGATTCCAAAAACACATGCACGATTAGAATCTACACAGACCGGATAAGCAACCGTACTGTTGGTTTTATCAGATTGTTGTTCCAAAAAAACCCAGTTCATTTGCAGCCATCACAATCACGCTCTGTTTTGTTTTTGGTCTTTGACTGTTGGCGGTAACTGCGTTAAAATCAGAAAAAATGGGCTGATATTGTTTTCTTGTCTCCATGTTTTATGAACTGAACATGTTTCCCACGTCCAACCGAATCCGGAAACACTCAAACTGAGTCGTCAATGAGGTATCACGGAAGAAAGTCAAGCCACTATGTGATAATGCACGATGATAGGCAAGTACAACGCTCTATATGGTAATCAGATTTTAGCAAGCGTACACTGTTCCAAGTTTGTAAGCAGATAATTGGGGTGACAACTGTGCTAGGAACATGCGGATGATGTCCACTGAGCAAACAATCTACTCGTGAGAACAAACTCTCTCCTCTTTTCTCTGAAATTGAATAGGAGTCATTTAAAACATGATGTATTGCCAACACAAGAAAAGTTTTTATTTTCTTTTGCCTCGCGCCTGACTACTCAAACTTCGATTATGATAACTGCCTTAAGACTTTTCCAAACTTTTCGAAAAGAGATTCATCAGATATCGAGGTATCTAGTTCACTCTACCGGAGAGTACATCCACCAGGTGGAATTGTTGTGCTTGAAACTATCAGTCTGAGAGATAGACAAGACAAGGTATGAACCGTCAGCAATCGTGTCTAGTGCAGAAACACTTGTCCAAATCCCAAGCCTTCCGTCTGTGATAGTGAGAGTAACAGGAGGAGTGCATACAAGTGCGTCGCTACTCAAAACCTATAAACAAGGACTAAGTCTGTGGTGATTTCATTCAGTATGGGTGTGAGTGTGAGTACGTTATTGTAAACTGAACATCAACCACACTTCGATAAGGGTCTGCTGAAAGACCTCATCGGAAGGCGAAACCTACGAACAAATGTGAAGGAAATTCAATTGATATCGACCAACCTGTGAGTTACTCAAAACCGTCAAACTATGAAATAATGAAGATTCGCATTTAATACTGACTTATTACTGCTAAATTTACAATGACGAGGATCAGGGCAGTAGACATTCAACTAGTGTGTTAGGAAACAAATCCCTAGATCCATGGCGTGGTCAAATTAGTAAACAATTGTCAAATCCACGGAACATTACCTTTTCCCCTATCTCTTAGTACTCAGAGCTGGAATGTTTGCATCATTAATCTCAACTTCAGTGTCGAACGTTTCCTATCCATTTGCATCGGAAACAGCAGTCCGAAACTAACCAACTTGAATTCTCATCGGTTTACATGACGTTATTGACAGTAATTGAAAGGTCTGAGACAATAGTGCACTTGAGACGCTGTTCAGTAAGAAAAATAACTAACAAATGCTTTGTTATGACTAAAAAGAATGACATGAATGTTTGTACTGGCTTGCTCAACAACTACTTGCCGGAACGTAAGAGCGTAAGGGGACAATATTAGGTAGGCGAAAAATATTTTGATATGCTGTCTACCCAATCAACAGACTTATGAATAAGCGGACATCACATCGATCCCGCCTAGAGACTGAAAGTTTGCACTGAAAGAAACTTACCAATGAATAGGGGCTGTCGTTTGATCCCTGATTGTTACCATTCATCCATTCGTTCTCAGTACAGTTCTGCATATGTTTGCTAAAACTTATCAGGCGCGCGTCCAAACAGGCCAGTCGACGTGCTAATTGGCAAAGCAGTTGGATTACGGAAATGGTGTTGTGATGCCATCGATCGAATCGTGCGACCACCTGACCATTTGCCGAGTCACAACCATCAAGTAGCTGGAACATACTGTCACTTCGTAGGTATGGTGGCTGTGTCCCACAGGAATGCTCACTCAGCGTGAAAATCTCGTTCAGTTTATTGCGTAGCTTTAAGAAACGGATAGATCAACAGGTGGAATGGAAAATCACTAATGATTGAGCTAAACGAGACATTGAGTATGGAAGTAAACCAAGAAGTTTGTGGCTCAAAGAACATCAGGCAAAAGCATCAACCAAGCAAGGGCAAATGAAAAAATGACCATGAAAACAGACTTTTATATGCGCCAACCAAAACAATTTGATGGATTTGTTGAAGTTTGTTTAGCATGTTTGACATTAATTTCGGTTCGAAGCCGTGTTGAACTTTTTAAAATATGCCCGACATGATTGTGGAAAGTCATTCCTAGATGTTGTTCGCAGTTTCCTCCTGCCACGTGCGGTTCCAGGACTAGACAGACAGGGACTGTAACACACTTTTTTTTATAACAGTCTGCGCGTCTGCTGGAGCATTCCTCAGTTAGTGTTATTTGATTTAGCCGCATCTTCAGCTAGACCCAAATGCTTTTGTCAAATGGTAATCATTTTTCGACGTTGTTTGCTGTTTACTCCATTTCTGAACGGTTTTTCAATGGGAAAATGTCGGTACCGAGTTAACCCACAATTAATATGACAAAACACTTTTATTCAGTTGCAACCAATAACCTCCAATTCTTATGACCGCTATTTCTGATGTTTTTGGACTTGAATGATCATCCCAGTTTTCCGACCCTCAGAAACGATGTTATGAAACTGTCGATTACGTCACAGTAGAAAGTTCGCCCTAGAATGCGAGGAACAAATTTTTAAGAGGTGTTGATATGTTCAGCAGGGATTGTAGGAGGTGGTGAAGTGAAAATCATCAAAATAACTGACAACTGTGTATGAAACATCTGGAGAACAAAAAGATTGTGCGTGCACAATCAACACAGAGGGTTTGATACATACACTACTGAACTATGATCGGTGGTCTCATTGAGCTACAGGACATCGTAAAGAAACAGTCTTTGTGACAGCGGTGATAAATTACCAACTTACCCATTTCTCTTCTGTTGTATTTTTCGCTACTCGTTGCTGAACGTAAGCTAAACGTTCACGTTTGAAAGCAATCCTAACTGCTAGTCGTCTGGCCAAGTGTCTGAGAACTGTAGTCACTGATGGCTTTGTTTCCGAGTATCCATTGCCCGCAGTGGTTTTCGATTGTTGTGGCTGCTCCAAATCCGAATTAGACTCGATAGAAGTGCTCGAAGCAGTCAATAACGAATCTGGAAGATGCCCGTTGATGGGAGTCTTTGTTTGTCCATTAAGTGCCAGCATGTTTTCCAATTCCGTAGAAAAATCCTGCTGAGTTCGCGGCTGGTAACACGACTGAGTCATTCGAGGGTCATTCGGATGACTGTCCGACTTCCTCGTTGGCTTATCAGGTTGTGGACTGAAAATAATCAAGAACACCAAAAAAATACATGGACAAACGTTACCCGGACACAGAAATTATCAAACCCACAACAGATAACTAATGTTAGCCAGGTATATGAATTCATAAGAGGAACTGAATCAATTAGGCGATAAGGTCACGGAGAAGAAAATAGCCCAAGAACTACTTTTTTTAAATTTCACCTTGTCAATTTACACACTGTACACGTAAGCATGTACAAGCAAGCAACACAATGGTATCACTTCGTGAAATATTTTACAATGCAGTGGACATAACGGAAATGATGAATGAACCCAGATATTGAACTGTTATAACTTTAAAAAGACGTAGTTTAGCGTATCAAATATATTTTCGCTGAGCGAAAGTAGCACTTTCAACATTAATGCTTGGATTCAGGGCAGTACTATACAGTATGATTCTGCAGTGTTACACATTGTGCAGCGCATTTGACTGGACCGCTCTTTCACCAGATGTCTATAATCAAGCAAAGCTGAACGAGGAAATCAATGCCTTAGGTAATTTTCTGCCTACTGTTTACGGTTTTCAAATCTAAGGGACTAATCCGGCAGCCCAAGTTTGCATGTCGCACTTCAAGTCTTCTAACAATAGAACGCCTTCGAAGTCTGAGATGTAATTTCGTTAGCTATTGGCTTAGACTCTTTGATAAGAATTATTTGAGATAGCCAAGAAGGGATCAGTAGTATTTTAGAGAAGAGGACGAACAGTTGTCAGACTGAAGAACTATAACCTGAAGTTAATTAAGTCCTTCAGTCATGCTGTTTAGACTGCGTTCTAGTTAAGGGCTGTTGTATAACATGTTGATCCAAAGAGGCGATTGTTTATACAGTTCAGTGTAAATTCTTTCTTGTTCGTTTGCCAGAGTTTTTCATATTACAACCAGACCAACTGGTATTCAAATACAACGGCATACCAGAGTTGTAACCTCACCAAAGTGGATTGCACCCTTGAAAAAAGTGATCACGGTAATTGGTATTTCCCAGTGAGTGAGCATTAAACGTGATAAGTGCGCAGCCATGGTTTCGGCGTATGAGCACATACTTCTCTGTATAAAACACTCACATGACCTTCCTTTCGGTCAGCTCAGTACCACCTTACGCATAATCAGAACGACCTTTATCCTTGTCGCGGGAATAGACACTCACTCTAAACTCTCCAAACACGCAATTTTCTATTCAAGGTTACTGACGTAAAATCGCAGCTCATCAATCCTTCTACCACATTCGAATCGATTGTCAAATTTGTAGTTATTGTCGACCGGCACTCCGAACGATAGAATTATGCTGTGGCATGTGAATTGCTGAGATTCATGTACACAGTCGAGTGAGAAATGATGACTACGCGAATGACCGGTATTCATCAGAGGTCATAGTAATCGATAGTCACTGAGACCTGTTTTAGACGCTCTGGGGATGTGGATACTCTGCATGTGTACAGTAAGTGTGAGCCACTGCAAAGCACACTACATTCCAAGTGAATGTCATATACATTCTGAATGAACACTGCAAATCCCCTTGTCTACGTTGTGTTCGACAATGTGTGTAGACCACTTAAATACTCCATACATTTTGTTTGACACTTCTAACGATGCGAAAACGTATTCCCATCAGCAGGGATGTACATACCTCAACAAGACAGATGACACAATGACAGCTGTAACACTGAACACGGTACAATGAGTCGCAGCTAATGGATCCGAAACTGTAAATCTTACCAGCACTCATACCATTATCGGTAAATAGGTGATTAGGATTGACGCTGAATTAGAAAGCAAAAATTCTCTTGCAATTTTAAGACCGTTACAATTTGTACTGGAATTATGCTTATGCTCAAATGACCGAAGGGTGATCAACTTTGCCATAACTTGACAGTCCGCGAAGACTATGGATATGTCCCCAAACACTTGCAATTTAGCTATGAAACCCTGTTAAGTTCTAGTAACTCGTCCGAACACTGTGAACTGCAATATATGAGCACTTTTAGGTTGCATTCTGCCATATTTTAACGTATGCTTTTAATTTGCTATGTGTTTATATGATATACTGAGTGCCCGGACGTACCAAAAGTTTCAGTGTTTTTACTTCGAGAAGTTTTGTACTTGTAGCGATTGTTCAGAGTAAGTAGTCGGTAAAACACTTAATCAACGTGCAACAAGCTCCACCAATAAGGTAGCAGTAACCATGCCTCAATTGCCGAACAGAAATTATGAATGGTGCAACAACCTAAGCTGCTATTTCGGGTGGTTAACCGCGTCCTTCGTTTGCCATTGCATTCCCGAGTACCTTAATCACCCCACCACTTAGTCAAAGCTGTTGTGTTTCTACTCGGGTGCTATCAACTGTGGGCCATACAGGCTATAACAGTGGTAAGGATAACCCGTCACTCAGTAGAAGTACAAACTATATCGCATTTACAAGTAGCAACGTCATTCTTATGTGCTTGGACGAATGGATCGTTGGTCGTTGAAGACACGACCAATCAGAACGCAGCTTGAGCCCTAACACGAGCGTGGGGCAAACAGGCGGCCCTGACGCGTACACAACAAAAGATGAACGGGGAACCTCAAGTTAAACGGCATAAACGGTCGGCAGATACCAAAAGCTGTCTTTCTTAGTACATTAACAGTATTTGCCTATCGTCACCCATTCGATTCCCACATTTTTATGTATTTCCTGCATCTTCAGGTAATGACCGTTTACAAGAACCAAGACAGTTGATACACTAGTTTTCAACGCCCGCACTCGCCGACAAGTTGATTAGCAAATTTAGAAGAGATCCAATTGCGAATAATCCGACCTTTGGCTGGATTCGAACCATCGACAGAAACAGCATACCCAATCGCGGTAACTGCTCTACCGGCTGAGCTACGAAGCCACGCCAGGAACTCGGAAATTTCACACTTGGACTCGGTTAGCCACTCGTCCCACTGTGTCATATGGAATCCACCAAATGATCCAACCGACTGATTACCAGTGCAGGATTTCTCGATCAGTTCACGCTGGAATCCAGCATCGTCACTGATGGCCATTGTGGTACTGATAAGTAGTTCGGCAGTTTGAGTATGTTGTTTCTGTCGCTGGTTCGAATCCAGCCGAAGTCCAGACCTTTCCCAATTGGATCTCTCCTAAACTATCTGCCAAACTACTTATTAGTAATATGATTTGTATACTCAGCAATGGCGTTGGTGGATTCCTGTGCGAACTGTTCGGGAAATCCTGCCGATCCCTTGGATCGTTGGTGGATTCCATATGAGACAGTTATTTTGACGCGCTTCCTATCAGACTTAAAGAATGAAGCGTGTTGTGCCCCTGAGACTCGATTGTACAATCCCAGTGCCGTCATTCAACTGAGCTCCCGTCTGGGTTACTGTTGATTCAAGCGCTCCTCCCAATGTGAATCAGATAACTTTCAGCCTATATCTCTTGAGTGTTAACCGGACTGAGTTTCAAAGCAGATCAATGGTAGCTCAATTAGGTACCAGTGAACAGTCGACTGTGTGTTGCGAGAATTATTAGATCGCTCACAGTCTAACAACGCAAATAAGGGAAGAGACATATATTCATTATATCAACGTATGTTCTGACGGGCGGTTGGTAAGATGAAACCAGGAATGTGTTCCATGGCACTATTATCGACATTCTGAAGTAGAGATCACCATAGAGGCACGGGATTTGAGTGTTCAACTTGGTCATCTTGCTCCAAACGTGAAGCGCTTAGATGACACGTGTGGTTATCCAACACATCGCACTCATAATGGTGAAAGTATCCTATATATGTGCATTCTGTGGAATTTATACTTTATGTACCGCACTTCAACACAAAAACATTATCACAGAGATCGCTCTGTGCATTTACAACATGCACACAAACCGATCATGCAATGGATGGTCACAGATTGTAAACTTCTGTTAAGGACTTTCGTGCATTGTGGGGTAACTACCTGGACTCGGATAAAGCCGTTTTGCTTGACCGGTCAGTGTTGTCATTTTCTTGGACGTAAAATGCACGTAAATACAAGACGGCTCACTGGCATTCGAACGAAGAAAGCTCAAACAATGTTAATCAAATGGCACTGGCAAACGACTTACCAGATCAAGTCAGGTGAAAGAAGCTAACAAGCACTGGCAGCTCTGTAAACTCACTCTTAGGATGTATGCTCCCGTGGAGGTGGGATGTTGAGATGGAATCGAACATTTGTTATGTCGAGAACCCTTATGAACAGGCGTTGCTCTATTTCATGGGAAAAGGCGAAGGGCATCACGCCGCTGAACCAACAGGCGAATCGTTGTTTCTAAAAGTGATGTACTTCTAGTTTCTATCATTCATGGTTGTATTGGTCGTCGAATCAGTGTAAGTGTAACGTATCGTGCTGCCGTGTTGTTGGCGCCACTTTTGTTTTCGGTTGTGTAAGTCGTGTGCATGTCTCACTGGGCCTTTGGCTCATGATTGTTTCTATTGTCTCCTTTCACAGGACTATCGTTGGAACCCTTACTTCAGAAGAACGCTGTCCCCCGGTGTCTCCATGTTGCTCAAAGTTGGTTTACGATTGTAACTGGTACACGAAGCCAGAACGTCTGGCTTGCCTGTTACATAAGTGAGAAGACCAGCCAGTGGCACTGGCTTTATAAAGAGGCCAAATATTCTGAGAAGCAGTTTAATTGCTTTCAACCTGACCGTGTGAACGGCAATAATACAATGCTTAGTTATTGTGTGCAAGACGATCCTCATCCAAAACAGAAGTGACTCTAGTTCCAGGTCCGGATCTCCGTCTGTGATTTAATTTGAATGTTAGGGGAAGATTGTTATCGGGACTGTTGAAACACCTCCGGGTTGTTTTTAAATCTGAAGAGTTTATCACAACTGTTACATATCTACGTTTGTTCCCGCCCTCAAAAGATTACATGACCAACCAATGGGGTGTGACTTTAGTCTCTATTACCTCAAAGTTACTCATAGGCCTCAAATTACATCGGCTCGATAACCTCAAGGAAAGCTAAATAAATGAAGAACAAGCAGGAACTTGATTAAGTTGCGGGTGCTTTAAGTATATTTTTCACTGCGAGTGGTCTTTGGTCACTGAAGGTTCTGCAGGCAGCCAGGAACCACGATTTATTCAAGTCTAAATTCTACTTTTGATTGGAGTTATTGTAAAGTTTTCTGAAACTTTTCCCTTTGCCACAGTGTTCCACAGAAATACTTGAATTTGTTAAGACCGATGTGTGCTTAATTTGTAAACAGAATGTATTGTATAGATAACTGTTTCGTGTTTTCCTCGCTGCTGGTAGTGCTCGTCACGGTTTCCCGATCTCCTCCTTCCAACTACAGTTTTGTGGACTACATTTCCGAAGGTGTGTTTAGTAAACTCAATGAAGTTGATGTTAAGTTAAATCCTTCCAGTAAGTTGACCGACATGAGTATACGAATGACATTGTTTTGCTTAGTCCATCGGACGTATGTATGCATACTATGTTGAAAAAGATGTGTGAATGGGCTGGTGTTCATGTAATGAACTTCATATCTTCAAACTACGACACTCTTCAGAACTGGAGCATTCTCATTTTCACGTCAACCTTTGACTGTGTACAGTTTCACCTATGTGGATGATTGAACAGTGCAAGTGAGGAATAGCGGAGGCATATTTGCCTTTGCCGACCTGTATCATCTGTGATGTCATAAAGATATCCGATTGTCGTTCGAAGAAAGGGTATATAATGCTTGCTTGCTATCTGTTTTGCTGTATGGTTCGGAACTGGGATCTGTTAGCGAGGATGGAATCAACAGACTTGCTGCGTTTCATCATCATTTCTCCCACCAGCTACTCCACATCAAGTACAATGGTATTGTGAGTAACAGGACAGTTCACCGACATGTATTCAGCAATACTCGTGAAATTTGATCACTCGGTGTAATAATCAGTTTGCACAGTCTTCATGATTAAGTCACTCACCTGTTAGGTTGGCTCATCCTTCGTCGTATCGAGCACAATTTTCTGTGACCACTAACAGACGGGTTACATCTCAGGGTGATCTGGTAATACGGAGGCGTGAGGAGTAGCTGTTCTGTTGTGAAATGTGGGGTAGTTATAGATTCACAGGTTGGAAATTCCACTCAAAATAGAAGCATCTACCAGCGTATATAGCTGCAAGTTCTGGAAGATACTTGACTTCACACTTAATCCATTACAAAATAGGTGAGGGGTATTCTAGATCCCCAAATCTACTTGAACAGGCGTGTGCAACGACGTTGGCTGTGACAAGCAACGAACTTTCCATCGAAAACATCCCACATACCCGCTGCTAGGCGTTCCACAAAGGTTAAATTCCGTAGGTGACAGTAGCAAAAAATGATCCTCCTCTGTCTAAATTTATATGTTAACGAGAACTACACACAAAAATGTGTTTAATTTAAAATATGTTGTGCAGATATGGCACTCACATCTAACCATCTGACCGAAACTTAGTTTGTGAAAAATACTAATATTTGGAACGGTACTTAGAACTGAAGGCGAACAAACTAGCAAAGCAGATTGATTTGACTGTAAAATGTTGTCTATCATTTTTGACAATTACATCTCAAAGGGAGTTGGTGGTTTAACGCTGTAATGACATAAATGAGATCCATCGATTTCCCCAAAATCATGAGGTTCATCGTGACAGATCGCAGAAGGAAGGACAGCGTAATGTATGAGCCCACCTATATACCTGGGGTCAGACAGAAACTTTCCGTCACTCAGATTAGGAACGCCTGCTTTCCCAAGAGTAATTCTATTTAACAGCTCCTCGCAATTAGCGACAGAAAGCAATCAACAGGTGGTAGCAGCTGACCATCGTGTTCTCATTTTTGGCACATACCATGGTCATGTGGGAGAAGTGAAACATTGGAATGCATTTCGCCACTGGTTCTGGCTGTCAGCACTTACTGCATTGACTGTGCATGCATTTGTTTATGCTCGCCATCGAAACGTGCGTTCTCTCCGATACGAACTGGCAGTCCGAATTTAAATGTCGAAATTACAGTTCTTGTTCTAGTGAAAATTACTCAGCAAGCTAAATGGTACTTTCCCATTCAAATATTCAAACCACAGTATTCCTCATTTAAAATGGAATGACTATCAGTATCCCTTAGACAAGAATTTGAGATGGGAGGAGTTATTAGTACTGAACAGCCCAACACTAAGCGCTGGTACCTTTGTCCTCAATGAAATTTGCCATCCGACACAAACAGACTCAAACAAGTGTTCGCCGCCAACTGTCATTTTACAACCAAGGACGAGTTAGCCATGGGGATCACTGGTCGTTCAAACAGCGGTAGAAATTCTACGATGTGCAGATTTTCACGCACTGACACAAGAGGTCAAACACTAATATATGTGAACATACTCAGCTTGAAGAGCTTGGTTAATTTTCTACTGTTTTCTAACAGTCTGGGAGTTCGGAAACTGGATCGTTGTGAAAAGGTGGGCTGCGCAATTGAATTGACTTGAAGCCATCTATAAGAACCGGCCATAAACAATGAGGGTGATGGTGAGGGTCAAGCTATTGGTTCATTGAGTTGCCTAACAGGTCTGGGTAAACTGCTACAGATGTGAACCAATTTCGTCCACCTGAGTGAACATCTCATCGTCGAAAACCTAACAATGATGGCACATTATAAATTAGTCGTAATAACATCGTCAAAACATTGTTGACAAGGAATAAGACGATAGGCCAATGACTGCGATATTTGGTGGTAAATCTCAGAGAAATTATGAGAAATGATCAACCTTTCATGTATCGCGAAAATAGAACGAGCTGTCGCCGGGACATTATTTAATTAGCGAGAAATATTGGCAACAACAATCAAGAAGATAAGGTCGATGAGAAATGAATGACACTCACGTAACAACTTCATGCCATTGTGGGCTGGAGGCTGGGCTTGATGATGCGAGCTCTGGCTACTTTGTTGGGCGAGAACCCATAGATAAATTGTTAGTTTGTGACAGATTAGTCGAACATGCAACCCATGAAAACACAAGAATCCAGAACCTAAGATATTCGGGGCAACCAGCTGGTCAGTTTGCAATCAAGTCCCATTCCTGTGGGCAGCTGAAAGTAACAGTTACGGGCTTCCCGATCTGTGACTTAGTCATGATGTGCACGAGCAAACCATTGAGTTGTCACCTAGTAATGTTCGTCAGGAAAATGGTGACAGAAAATTACTCATTAAGAATCAGTTACATGTAGACTGAGTAATTTTGACGTTAACAAAATAGACTGACTAAAACATGTACTCACTTCTCAGCTTGGACATCCAGTAATTCAACTCTAATTTCACTGTAATTCAGATCACGTACGACTCGACGTATGTCGTTTCACACGCGGGGCCGTGTCCGATTTGTGGCAAACCTATGCACTACTGACGAGGATTGGCAAACGTGAAAGCGATTGTTTGAGAAAGGAGGTGACTGAAAATCCCATGGAAATGTGATAGCTGCAAGCGGTTGTGGGTGGTTTTTGGTTTATACAAAGCAAAATCGCCTCTCTGTTTCATGCCCATTTGAAACAATACTATCATAAACGTTGACCTATGGACCGAAAATGTGGCCAAAACTAATAGCTGGTCATCACAGGGGAGATTTTTTCTGACCATTGCAATGTCGTTCCAGTTTACTTCAGGACGTCGAAAAGTTACTGGACTCACTTAGATTCTGATATGAAGCAAAAGGGATTCCATTTACTTATGTCTTGAAGCCACTGGTATCCTCCGCTACTGTTTACTCAGGAGATCATTGCCATCCATGGAGCGATCTGAAACTGTTACGCTTTTCTTTGCACGAAATTCCCTGTCCACTTTGTCCACAATTGTTAATCCATTTCAGCCAACTTTACAGTTTTGTTGTCATCGTCTTGCATGAAATCAAAAAGGCGTCGCATAAGACATGTACCCTCATATTGATGAACATGGATTGCATAGACGTCGAAGATCGTAACTGCGTGCTGAATCAGCAACCTCGTGGGTGCATGATGGAACAGCCATGCCGAGCTAACTGAACTATGGGGGTAACCTCGGAGCTCGGTAAGCTACATCCACCAGCCTTGTTTCCTGTTTGCTTCGTGAACTTTGTGGATGATTTTTGACCTTGTATGCACCCTTCAAGCCCAGCTAAACAATAAAGTTGACATTGGACTGCTGTTTACACTATCATATGGGAAGTCTCGTTAGACACACGCACGCACGCACACGCACCACGCATGCATCATTGATCGATATATACTTCCATTCCACCGTAGACAGATGACTCGTACAAACGCGACGTGACAAGATTAGTCTAATGTCCTGTTGCATTTTTGAAACACACTTTTGTTTCTTAAGGTCAGTCAAAAAAGTTAAACATATGACGGATATTTCGTGTCCGGCATCCTTAGATTGCCAACTGGGTTTCGACAGTGGGCGAGGGGCGTGTACGCAAATGGTCGAATGTATGATCCAGGTTAGTAAACGTTGTTCTCACAATCCCTTTCAGATTGTGCATGTGTGGTTGACCAACCACCAAGTCAAATACGTAGAACTGGTAATCATAGAATCGAAAATCCATCACAAAACATCAACAGACAGTCACGGGGTGTGGAACAGATGTGGTGTAGTCAAACGTCAACTGACTGATGAACCAAAAATCCGTTAAAACTTTGTAGGTTTTTACTGTCAAGCGTATTGTCAACGCAAACTGAAGCACAAATTGACAATTATTTCCGGAAAACCGGAGATATTTCATTCAAGTAAATAGTAATTATCGGGAAGGAGAGAAATTTTTAAGTATTATGAACTGGTGCTGTTAGATAAGCATTAAATATTTCAATCTCCTTACCCATTATGATTATCAGAGTATGTGGAACAACTCCCAGCTCCGTTACTTTCGGTTGTACCATTTGTGCGGCCATGCCTATTGTGTGCCTCGTTTACTTCAGCCGGAGGGACCAACTGTAACGCTTCACGAAGCCGGAACTCCAAGCCTCCAGCAGAGGATTGTTGTGTTTCGTTGGTAGACGTGATACCCAACCTAAGTAAAATTAGCCCTACTGAGTTGCGCCTATCGACTGGGAGTTGCTGGATCAACTGCAATAACTTCTGATCTGACTGGCGTTCTCTCTCCGTTTTTTCCAACCATACCACAGTAGGAGTGAACAAATGACTTGGCGAAAGACAGTGAATGGAATTTCGTAGAGGAGTGCTTTGCAAGGTCACCGATGTTCTCGGACTCATAATTTGCACTGGTGTTGGAGAGAAAGCCGAGTGAATGGGTCCGTTTGAAGTAGCCGTACTAAAAGTGGTATTGCGACTAGGAGTTGGTTGCTGTTCAGGTGTGTGTGCTTGAAAGCGTTCCAACGAAGCGGAACGTACAGAACGTGGATCGGTCTTACGAAATCCTGCGTTTGGCCTGCTGTAGTTACCGCCAAAACCAGACCGGAAATTGGGACGATTTCTTATGTAGGATTCTGGATGAATACTGCAATATAGTACAAAAAATGAAGTACAGTAATCCGCAAATTTTGGAAAGATGGCCGAAACAATCAGAAAATAGCATGTTCTGATCTGCTCCGGAGAATGAGAGTTTGAAGAGAGTTTAAGAAATAGCATGTTTGAAAAACCGTTCAGCATCCTTCTGGGCATGATTGTTTATCTGTTATGGCATTATCAAAAAACATTTACAACTCATATCAGTTAAAAAGCAGAAACGTGTGACCGCGCATTTTTCAAAACAGGCGGTTAATGGCCATCTAGTGATAAAATCTCCTAGATAAACCAGAGGGTAATCGGAGCACCGGTTACCAGGGTAAATCCATTATATGTTTGAATATTCATGCTAAAAATGGATTTTTACGACGTATTATTCATATGCTGTGGCATTTGAGGCTCGAAATAAGAAGTATTTTGGTGGTTACCAGCTGTTTTGAAAAAAAACGTGTAGGTTTGGGACATAATGATCGCCTTCAGTGCTCGGCCGTCATATTACGGTCCAGATCTCGGAAGGACTTGATTGACACCTTCTTTTATAACGGCTGTTCGATCGATCTACCAAAGTGCAAGCTTAAGGTGTGCAACCACATGCCATGTCGCAAATCCAGTTTTTTTTTCAATAACGCCATTTACAGCCTGGAAAGTTAACTGAAAAGAGAAATAATTAGTTACTAATCTGTCTGTCAAACTAGTATAGGACCGGGTGAGTTGCATAAACGTGATCGTCCGTTTTATCACAAACGTTCAAACACCAACTTGTTGTTTGATTGCACAGCTCTGAAGCTAAGATTATTGCTAGTCTCTAAGGCATAACAGTAGTCGAAGCGTCACATTCACTTTAAGATACGAGTAACATTACAGTTAGCAAAAGTTTGAGAAATCCCCCCCAGATTTGGCGTTAACTATATGGTGATAATATGAATGGTAAATGTAAGTCAACAAAGAAACGATAATTGACCTGTGATGATGAATGACCTGAATATGTAGCATATAAGATCCTTATACGTAGTGGAGAAGAAATAATAGCGAAGTGCAGCTTGGATATGTTCGAACATAATAACTATTAACACCAACCCATGACCGATTAACGGCAAACTGTTATCAGCGTTTAACCGTTCATCTTGAGGAGGATGGTTGGATAGGTCAAAACGATTCAACATGTAATGAGGAGCTATGTGAAAATGAATTGAAACTCATTATTTTTGCATCTAGTGTGGCTAACTGCCTACGAAACGTGTGAAATCGTGAAGTCACATCATAAACTTACTCATTTCAGGGTGTTTGAATGTTCTGCTTATCAAAACGTAAGTGGGATGATGCAGAAACAGCATGAATTACATATTGTTCCCAAGAAGTTTTACATAGGCGTCGATCTTTGGAAGATGTCGCACCCACATAAACTCTCGGCCACTAGCTACCGGTGTGTGTTAGGTTGAAGTTAATGCCTCAAATCAATAAAAAATTTATATGGGTCAGCAGAGCTTGCCCAACTAGTTCGTTTATCAAGTCGTTACGTAAAAACACTGTTAGTTAGACCACCTTTTTATTGATAAAACACCATCTGCCGACTTTGTGTGGAAACCCGCATAATGTTTCACGATGTTCCCTACGCGACAGGAATGTGTAGTTTGCTGATTCATCATAAAGATGAAACAGGTGCCACTAGAATATTCTTTGTTGCCCACCGCATTGCGAGTAGCATGAATGCTGCCAAGTAAAACAACTGCTTCGCTCAAATGAACATGTTCAGGTAGGGAAGAATTAATATATCCGGTAAGTATTTGCTGCTCAAAAAGTACAGGCTCTAACTGATGCATTGTTAACCAGACCAGAGAGACGGGAGGAACAAAAATCCTCGAAGCAGTGTATGTACGAATGACTAGGTCGCGTGCTACACACGGTCTACCGAAAGACAAATAAAAGCGAGAACACACACTGCTCTAGGCCATTCACATTCAACTGTGTATGATCGATAAACTCTCTGTTCGTGTGACAGCTGCTACTCTAACATTTCCATTCACCGCATGGCGTTTGTTGACCTCCGTTAATGGTGGTAACAGCCTCCAATCTTGCAATCCACAAGTGTACGTTCAAGATGAGACAGGCTAAAAGTATTACGATTTTGTTAGCACTGTGACCTAAATTAACCCAAACGTGCTCATACCTGATGGTTGGTGGGGCCTCAGCAATGCACTAACTCCTGTTAATGTCACCGGCTCCCATTACTTCAGCCCGCGGTCACGGTGGACAAACACAGCGTCGAATAGTCCGCGATAACCACTGCCGTCTGTGCTCTTTCTTCAACATTGGAAAACAGCATAAACACGAGTCGGGCTTCTCGACCTTATACGTTTTGATGATCATGGTTTAGATCGACTCTCAAAAAGTCGATAAGTTTGAATAGCTTTTGGAGCTGCTATAAATTGTTGTCCTCTAGATAGCTGCTATAAGCATTAAAAACCTATTTCCGTGGAAGTGACTGTTCGTTCGACTCTTCACGTTCCATCAGTTTGGTTACACGATGGATCGATGTCAACCTACTTACCACATTTCTAAAAATGTGTAAATAGTTAAAAGTCCAGTGCCCCAATTAACCTACCCGAAACGCGATAACAGTTGCTGTCGCAAACGTATATGTCTAAACCTGTTGGCATAGTAACAACAGGTTCGGCGCCAGTGCGACATAGCAGATCGGTCACGACAGAAGTATGCATTAAGGTATGGCAATAGGACAAAGGAGCTCGTAGTGTGAAAGAGACCAGTTGTCTAGGCGACGGAGGGCACTAGGCTGCGTAACCACGGCTGTTCACGAGGTGTGGGCCCGGATACAAAATCCGGTGTTCAAACATACCGACAAGGTACTTAACCCAGTCGGGTGAGCAAATCGCCTCAACGCACCGCTGTAACCACAGCCAGATTAACTGGAACAGAGGTGTGCGCGTATTTCCAGTCAAATCGCTTGGCGTCATTGTCCAACTATTTTACGCCCCACGGTCCACATCCAGTAGCATCTAGTTGGTGATAAACGTCTCTGTAACCGCTTCAGCGCATGATAATCAACGCCGCGCTAGGAACCAACATGCATCAGTGAGTACAAATGAGCAAAGTAAAAATACGATATTTCTCTAACGAGTTGTACTATCATGATGGCTTTTCTACTAAACGATGGATATTGAAATACCGCATTCAGAGTCGAGACAGATTTGCAAATTATTAAACGACTGATCAAAAACTGACAATTTTTCCATAGAATCTGAGGCACATCACGCTGTGTCATTAGGTATGTCGGGCCATTTGTTTTCCAGCCATGCTGACAAAACGACAAGCATCGCTTGGTATGTCTCCGTTTTGTGGCCGCGTCGTTCTGATCCCCGTCAATATGTCATACCTGACCACTGTGTTCATGATGAAAACAACTGTCTACGTTGTGGAGATTTGAATGCAGAGTTAGTTCAAAAATGTTGTCTAGATTGAGATGCTTTGTTGTCTGGAAACTACCATCGTCTTGGCCTGGATTCGAAGGCCAGTTAGTTTGGGTCGGCACAAAACATTTGCTTCCTAATGGTTTTTGTTCGGTGATTGCAACTTAGGCTAACACGCCGATACATGTGTAGTGGTCGGACTATGATGAGTAAAGAACATAACACGCTTCTTGCAGACGTCGTGCTTATTCGCAAAATGATTCCTCCAGGACTGAGCATACAGCCTTCTGATGACGGCTTGGAATGGGTATTTTCATTTCACCGCGGGCACGCCAAACTTGTGGGTCCTGGTAACTAGTTCCTTCTGAGTATGTGTGCGTGTCTGTCTGCCTCTTTGCTGACTCTTGCTGTAAAGAGTTACGTCGGATCACATTCTGCTCAGTTCAGTTTGGCAGACAACAACCATGCTCAACCTGGTTTGGAATTTATAACGCTAGAACCAGGTTGCTCTTAGGACGCAAGTAAATGAATGACGTGCCGTTAGTCTGAAAACTGAATGGCGTGTTGAACTGGTTTTTATTCTGCGGCTTGTGGTGAAAGTTTGGAAGGTACCATAATCGAGTTTAATGCAAGGCATCTGGTCATGTGATCGGTTACCTGTTAATCAGTTCGAACACTGACGGGAAAGTTCATTACAACGGGCAGCGTTGATGACCTGCAAAGAGGTGGTTGGCCACGCACATCAACATTTGTCTGTTCTGCCAGCGATGTTATACGGCGTGTAGAAATCAGCCCATAAACGCTTGTCTGTCGACTTGCTTAATGGTGTAACACATCGAAATCTGTTGTACACAGGTTGCTAGAAAAAGAAACAAGTATCGATCATACCGGGAAGCCCTAGTAGAGGGGCTTCTGTTGTCGGATGCAGACTAACGTGTGTCAGTTATCACGTGGTGCATAACGAAAAGGGATACATGTAAACATCTTCGACACTATTTACTGACAAGGCAATATACTGTGTGAGTAGAATCGTGCAGAATTCCAACTACTGGCATACACTCGACCCCCAATGGTTTGTTCCAATTTGACGTCAACATATTTCAAAGGTCTTGATTTGGACAGGGCTTTTTGAAACATGGATTATCACATTTTTTCCTTTCTAATGAAAGCATTACAGGTAATACCTCTATTCGTTGGATAACTTATAGGCTACGGAATTGTTGTCATCAACTGTTGCATGAAAACGTTGTATCAGCGCCTGAACCACTATGAGCACTGGAATAAGATTAGCGTCAACAGGATGCCACATCACCGTATTATGCGCCATGTGTACGAGTATATCTGGACGAAACACTCGGGCGACAGTGGATCGGTCGCGGTGGACTGAGGTGGCTTCCAAAGTCGCCAGATTTTTTCTTTTGGGCTACCTCAAGAACAGAGTTTATAACGAACGTCCACAAACAATAAAAGAACTCAAAATGGCCATAAGCGTGTAATTTAACTCAACCCCTGGAATTACTTTGCAACATCTTAAAAAGAATGCTGCTGTGTGAGCAAAACCATGGACTCTGAATGCGGTATTTCAATATCCATCGTTCAGTGAAAAAGCTATCATGATAGCACAATCCGTTGGATAAATATCGTATCTTTACTTTGCTCATTTGTACTCACTGATGCATGTTAATTCTCAGTGCAGCGTTGATTATCATGCGCTGAAGCGGTTACAGAGACGTTTATCACCAACCAGATGTTACTGGATGTGGACCGTGGGGCGTAAAATGGTTTGACATTTACGCCAAGCGATTTGACTGGAAATGCGCGTACACTTCTGTTCCATTTAGTCTGCCTGTGGTTACAGCGGTGCGTTGAGGTGATTCGCTCACCCGAATGGGTTAGGTACGTTGTCAGTATGTTTGAACATCGGATTTGGTATCCAAGTTCACACCTCGAGGACTGTTTGTCCTCGATCCAAGTCTAAATATAAAATCAGATGTAAACAGACAAGTTGGTTGTGTTTGTCGCTTGGATGTGTATTGCCGGGCTGTTGTAAACCCTCCTAAACGATACGCTGGTTCGTTCTTGCTATCGTAATTCGCTTGGCACAATTCGGATGCTCTTCCCACTGATAATTAACGCGAAAACCTCGGTCCCGGGAAGTACTGCGATTGTCCCCGTATTCGCTCTCAAGGCAAGCCAAAAGAAGCGTAACTACAGGAGTGCTTTGTTCCACAGCCAGACGTGTGCGACAAAGTTGACAAGGACAATGTACTTCTAGGGCGCGCAGTGGCCATAAGACAATTCCCGAATCATAAAACAGAAGGACATTTACCGGGGAAAATAGTTAGGGTCACTAATGGGCACAGCGGAATAAAAAGTCAGACAGATAAAAACTAGCCAAGGTCACCGCTCGGCCGCTCTGAGCAGGTCCGCTAACAAGGGCAAAGTCAATCGTTTTTTTCTTTCTCACAGCGGAGGCGCCTTGGGACGGTAACAGGGTGGGCGCCCTAACACTGGCATTCTGTGGGACACAGTTGGTAAGTGCTGCGGAAAACTGTAGAAGCATAAAGCGACTTCATGGATTTGTTTCGCCGCGGTTTCTGATTTCTCAGGCGTTTCTCTGGGTCACAAGAAATGTTATGCCTAACGAATGCGATCACATCACAGGCGTAATATGTTACGTCTGATTTTCACTTTGAATGCGTTGGCTGTTGCTTCCTGGAACGTTTTTAGATGACGGTGTTGGAGACAAATCACCAGAAGAAGGAAGATAGACGAGTCGATCAGTATCGACTGATCCAGTTTCGAAGGGTACTATCGTAGAGAATATTGCGAATTTCTGACGGAACGGAACGTTATCTGCTTGAAGTAAGCTTAGAATATTTTGATACATGCTGTTTCGGACAGAGTAGCTGTCAAATGGGTGGATCTGTATCATTATAGTTGTAGATTCTGGCCAGAATCTATAGAAGTGTTCAGATCACTCCAACTGAAACTGATAGTTGGGTGGCAAAGCGTCAACTGGAGGATCGAACCACGGAACCGCTATGCCCCAGGCAGCAACTTTACCACTCGACCAACCGCCTATTGCAGGTCGTGTGCACAATGCCAATCTCAAGTGATCCCCATACCCATACCCCATTGGTCAAACTATCGTACTGTAGGTCTGACACATATACTCCTGTATTGGTCACATTAATTACTGGCCGAACGTTTCTTACATTATTACACGCAACCAATCCTGCTTCGATACTACAACATTCCGTCTTGTTCTGCCCTGAATCAAGAGGTTTACAACCGCCCAGATAGACTGCGTATAGCCGTGAATCCTGACAGACTCTACAATAATTAGTGACTCAGATCGTTGTTATACGGTCGGATGCTTGTAGGTTTCAGATGTATCTGGATCATTTTTTTGTCAGTTGTTTGATGACGCCCTCTTAACATGATTGGTTTTGATGCCACGACTACCGTATATTTTCGTCCAGTCAGATTAGTTGTGCTCTACCTACCTTATATTGTAATTGCTTCTCGTATATATTCAGAATCCCTGCGGTGTAGTTTGTGCCTCGCTTTCAATAACTCGTGGTGTTCGCGTCTTCTTCTTAGGTTGGGATTCAGTCCGTACTGTTAAAGCGAGTAATGAAAGGAACGATCCAACACACAGCTAAAACTCACAGAACGGCCGAAATAGGTTTTGATTCTCATGTGTCATCGTCATACACATCTGAGCAAAACATGAATCTAACGTCTTCCGTTTATTACTTTGGGTGGATTAAAAATAAACCTGAGTGGTTGGATTCGTGTCATGATTTAATGAACAGTACTTTCGAACCTATGCGGTATGCACGCAAATGCGTAAGGTAGGGTAATCGTCAATAAGAAAATGGAAACGGACCACTGTCCTTTTCAATATGAACTCATGTCGTTTGTGTGACCCTTTTTCTGTCCAACTGTGTACGGTGCTCAGAATATTGTATACAATCGGTAGAATTTGAGAGGAACGCTTTAACTGATGCAACGACTGACAAACAGAAGAAAAACAGGTATTCCTCAAATGTCACCTAATCAGTCAATACCACGAGAGGAGTATTTGTGCGTAAAACTGTGGCGAACAAAGAATAAGACTCCTGTGCATATATAGTTTAGTTGCAGCTGGTTAAAACCATTAATTTACCCAACAGCGTAGGTCATCACGTACTTCTCCTAGTGTTGTGATGTTTCTAGGTGTTGTTTTAACCACTATGCGGCTTCTCACACGAACGTGTGGAAAACTTAACGGCACTACGCAAACTGCTTGAACTTGTTGACTGTTCAATATTTTAACGCATTCCTAAACAAAAAAATACTTTTCAATTTTATATGGTGCCGTAAAGAACAAATGAACGAGATTAATCTGGTGGCGTTTGCTCTTCTTGGTAATGAAGTGGACAAAAAAGAAGCGAAATATTTCCTTCTTCCGTCGATACAAAGATCCTCCCCACTGTACAGCTGGACTGATGTTAAGTGAAAAACACAAAAAGGAAATATTAATCGCATTGACAAACCTTATTTTTAAAGTAGTAGCCCACAGCGGAAGATGTGGCAAGAGTAGTAAGCTCATGTTTTCCAATGAAGTGCAATGTTTTTCATTAGTGTATGCAGCAGCTTGAGGAGGAGCAGTTAGAGTTGAAGAGGGTAAATAGCTTAGGCATGGGAAGTCATGTACCGGATCGATATTGTGATACGTTGTGCAAAGTTCAGACTTGAGTAAACTGTTTACGCTTTGGGTCATATTGACTCTGGGTATGAGTTAACAACGAGGTTTTAAAGGTTCATATATTGTGGCCACATCCACAGGTTAACTGCAGTCAGTTTCTCCTTCGTGCAGATTTTCAGTAGGACTGAAAGTATGCGACGGTTTGTACATGTGATGTAAGCATCTACAGCAATTTGAACATACGTAGTGGACTGTCTTGGACTGTCAGTCCTGGCACATCGTGTTATAACGTAGGTCAAATTCAGGGGTGAAGACTCGGGTCTCGTGAGATCCACAGACTAAGTTACAAAGCAGATGTCTGCGAAGTTCCTTCTCTATTAAGTTCGGAGAGTCACATGACCTTCTGAAGTCAGAGACCCCTGTTGTATCCTTTCCCATTAATCTCTTTTGTTTACCCTGATCCACAATGCAGAGACACTCTACGTGAAGACATCAGATATAGCTTAGAATCGCACTTAGAGCCAACAGACTGTCTTTCGTTTATGATGTGAAATGTGGGAACACTGTGGTAGTTTTCCACTTCTTATCATAAACGTAATGGATTATGGTTGACTCCCCATCATCTCTAATGTCAGTAAACGCATCCCATGCAAACGGTCCATCCAGGCTACATTTTTCTTTCTCATTGAACAAGCGGACTCAAATGTTACAATATCTGTAGGGTGTTCTGTCACATTTCACATCGTAGAGAGCTGATCACTCCACCGTGCCGTTTGTCGAAACAGAATGTATCGACGGAGAGTATGTTGGTCAATGAATGAATTGACTACATGTGGCAATCTGTGACCGCTCTTATTTCTTGCGCCTGTAATTGGTTTTCGCGATAATCGTTCATGTTATTGATATTTTCTCTACCAACAGAATCAACGCTACCGTATCGATGAGTGAACGTGTGAAATGTCCTTGCCGTCGTGCTGCACAAAGCTCCAAAACTGAGGGTCACCTAATCATTGGTCTGTTTCGTGTAATCTAATAAACCCAACTACATAGGAAGACCTATGTTGCGGGGATGCAATGTCGTGTGACTGGGTCATCTTTGATGAGAACAACGAACGTGTTTATCAATAAGACTTGGTAATCCATAATATGACGCCGGAGTAGTAGACGCACACAACTTGTAGCCTGAGTAGCGAAACAGAACAAGTGCTGACGCACCACACCTTATTGATTTGATGACACCTACACGAGGCCAAAACGGTCCGAAATGTAAGCTGTCGTCACCCCCAGCCAATCAGAGAGCGACCAACTAAGCAATTTATTCGACACTGTACATGTAACAGTTGCTTTTGGGCGCACTTCCAAATATCCCCTCACGCTGGAATATAATGTGTTACTGAACCAAATGTTGAAGATATGAAGTATCAAACTCAGCGGATAAACGTCAGTCGCAACAAATTTAAACCAAATCTCACAACTTCCTACATCAGTGCAGAAAGAAGACATTTGTTGCGATATGTTAACATTTGGTTTACTCTCATCAGTCGCAAACGTAAGACCTGCAGGTTATATATGACAGACTGCATGTCTTACATTTGCGACTGATGAGATTAAAGGGAATGTTGACATGCCACAGCATATGTATTACTTCTGCACTGATGAAGTCGCTAAAGAAAATCCAGTGTGTCAAGTCCATAAGTTGCAACAAGTGTCCGAACAAAACATATTGGTTGACTAAAGAACTAGCACTTTTGTAAATGAGTTTAAACTCTGTGTTATTTCAAATAACTGAGATGGAAAAAGCTTCGTTAGCAGTTCACGGAAAATACTCGTTCGGAACAAATTTTATTGTTTAACTAACGAGATAGTGTGACTCACACAACTTCAGGTCTGTCCACGATTAGCCGGTGTGTAAATACTGGAGTTCAACCACACGAATTAACAGCTTCGTGTACCTATGTACACAGCTGTGGACACAAATGGCCAAACACAAAAATGAATCATTTGTGAAACGCTGACACAACCATTATGCTTTCATGCTCTCAAATCGCACATGCAAAATTAAAGTGACAAATTCT
>LUCH01000307.1:145525-161493 GCA_013368495.1 Paragonimus heterotremus | reverse complement strand
GGCCGACTGGAACGTCTATGGGAATGCAATAGTTGCGATCAATTGTGGGTGACGTTCAATCTATATGAAAATCAATATCCCCTACTAATCATCAGAAAGAAGTATGTTTTAGGTCTGCAAAAGGGGAAAAAACAGGCCGGTGAAAAGTGTGCCGGCGCACGAAACTACATCAAACAACGATTGTGATGTGAAGTGGATTTTACCGCGGAGCTTCAAATGGTTACTCCTTACTGCTGACAAACTGAATGACCTACATCTCAAGTACATATGTCCATTAATAGGACTGTGCAGTTCATGGAACTGTGATAGACACTTGGTATTACAAGGCGGCTTTCTGTCAGGTGACGGTTCACGTAGATATACTGGCAATAGCAAAATTTTAAATTCCATTAGTCGAGAAATGTACGTGTAGAGGCGCTGCACGGGTATCGAATTATAGAACCTATAGAAGTATTCCTCAGATTACCGAAAGCTCTGTGTAATACTTGCACATCGTGCATTCAAAACAGGGAAACACACATGCTTCATACATCCTTAGGTGTAGTCAACTTGAAGCGTTACAGTGGGCCAGGGGTTCTTCACATTTCGTGACTATCGACTTCCAATGAATTGTTACACATATCGTTATATCCTCTAGTTAGACTCTTGGGAACACAAACACTAGTTCTCCGAACAAGATCCATTCATGGAGGGGACAGTCAAAGTGGTCCCTATTCGGGATAGGCTTCTGCTGGACGTGTATAACTCATCCAGACACCCTATGTTAAAACTGAATCCTATGCGACAATGTTTTCAGAGACGTTTTTGAAAAAAACATATAGAGTGGTTCCAACTTATGCAGTATGCATGAAAACGGAGTGTCAGTAACAAACATCTTAAATTTCATCATGACCTCTTATGCCAACATCTCACTTCTTTGGATGTCCAATATTTTCTTTGCATAAGAAGTTATGTTTGTAAAAGATGTTTTCTGTTAGTTGCAATGAGTTACAAGCCAGAATATGTATATTCATTCACCGTTTGGACGTTAACAAGTACTTGAAACTTGATGTATTAACTGTCGGTAGCAGGAAAATCCCCATGACTCGACTGGTGCGTAATAACGGTAGTCATTCCTGCAAACTGGCCTGAGATAAGCGGAAAATTATTACAGCTTATTTGAAAAATCATTTGTGACTTCTTGGCAAAATCTCTCACGATCCACGGCCATTGGTCAATGGACTTGCGGCTACTTTTTCAGTCACTTACACAGTATTCATTGATATTTGTTCTGTTGTTCAAAGTATTGAGAACGTAAGTTTTACTGACAGCAAGCAATATGCCTTGACGACGTTAGTCGTTGACTCAAACTAACTGTTTTCCAGGCAGTAAGTAGCTTGTTGGCATTTAGTTGACTTATAAGTATCTACGGAATTTGTTTCACCGGTCAATTCATACCCTGCTTATGAATGTTAGCTTCTGTTGTCCGTCGAATGGACACCACTCGAGAGAAGGTGGTGTGACAACGGCCCTGGACATCAAGATGCACATACCTTGTCTGACGAGTAAACTTTGCTAGCATCACACACAAAGGTCAGCTAACTTGTTTACTGACCTTAGAAATTCATTCATTTATACGAGCAAAGTACTATACGCTTCCCGGCCAAGATCATGAGCATGCTTATTCATAATAATCCGGTGCTGTCTGGTCTATGACGATGTAAACTGATATCCCTAAATGTTATGAAATCTGTGTGTGCGTATTCTAGCGTTAAATGCAACGGAATGCATATACGCAGTGTAGGTCATTGTCCCAGTGATCTAACTAGTTTAAAAGTTACTGCACTTTCCATTGACAGTGAATTGTGTTCGGAGAGGTTAGAACCTGATTTTGGTTGCCGCTGAGTGTTGGGGGAAGGAAGGTCTCTCAAAGTTAGTGAATTAATGGAAAACCTCACAGAAGAAGGCCATGGTAAACTTCTCAAGGGGTGTTGATTCTGGTTTGGCAAGGCTGGGAGGGACAGCTGTTCACGTACGAAGCTAGAAAGGGGAGTTTTAGGGAAATTCCTAAGGAGTTTATAATACTCATTCAATTAGCCAATTACTATGAGGTTCAATTTCATGTTCATGTCTTTTGGTCCATAAAACTTAGGTTAAGAAAAGCTGTGTTACAATACCAAAACACTGGTGTCACCTATACTGCCATTAGTAGTACTAGTAGTGTGGTATAGTAGTAGCCTTTTGGCAGTATAGTAGTGAAAGTATGGCTGCTCACTGGATGCGACAGCGAAGTAACCAAGGGACTTTAAATAATACGACTCATTGTTTCAGAAACACTGATAAACCGATAGGTGCCAAGTATAGAATACACGACGTGATCAGTTATAATTTAAAATTAACCCGATTTTTGAGGCTATCGGTGGATTAGCATTTGACCACCTACACAATAGGATTCACATATATCCTGTTGAAGAGGGGTGGTTTTGAGCAAAGTAATGACACGAAGCTATTTAATCTACTAGTCTTTATTGAGGAGAAGTAAGCGAGACAATCAGCACGAACCTTACAAATAATTGCATAGACTGCGGTTCCTTAACCCCATGGTGGCATGCATGACAAACAAGATCGACAGGCTAAAAAGCAAAAGAGGCTGAATTCCTAAATTCCAATCAGCTAAGGTCATGGCAAACCAAGCGTCACATTGGGAACTGATGAATCCAACTGTGAAGGGCACATTCTGACAAATGTCGGCGACTGCTAGCATTTAGACATCATTTTGTAACCCCCCGTAGACTATAAACTTCACTTTGTGCTAGCGTGTGAAACTGTTGGAAAAGCAGTTCGGACTGTTCATTCCATACGCGTACATACGCTTGATTTGCCCGTAGGCTAGTGTGCTGGATATGATTTTCAATGTATGCCGTCTGCATGCGTAGAAACGATTGACCTTTAGTCTATTCACGCTAACGGGATGACAACTTATCCGCACACTCTTGCTTGGTCTGTGAAAAATGCATCGTTGTTGTGACCAGTCTGTGATGTCCGCAAAATAATCAATGCAAGTTGCACAGGGACAACCACCACTTTGCCATATTCTGAGAAAATGGATATCCAGAAAGACACATCTATAGACATACAAGCCTAGGAAATGCAACCGGCCGTTTCCGGAGTAAAACTTCCAGAAACTCATAAAATGGTTCGTGGTGACTAAGCTGTTTATCGTACATTCCCTTGAACGCTGCTTGTTCAGCGGTAGGATTGCACACCGCGGTTTACTAAACAAGCAAAATAGCCATATGTTTCCCTCTAGAAAAATCAATTTGTGTTTTCGATTGGAGGCATCCAGTTTAGGATATCATTCGCGTCAGCTTGAACGAACGATGTCGAAGACCGCAGTCAGTCCAAAAAACTGAACCATTTTCGAAAAATTACCATTTGGTATTTTTGAATAATTTAAGGTTTATCCACTTTCTCTTCAATAAGCAATGGGCCCTCACATACTGCTAATGATCGCTGGGTTTAGGCTGACAACCTAACATCGTGGGGTATCACTTCTGACTTTCTGAATGTGGCTTATCTATGCTTTTGTAGTGAAAATGATAACATTGGACAATGAAACTATGGAGATTTTTAGTCGATAGTACTATTGAATATGATATACCGTCAGCCGTGGGACTATTGGAAATGTAATAACCCAGCCTATTGCACATTCGAAGCGATCTCTATGGGTTTTCTATAGAAACACAGATACCCCATTAGGTTTGAGGGATACATGAGTGATATGTCAGTGAGATTGTTACCACGCAGCTTGAAAAACGAGATCCGTCTTCAGATATCCTACCGTCAGTGTGTACAATCAGTTGCACACACTGGGTGGTACTAAGAGATAACCAGCATCGACTGAAGTCAGCGGATATTTAGTTACGGAGGCAGCCCAGTCGGTACAAGTGGTGCTCAGACCGTGCACCAGAGATACCATTCAACTCGTTACCACATTTTAGCTCGTACAGAGTGTGGATGATGTGGCGTGAACACACTGTCAAAGTTATCAGTGGATTAACCTTCTAGGACCAATTAATCTCATCAATTCAGAATTATTCGCATTTGCTTGTCGGTTATTCGTTTGTAGCGTATAAATACCCTATGATAAACGTTTGAATTTCAGTGTCAGTTTACCTGACTTTAGTCCAGCCGCTTTCCATTAGTATAGTTGAATCTCACGATTTTTCAACAGACAAGATCAGAAGACAGTTTCATACTAGTAACAAGCACTCACTTATTGCTAGTAATGGTACTCTAGAGTTCATAACATGGGATACATTAAAATAAGTGTTCACGGCTGCTTCCTCCTCTCATTAATCAAAATATTCGGTTTATACCAACGTAGAAAATAAACAGAGGAGACAATCCATTTTCCATGGAAGACGTGATAAATAGTTAATTTTTATTTGCAAAAATGAAACTGTGCTGACGCGTCGTTTACATAGGGGAGTACGCTTGGCAACGGATCTTAGTAAGGTTTAGGAACGTTGCAATAAATACCCATCACGAGATATTCCCCTTTTACATTTAATCATATATATATATATAACCATTTGTCGCTCGTGAAACAAATAAAGATGACAAGTTTTGGGTAACCAACTATTAATTCTCGAGTCTGTCAGCCAATCGTAAACGACTCAAAATTTTGTCAGCTGGATCAAACCTCCGTGAACCAGGATAAAACATAAAGTACGATCATGCGATTGATTAGTGGAAACCGTGGTGTTTGTTCGTACACACTTTTAAGTTGGTTTTCAAAACAGTGTAGATGGTATGTTATTTCAGCTACTTACTCAATACCAATTCTGAACAGACTCGAAGAAAGGAAAATAGATCTAGTGCAAACGATGATAACTTTACAGAGAAGAAGATTGGACAATAACTTGATGCAGGACAAATGAGGCCACCGCTGTAACACCTTAAATTACTTAACAGAACATACAGGATTGACAAAATCCCCTCAAGAAAATGATAAGTTCGCCGAAGCAAACCAAGTAGCGTCGATCGAACGCTGACCCCAGACATCTACTTAAGATGGGGTCTGTTGACCAGCTCCGCTGCCATGGTAAATTAGCTAGGCGCTTCTCATATGATAAAATATTAGCGTCTCATGATCAGTGCCAGTCAATGTGGCCGGGGTGCTAACATTTACGCGAATAGAGTTGAGGCAAGCGAGCAGGCAAACTAGTTACCACTATCCTTACAGCGCCAATTCACCACCGGTCATGACTAATTTGACTTCGTCCTAAGATAGGAAGACTGATTTACATTGTAGTACCGTGATCAAAGGTTCGCAGTCTTCACAAGAACTAAACATCCATCCGGTAGAGGGTTCATACAATTTACTGTTCAAAGCAATGGTCATTCCGTACATATATAAAAAGTGATATAGATTGACATGGGATGTGTTGATGGCATAAACAAGTTCATCGCTAGAACAGAATATTGTGATGTCGTAGTATGTTTTGCAGTTCTGGACCAGTAAGAAGTGCTTCTGGCTTCTGCTGGGCGAAAGTCTCATGTTACTTCGTACGGGGTTAATTGAACAGTTTGCAGCGAGACTCCACACACTCCGTTTACTGTCAAACGTATTCGCTACTTCAAAAACTCATCGAAATTGTCTGCTACAAAATCGAACTCAGGGTGCTAAAGCTATAGATCCAGTATTAACTAAGTTGTGGAGGAAAGCATTCTAAACTGACGGTGACACGAAATCCAATCACTTACGACCAGAATGTGACCCAAATTATACATGCAGTGGCCACAAGCACAATCACGACCGATAATCGTATTTCCCAGCAAGAAATAAACTTACTGCAGTTACTAACAAACCGTTTTGGTCGTATGTACGTTACTTGAAGTGGGTCGATTTTAAAATTTGGTGCTAAGCTTGATAGATATATGTGATCTTCGCCATACAAACCACTGAGTTCATAGCAACAAGTTAGACTTTTGAAGCGTAAAACGGTGTAAGAATGTTGAAAGTCTATATACTTTCACAATTGCTGCTATCCAGTAGCTCGTTTCTAAGAAAAGTAGGGGACTAGCAATAAATTTGACCGACATGTTTGCTTGAGAAGTTATTTCCAATGTACCTCTTCAGATGCGTGGAAAAATCCTGGACGGTGCAGACGCAATCATGCAATGGTATTTAAAGATTGGAAGATCAGTCTGAGACTGGTTTACTCTCCGACCCTTAGATTACAGTTTCCATTATTATGAGTCGGTGTCACATTTCGTACAGCATTACGCGGTCCGCCATTGATTACAGCCTGACACTTTTCGTCATATTGTGTAGTTATCTGGTACTAGTTCAGATTCCAGGTCACCGGAAGTACGACAAGATGCTGGAAACTACAACTGACTGGGGTTCACTCATGACGATGGTAACAATATCCACAAAATGGATATGACACAGAACTTCCTTTAATGGCTCAATGTTTCACCCTTTAATTTCTACGTATGGTTATTTGAGTTTCTGCAGTGAATACTTGACGGAAGAGGCAGGTATGCCCCAAGTTGGATATAGCCAGGAAAGCCCATATACACACACACACACTGTCATTTCCATGTTATTTATAAGGGTGATTTCTACACCTCCGCCATTCTCGCCGGTCAGCTAATCATCGGTTCAACTATAGTCGGATACGCTAACTATAGACTGACAGAAGGATTAGTCTACTCGAAATATCAGTGAGTCATCTTCCGCTATGGGAATTTTTGTCAACGCCAGGTTGCTTTGATTCTAGGAATTTTGTATGGACCCCACGTTATCACTGACTGACCACTTTCCAAACGTAATAGATGTCAAAAAGATTGTAATACTCGACAGACTAAAGTCGTAATGTACTGCTCAATATAGGCAACTAGGCTGGTAAACAATTACAGTTGCTTAACCATTACCACCGGAGAACTTATCACGCAAACTACCTATCAGAACATGAAATACTTAGCCACGTGGATGATTTAGACGGTTTGAATGTTAACTATCGTTGAAAGTACGTCTCTTATGAGGAATGATGACTAGGTAGCAGTTGATTTACTTTAGCGTTTTCTCTTTTATGGCAAGTTCCCTTTGCAGAGCATAACATTCCCCCTCTCACCAGGTCGAAGTAGCATTATTGCCGTCTTTAATGTTACATTTAATGTTTGATATAAATGGCTTTTAAAGAGGCCGAGATAGATTACTGAATGCTGCCGACGGCCACTCGTAGTCGCTCATCATTATGAGGAACTTAAACTCAAATGACCAGTAGCAAAAGCTTGATTGTCTAGTGAATGCGTTTTCGTAATCAAAATGTGTTCGTATTATCAGTGACATTAAATGGGACTCAACTGTGAAAAGTCAGAGCTTCGGCTGAATTGGAACCAGTGACAGAAACAGCATGTCTCAACGCGGTAAGCGCTCTGCCAACTGAGCTACAAAGCCACACGGGGAGCTCGGAAATTTCAGTGATACCACTGATAACTGGCAGGTGATTGAAAACCTTACGAACTAGTTGCAACCTGGGTGTCCGGCCAGAAATCGGGTGAACGTATAACGGATACAAGGCTTAAGCTTGAAATAAAAACTGAACACTTTCGATCAATTACCAAATGTAGGCTAGAAAAAAGAAGCTGCATAATCAAATGTTTTCAAATGCTTAGAAGTCGAGGACTTCACCGTACTAAAATTCACACAAACAAAACATCAATTCATACTTGGGACTTATCTAGTTGGCCTAAGTCGACATGATCTGCCCGTAGTCGACAAGTGGTAGGTGTCATTCTGTCATTTCAGATTTATATACTCGTATCATGACTGAAATTCCATTCGTTACACAATGTGACGTACATCGACCGGATGAAGTTGACACGTGTTCCTGATTTTAGACAGTTAATACTTCCGATAATTTAGAACACATTGCGAGATATTGGACAACACAATTTTATAACACCTATCTTCTCGGATCGAACTGACAATCTTTTAAGCTCAGCGACAGAGATAAGGCAAAACTTGTATCTGGAAAATGTAGTAGACTGCAGAAACAAGTTCTTATCGCAGTGTATTCGACACTGAAATGGGGGTAAAACGTTCTCTCTGTAATAGGGTAATCTATGCAAGAAACATTCTATCAGAACGAAGGGTATCATTGGAATACGACAGATGAGTGTAAGTGTGATAAATTCATGACTACCACATCGATATAGCTCAGATGCAGCCCGACTGGAAAACGTCGTCAGAAACAAACAACCGAAGAATTTAACATGGTCTTTGACGTAATGGAATCCAGCGATGTAAACGAATGAACCAAATTAAACCTTAAATATGCAAATAGTGAGTCGCGAATACTTTGTCTATGAATACATTAAGTTCGTCGCTGTCTGCTGCGTTGTGCAGACAACAATGGACAGATATACAACAGTTCCAAATGCGTAAAGACTGTTTGAAGTCAGCGGTCACTGTGAGTGCAGCAAACGGGGTTCCGAGTAAGCCAGTCAGCATCTGATTGAGTCGTCGAGAGGTTTAACATTCAAATTTCAAACGTGTCGAACCGAGAATTACCAGCGTAGAAAGTGTTGTTGCTTAATTGTGGTTGTAACCTGAGGCGGAATATTAATTGCGTTTGTTAATCGATTGATTGAGGACGTGCTAAGAAATGTACATGAAGTATTGGCGGCAAAGATTACAAACAAAGGACACAGCATTTAAATTGTATCAGTGGGTTTATTCGCAATAAGCGTGGTGTTTATGTTAGTGACGGTTTTCAGCATCAATGTGCTTGAAATGTGGAAGTGAAGCGTGTCAGGAAAAAATATTAACCTGGATTACGATTCGTTTTATGGACCCTGTGTGCATGTGCACACCCACGGCATGATCACAATTTCGAGCCAGGTTTAGCGCAGTGTGGCCGATATCAGTCGGGATTGTTCACTGGCTAATCTCCTATTGTGGACATGATTTGTTTACGATGTTGGTGTCCGATAAGAACTCCCATACATAGAATCTCTGCATTTGATTCAATATGTTGAATGAAGACACGTCTACGGAATTCGGTTTTTAACAGGCAGATTCAATCAGCGATATACAAAGCGTGAGGCTATGCATGAACAACCTCGCTTTCGCATTTCACGCATAACTTATGAGTGCAATCGTAATTCATCCGTCCTGCGGCGACAATCTGCAAACGTAAAACGTGAGAAAGCGATTCGAAAATGGACATTGCTAGAACTCTAAACAATTATATAGGGTGAACTTACTGAGATCTAATAATGACTGTTATATACGTGTAAATTTGTTGGTCCATGAACTAGGAAAATTCGATTCCCCTATTTGCATTAACTATTTTTCTCACCAACCTGACATTTGGTCTCTATATCCTAATAACCTTGTTTTTGTTTTATTGAACTATTTTGTTATTAATCTGCTGTGGTGCGATTAATCATCGTTAGCTTGGCGTACTCGAGCGACGGTTCAACGTTGACCTTGCTAACTCCTTTCGGAACTCATCGATTTTGTTGAACGAGACTATGATGGTGAAGGTTTACCAATTGCAATTACCTACACATTTCTTTAATAGTACCAAAGAAATATTTCGTCCCAACCTTTGTTCAAATTGGAGGTCCGTTTTCCAGCTAGATCGTTACATTGCGAATTGGAGCAATGTACCGGATGGGCGTGTAATCTCCATTTGACCGTTTGTGCCAGTTACTGGCAGAAGCTCCAAACTATTTCTATGTTCAACGATGTTCATACCAACAGCCGAATTAGCAAGAGCATGAACGAATAAAAAGAAGACTACTAGTTCAAATTGCTATCAAACTATTTCAATGGGATAAGTTTAAACCAATCCGAAAGAAAACGTGGTAGTTGTTGACGGATTTGCTAGTATGTGGTACGATCAGCGTAAGGGTCAGCTATCAGTTATTGTACTAATTACTGTCCAGAAAATATTTTCTCTGAAGGCAAACGCTCAATTCGAATTTTGTCAAGCATTGTCAAACTGCCACTACCGTTCCACACCAATCACCACTTGATAAGTTGACTAATAAGGAGTCCTTAACGTATGGATGCAATTTAAGAATTCTCTTAATCGTCGGTTACTTGTGGTTATTTTCCATGTTCCACCGCTAAACACTTATGCATACCCAACTTCAGAAATGTACTACTGATATCTCAAGGATATTAAAAACCTCGACCCATGAGGTAGAACATACTAATGAACATTAGTGACAGACTATTAAGTTCTGTCTATGCATTATACACTCATGTCGAAAGTAAGATTCCGTTCATGGTAGATTTTGCTTTGAAACATTCTCATGGAAAGTGCAAAACCGGTGTTGAAACTTGCTATACCACTTGGTTGTTGTCTTTTCACATTTGTTGAAATCGATCGGCATTGTGTCAGCTTACAAGCTAGCAGACTGTTAACATGGCCTCACACAGAACTGACTTAGATTTCCAGGGGCAGTTGGTACAGGGGCAAACATCGAGATCGTAAGCGTTCGAACTGACCCAAGAGGGAAGAAAGTGTAACAGCCAAGTGATGAAGCTCACACTTCCTCCTACAGTCCTAATAACCGTACCGCTGTGGTCCAGTAGAGAAGCACCTGAACTAACAATTTAACACCTACTGGCAGGTCGAGCCTTCCGTGCGTCTGTCACCGTCAAAGAGAGTACTACATCAATGGTTCTCGCTAATAATCAACTGTCATTCATCCAAGAAGAAAACAATCGAGCACTGTCTAATAAAAAAGAAAAAGAAGAGGACCTAGCTATTAAAAATAAAAGCGTCTATAGTCAGTCAAACAACATTAAACTCCCTACAGCTTACAAAGGAACATCCAAGCTATAGTAAGACCTCAACGAGACCAAGAGTTTGTAACAAAATTTCGCCGTTTGCATTCAAAACATATTTAGTTGATACGGAATGTTTCCAAGGAGGAGATCCCCTAAGTACGAGGGTTCTGTAGGAATTTCGAACCCGAGGGGCTGGTAACGAAATGACAATTATTAGTGAACTACGGGAAGTAATTCACCCTGAATGTGCAAAACTATCCCCACCTTTTGTCACCCAATAACAGACTTCCTGCCAATGAACAAAAAACATGAGCTTTAAATGAGTAGGTCACAGTGTAGACAGGACAACTTGTTAGTTAGAGTTTATCGACTCTACCGCAGTTCACTCCACCAAAATAGTTAAAGCATTATTTGACCAGCACATACGAAGTTGAACTGACGGTAAAGCTTTCAAGACCACCCAATCCTAATGCACTGCAAAATTCCACCTGATTTAACCAACTCGCTTCATTCTATACACGCCATCGGACTACGAAGCAAAAACACATTCTGTCTGGATGCGATAACTGCAATCATGTGCGACTGATGTGTGAGTTACACCAACCGGGTCATAGAATACACACTTGTAATAAATTACTACTCTTTTGACTATTGTTATTACGGAACGTCATAGGTGTTGGCTGTGCTCGCGCACCTAGAGGTGTGAATCATTACCACGTAACCAGAAAGAGACAATATAGCCTTGTGTTAATTGTAACCTGCGATAGTCATGGGACTATATTTAACAGTAACTGTGATTAGTTTTAATCAGTATTTGTGCTAGTAACGAAATGCAGGCTGACGTACTTACTATTATTGACAAGTTTGTCTTAAAACATCAACTCTTTAATAGCCACATGCATCTCCTCAAATTCAAGTAAGTGTTTCGTAGTAACTAATGACCAACCAGCTTTAGTTCCAACATGACATTCATTTACTGGTTGATTCTCAGAAAGCCGGTCTAAACTACACAGCAATGGCTTCCAAACTTTGAGCGCTAAAGATCCGTTGAAAAAGTTGGGCTCTTTAGAGCAATACTCAACAGTTTAATATAGGAGACGAAATCAATTATTTACTAATGGTGTGACTTTCCCAAGAAGGCACGCTTTAAAAAACCAGTACAGTCTTCGCTACGGCCTTATGATAAGGGAAGAGTACCAGTAGACTAGGTAAAGCCCAGATATTTTGGTACCAAGAGGTGAATCCCCTGCAAGAAGCATGTCTGACCAACTCATGACAATAGTCAAACTAGCCTCTTTGCTCAACGACACCATATCGTTTTTCTAGTTACCTGCTACCCATACGTTAAACCCCCTTCCAACTTTCTAAACTAGAGGCTGACAACCATTTTCAGCACAGGGGATACATATTACGTCGTGTCATTGGCAATGCATAACAGTAAGTTCCAAATTTATTCAATTTATACACAATCTAGCTTCATACGTACGAGTTCATCGCTCCCATGGCTCCTTAAGCGCAACGGAACATCAAAGCGTTTCATTTTTACAGTGACCACGTGAGACATGAAAGTCGGAAGATAGGGACGTTTTCGTATGATGTAAAATAGACTAAATATGCAAGTAAACTTGATTGGATTTCAACCGGAGGAATATGCTGCAATACATCGTGAAACCGATAGCACTGGACAAGTCTTTCTCCACAAATGGAAGGAATTAGCAGTAACTCTTACCTGATCTCAGGTTTGCCTCCTAGTTTAAGTATGTTTGTGGGTCAAGTCTATGCAACTCTCTCATCCAAACCCAATAACTTTCAAATTTTTATTACCAGTGTAAACTTACTTCGCAATTCGAAAGGTTTAAAAATTTACCTGCCCACACTGTTGGGTTGAGAGTAACTTACAAACAGGTACTATGTGCAACGGTACCCATTCCCATCAAAACCTGCAAGTACCAAGAGCAATGTTGGCGTTCCCCTTAGGGGCTGTTTGTAGAGCTATTCATAGAGGATGACACACTCATATGCGTTATCCCATCATCAAGTCTTCCAGTAACCTATTGAGTCTGCGTCCAAGTACCTTCTTTATTCCTCAACAGATCCGGTCAATTTATTTCTTCCCATGCGCCCTCTCGGTTTTAATAGACGAAATACCCGCTTTTTCAACAATAAACATAGTGTTGTAATTTACACCCGAAATATCGCTAGTCAGATGTTTATTTATCCTCTAGGAACATTTGAAGAAACACGAATATTAGATGAATCGATATAAACTAGGATTGATAATCCATATGATAAGCGCTGGACCAGAATTGTGGTTGACAAAAAACACAAGGCAGTGCGATCGGGACACTACCGGCTTTCCACACTGAATAACCGTTCCGTGTAAAAACTGTTTTATTGCTGTGCTAAAGCGTTTTGGCCGACATAAACATCCTAACGGTCAATAAACCATTGAAAAAACTTCATAGTACCGTTTCCGATGAACTCTGTCAATAGAGGGGAGATTTCGATTTTCATGGATATGGGTACTGAATCGAGGGACGAAAGAGGTCCTCAGCAAGAAGTTTACTGCAATCTGCTGAATAATGTGAAACTGTGAGTTAAGAACGACTACCAAAATGTAATATCGGATAAGCCATTGAAGATCACAGATGTGAAGAACTGCGTTTGTATGCAACGTTTTAATCCTCAATGTGCGTTTTGCGGGTGGATCTGCATGCAACACGCTGTAAGCTTGCTAATCATTTACCAAGCAACTGTCCGGAAAGTTTGGTTTAAGAAAGAAAAAGCAACATGCTGTAGCAGTGCAGCGTTTTATTTCGAACAGGAAACTGGTGGGTGTCAACGTGACACAGAGCTTACTGGAAATTCACTGCATGTGAGTCGCCAAAATGGACCTGCACTCATCATGTCTAATACAGATTCCAAAAATTCCGACTACCATTTTACGTGATTTCACATGTAGAAGTTTCTTTATATCTTTGACATGCCAGTGGAAAACACTGACAAAAACATTTGTTAAGTCGGGAAGTATAGAAGACCTGTTGACAATTTAACGCAGTATTTTTTGCGCAGTATCTATTCCATTTTATCACAAATGGTCAACTCCTTGTTTTATCCGCAACAAATACCAAACGTGGCAGTGATGAACAGCGAGCACAGACGACATGATAGACACAATTCACACATTCCGGAAGCATCATCAACCTATACAAGCGGTCATCATCGAAGAGTACCGTTAGCGCATACGATTTATACGCTCAAGCGGTCCGACCTGCAGTCATAACGTAGACAAACTTGGTTTAGTCTGAAAAGATCGATGCCATATTTGTTTTTATGATGACAGAGCCGATTTTAATCCCAACCAGAGTGTGTAATTCCGGGAACCTCGATTCTTTACTGAGAGCACTTAATGCAAAAGGCTTTCACACAACTCTAATGTATTTGTGTGATAAAATGTCTTATTCCTGAGGGAAGTTTAGAACAGATAGCAAGTGTAATAATCTTGCCAACCAGAATATATTTGGAACTGTGATGACGACCGCTTCGTCAGTGTCAAACGTAAAGTACAATATTTCAGATTATCATTTCATATCCAGATTAACCTTACAAAATCGAAAGCCATTAGGTAGCTTAGGAATTAGGGTTATCAGCTTGAAACTGGTTAGAAACGCCCCGACACTCGTAAACCCGTTTTAATATACCTACTCGTCCACTACCTAGTTCATACTCCTTAAAACTTGGGGTAACTGATATAGAATTGACCAAAATGCAAAAAACACTAGCAAATCTTAAAGTTAATTATAGACACTTGTTTCAAGGGCAACCGGAAGGTGCCACTGGTACCACATCTTAACCACAATATCGACTAAGTCGATACTTACATAGAGGTATCACTCAAATCCGAATATCCAAGGCTGAATGAATGTAAAAAATATCCCGGATAGTGAGCCATTGGTGCCCCGAACAGTGACTACATGTTGCACAAAAGCCGAAGCGAAACCGCCCGACCACCAGACGAGGTCGCTGGATTGCGTCTGTGCGGCCACGTGTTTATGCTAATCCGGTACAAACGTGCGAAAGCGCTGATTGGTTGACAGATGCAAACCAATAAGATTTGGGTGGTCCAGTCAACAGCTGACCGCATGAAATTCGTCTATCAAGTCAACTGCCGCTTTGTACTGCTGTCTAAACTGCACTGGACTAGCAAACACACAGATGAAGTCAGGTCCTGGATGCACCAGGATCCTATGTAGTAAGACATATTGTCAAAAGGACATACTCTAATTAAGTTTTCGAATCCGTCCAAGATTTTAATCCTAAACAATTGAAACGTGGCGTTTGTTTAGATTTCTCAGATCATCTGTTGATAGACTGCGTGTTCAGATATCAGAATTACAAGGTTTTAGGACGCTCAGTCACTTGTTCAAACTTACTGTGAACTGCTAGCAGAATCAACTTTAATTACGTTGGTTTTATAGTGTTTTATCATTCTGTAGTGTAACTGTGCACATTGGAGCCAGAGTTATGCATCAGTCAGCTGCCAATTCAGATTGGTTTTTTCCAACGGATCAACGATAAAGTTTTGTTTACTTGCTCAAAAGTGGAACTTTTAAAATAGTACAGATGAAGGACATTCAGGATTACTAAAGTTGTAGTTAGTTATCTTAACAGTCATCAGTTTCTAACGTGACACTGTGTGTAATGAGACCTGAATTCAAGAAACATATTGCAAGTTTAGAACCAAAAGTTACCCGAATAACTTTTGACAACCAGTTTGCTATATATATGTATACGTGTTCCGAGTGTGATACAAGAATGTTCGTTTGAAAGTGTGTAGCAGTCAGTTAAGGGTTTGTAATGTGTTGTCCAAGGATGTTCTCTTATGTGATCACGATTGCTGTGCTTACTCACAATCTGTCAACATAGCGTAAGTCACTTTAAATCGCATCGTATTGCTTCTGTTACGTCCTTACGATTTAAATCTTCATTGTCTCCACGAAACGATATCAACTTATCAATTGCACTATACACGCTCATGTAATCTGTGAAATGTTGGGTTTTCACTAACTGCTAGTATCACCGTTAGTATATAAGAGTAAGTAACCTAGTACCACAGCATACTGCCTAATAAATTTTCAGTATTCGGTTAACCTTAAGTTACAGTCTC
>LUCH01000307.1:111975-145425 GCA_013368495.1 Paragonimus heterotremus | reverse complement strand
CATTACAAATCAGAATTACGAAAATTTAAACCTCCACTGGCCGACTGAATGTTTCGTCAACACTAAACTATGTGATTAACTGACATTCGGTTGTGTTAAACGATCTCACATCGATATATTTGAAGATCACATAAATGCTTTTTGTGCAACTCACTCAGTAAAACGTGTTTTCTGAAGCACCTATCTACGTTAGTAGCCCGAAGACTGACGTGTGGGGTATCTCCATCAAGACTAACATCATCGTCATCATCACCATCATTATCATAAAAGGCAATAAATCGGCGGTTATCACTGATGCGTAACTGCCACACAAACATGAATGAAAGACAAACCCTGTACAGGAAGAGAAGAAAAAGTCCTGGGAGGGGAAGGGACCTAACTACTAAAAATAGCAAAGTCCATATTCATTCATATAACATCATGGTGCCCAAACCTTGCAAACGAACAACCAAGCTGTGTGTGAAAGTAAGGCGTCTTCAGAAAGACGGCTTCCTTATGGCTTTCACTGCTCTGCGTCACTGAATTCACTCACTCCAAAGACAACTCGGCAAAACAACAATATTCATGCCACTGAACCCAATTATTTGCCATCTCAGTTAATGTATCCAGCCACTGAATCTATGAATCACGCAGTCCTCAGCCAAGCAGATAAACTCTACCTACGGTGGTGCCACTCTACACGAGCGTCTGGACGCAGACATGGACGATCAAAAATCTGAAGACGGTCAACAATATCTACGACGAACGACCAGGTTTCTCTGTTCTAAAGTAATATAGCCTTGACTGTCTCCTTATATATGCTACTTTTAGGCCTCTCTGTCACCAGTGGGGTATGAGTCACTTGTATTTCGTGATAAAACTTATAGACTTGGTGAAGTAGGTGGAAAAGTCTAACGGGTTGTAAACGATTTTTTATTTATTCAAAAACGAAATTACACTCGATTGATTCAAAATTAGAATGTGATAGAAGTGACCCTGGGTACGAGGTACGATGTGACGGAATCGCTGAAACTTTGAGAGATTGCATTTTAATACGTCCTTTGCAAGTTGATTCCATTTAGACTCCAGTATGGTGTTATATGTGTTGTTCTTATTTAGGAGTTACTTACATCTGTATATTTATGCAGTATGTGCTACACACGGATGAAAAATCAACAGATAGCCATCGATACCAAAACCCCTTTCCATCACCTCCGGAAAGACACATGGGAATGCCAGGGGTGACGTATATTTTATGTGATCAAAGTTGAAACACTTTATCCAAAGGGGAGACGGAATCAAAGTTTATGACGCACTTTTTGTGATATTTTGACATTATTCAGAAAGTAATCCTCCACCTTACTCTCTATTAAACACTGTAATCCACCGTATGTGTCTGTCAGGAAGTTTTGCTGACGCATCGTATAATTTGATAATCAGCATTCGTGATTATTAGTTTCATTTCAGTCTGCTTACTCTCACCAACCCTGACTTCTACTCTGTGGAACTTTGTCTCATTGTTTTAACTCAGCTACTATTCCAGAATATAGGGAGTGTTATTCTAGAGAATATCGCCTCTTTCTAGTAAAACAAGCCGTCAGCCAATGGTATCTACCTGGAACAAGTGAATTTAATTAAATTTATTCCGGCTACCATTCGTACGCTGATTTGGCTACAGACATATGTATAGTCTCAGCATGCATGCACAAGTATTGATTGTTTATGATCAGTTCAAACAGGCGAGTCTGTTAATTGCTTAGGACAGCAAATGCTAAACCGAATACGTTCACTGGGCGATGCATGTGAAGAAGATCTAGAAGTATATTTCGTCCCGGATTTTAGGTTTCCACGTGAGTTTGTGCATAATCGGACCTGTGCATGACGAAGGCTCAATGATTTCCCCGTTTAGAATCCGCCGAACCTCGCCTCATCCGGCTACTCACATTTGTATTAGTAATAGTCTTGGCTATTCTAACTGTCTGGATTTACCGATTTGTCACAAATCTACTCATTCACGTGCCAGTGATTTGGAAAGGAAATTGACTGACACAACGGAGATAGTTCGTCGGTTCGAATTCAGGCGCGCGACCAGCTAGTTAAGGTAAACATTGTATTGTTTATTCTTGCTCATCCATGATGACCATCCGTTTTGTCTAACTCACTATGTAGTGTTTCTTCCAGACACCCGGGACTAATAAGCCTAATCGTTTGGGGGTGTTGGTTACATGTTGATAAATTTACAGGCTCTAAAACGTTGCACTTCCATCAACCTTACCTGAAGTAATAGCAAAGACGAGGATTTGATCTGACAAAAAGTCTAACATCTAAACAGGTCTGCTACATTTCTCCTTAGTAGTCCGGCAACTTGCGTGAAATGGTCTATGATCTGCATTTTGTTTAAAATTGCAATATATCCGTCAATATCTTTGTTTCTGACTGATAAGTAACCAAGAATTCTCTGACTCCATGTTCATGAAAGTTTGCTTCCTAAAAAATATCAACATGGAGTCATTCAGGACATTCTGACATAAAGATCCTAGGATACTGTATATAATCCGAAGGACCAATCACCTATATGTATAACCCTAAGTATGGCATATTCTTGCCATGATCAGGGCTTGCACTACGGTTAAACTTTCATGAGCTAACCGTGTACTACAGACCCAACGTTACGAACGGCTGAACTCTCATAGGCAAACGCTTGGCTACATTTGTTTATGAGCAACACAGATTGTCCGATCACCTCCAAAGAGGGTATCGCGATTTTCTAAAGAGATGCAAAAGCTGTGATCAGTTTAAGCGACGTTAAATCCACATTCACTAAAATCTCCTAGTACTCACGAATGCACCAAACATTTGAGAAAACTTCGTCATCTCACTTGTTTGTATCGGTCATTTTGTTTGCACTTCTAATGTTTCTCATCGCTGGCATATCACAGATTTAGTACGAAGGGCTTTTTACTATATGTAGCAAATACGATATTACTATCTAGGAACTGGACGTTATGCGTCTGATTTCACTAGAGTTGACATTGTTACATGGTTGTCATGTAATGCACCAAGTTGGTTGGTTTACACTTATTTGTCAGATAGCCGTAACTAGTATCATACTGCCACAGAATGATCGTATAACACAGATCATTTGTACTACGGTGAATATGACGAAGCGACCTGAAAATACTGTTTTCAGTTTCCCCGTTAAAAGCAGATCCATAAACAAAGTTGTTTACGATAGGAAATGTTTGGAGTTCCAAGCAACTGAGCTAGATTTCGGCAGCAAACCATCAATTATGTCCGTTTGATGAAAGACACCAAATTTGGATGTTTAGTGCTCTATATCTGAGCTGATCCGCTCGCCAAACTTACAAAATTTTAGAAAATAAGCTTAAAAAATGCCACATCTTCGAGATATACACGTTCTTGTATTGTCTGACAACTGATAATCTTTTATCCAATTTTGTTCACCTCGAAAGAGTACATAAAATCATATGTTTCTATGTTCCAGCTCTTGTGGGGTACACATCAGATAGTTGATCAATTGTTTCCGTCATGAGCTTGATCCAATCCATTCCTCGTGGATTGCCCTTGCCGCTGCTGGATGAATTGTCTATCTTGTTCAGTGACTACTTTGCTCGTCTTGTAAAAACCAATGAAATCTATTTAGAACTTAATCGGGTCCACTGGTCACGCGGTTACAACCCCGAATCACTGCCCTTACTTCCACCGCATTTGACCGCAGACCGCGTGTTCCAGTCAGATTTGCAGCAATCCACTCAAAATATTCTAATGCAGTGGGAAGAAGGCGGAAATCGTGAACATCTAATCGATCAATTCCTGGCTCAATTATTTCGATCGAGTTTATTCGGGGACGTGTTTGAACGACTGAGTGGCCGCGGTGCATTCACTCTAAGTCGGAGTGAGTTTGAGCAGGCATTTCGCCGAGTTTGGTTTGGGCAGTACTCGTGGAACCAGATGTCTAGCGGAGCACCGAATACGTGTGGTTTTCAACATGTTTACATTGGCGAACATCGCAAAGGAGACGTAAAGGGATTGCACCACTGGGCACGGTATTACATACTAGAGAAAAACGGTAGACTTGTTCTACAATCAGTATTGAAGAAACACCCCAGTTTACAGTTGGCCTCACTGAGTTTCACAGTAGATAATATCATGAAACGTTATGGGACCATTTTTTTCGGAATACCTATTGATTTTGAGATTTTGATATTCTTTTGCGCTTTTCTTATCGGTGGAAGCAGAGATGTGAATTTTATGATAGATGGAGAACGAACCACTGTGGTTTGCTATGATGTGGCGACTCGAGCTGATGCTTTGGCGACAGCTTACTTCAAGTATTGATTATTCAGTTGGTCTACGACACTTCCAAACTAAGTTGCTTGTAATTTTACTCATTCCATTTTGTTCCAGTATATTTTCTATTCATAAACTGGATGGTTTTGATGCTGTGATGTGTCTTTGTTCACTTCTGTTCACACGCGCTGACTTCATGATGGTCAAAGGTAGTACAAAAACGGCATGCATCAGTTTAGCAGTAAAATAGTTTGTATCGGATCTCAGGAACACTGCGTAAGATTATCAATGGGAATTTGTAGTTTTTTATTCACTACGGTAGTGAGGAATTTACTCAGATCTGTAACTTTCATAGATAAGTTTGTAAACTTTACAGTTTAAGATGATGTCTAATTTTGGAAAACTGAGCCTCCGCGTGCATCAGGTGATCTACCAATTGTGTTATAAAGCCATGCTAGGAATTTAAGTAGTTTGTAACGTCATCGTATGGAACCTTACAACTAATGTTTTCAAGTGCTCAGTAACCGATTCTTTTTTATTTCTTCCTTTTTACATTTTTTGCAATTTTTTTCTAAAAACAATTAGGTGATGTTTCTATCTAGAATAACTGTAAAATGATAAATTTCGAATTATTTTTGTGTCATATGTCTACACCGGCACATAGATAAAACCATACTAAACGAGTATTTACCACGCAGCACTAAAGAGAAAAGCATCTCTTGTATCATGTATCATGATAAGGGATTAACTAATCCCGTTGGCTTACATCCCCAAAATGATCACCAACTGCTCGGTTAATGATAATTAACATGTGCATGAGTTTAGCTTATTATCGCCATCGTTGTCGATAGTAGCACGTTAGCAGTTGTATTTGTGTGTCACAGAATGACAAACCTTAGAACATAATCGAGAGTAACGATGAGCAGGTGACCTAATGTTTGATAGTTATTATGCCTAAGCTAAAACCCGCAAAATCAGTGTTCCTATGTTTTGCAACCAAAAAAACAGGTTGAAAATAAGATGAACGTGACAACTGCATGATGGTTTTCACGCGGTTGCGGTTATTGCAACTATTTAAGGGATAACTCATTTAGTCATCCGTAACCCCAAAGTCACCTAGGCCGATTAGTTGGAATTTATTCTAGCCTCTCCTGCCGCAGACTCTGTGAGCTAATAGAGTTCCAGTGTGCAAGGAGACTGCAACCAACAGGTAGCTGCATTCATTTTTCGATGTCCGACTATAACATTTGTATGTCACGCAGTTATTTAGTGGGATTGCGTGACGAGCAAGCGTACAGTTTCGCGGACGAGTAGTTTGCGTGGTATGCATCGAAACCAGTCAAATTTGGGCTCTCTTAAATGGTTCTCTTGAACAGTTTGAACACGAACACTGGTAGATACAAGCATTTACTATGGACTCGGCAGTACCAAATTTACAAAAACACGGGTACGTTTTCTATAGCAAACAACTAGAAGAGTGTATAATCAATAAGCGGGTTAGTACCAAGTTGTAAATTTGGTACTGCCGAGTCAATACGAATTGGTTGCATCTACCCGTATTCGTGTCCTAAATGCTTTGTCCAAAAAGCGTTCGATTCGAAGAGTTCGCCCTAAAACTGATCCTTACTTATTCACCTATACGGTCGCCAGAGTGTGAATTATCTGAGACACCCATGACCCAACACCGAGAAACAATTTACGTCTTACAATCTAAGCAGCCTTATGTGTGAGGGTGATGTTGCTCTTACATTTGCCTCATATGTGCAACCTTTAGGTAGCAGAGAGCTATCCCTCTGTCATCGAGAACTACTTAGATTAGTAAAGACTGAGATTATCTCATCAGGCTATTTTTCCCTTCGTATGTCACTACTGCCGTTGACGTAGGATATAGTTACACGAACTGTCAGGCAACCCTCATAACTCAGTCATTATTAACACTATCGCGATCATAATAAAAACACTTATATTTAAGGTATCGGTGTAGCAGGGATTAACAAGCATTTCAGAATGGAAAGTATAGAGACACGTAGGAAGTCAAAATTGCTGTGACTTCGTTAAAGTGGTTTTATACCAGTGCCGTGATCCTTCCCAACAAAATGGAAGAGTTTCGAATGATATCTGATGACCTGGGATCAATCGTTTTCGGTATAACGGAAGTCTAGTCTATTTCAAACGTTATAAATGAGAAAATTAACATATCAGATGTGACCGTTTGCCGCCACGATCGTTAGCCCTTTGTATTGATAGACGAATCAAGAAGCTGGTGGTAAACACCCTGGTCCTTGTGTGCTCGCCTGAAACCGTATGGTATTTAATCAATCATTCAGTTATCTGATCGACCTGACACATCAATGGCTGTCGCCCTCGCAGCACAACGACCGCTTACCTGACAACGCCATACGCAGGCTTATTTATACAGGATCCTCACATCTCTTATTCATAGGTGATTTCAGTTACCTCGGGACGCCAGCGAGGTACATTTTAGATGCACATCATCTGATTGTAAATTTTACAACGTAGTCATTAATTCCAACCTAAGTGAATGTGTAGGAGGGTTCACGTGGTGGAGTCTCGTAGAAACCCTGAGGGTCAGATTTTGGTCTAATAATCAAAGGATGTGTGTTGAATGACCGGCAACTTAATTTCCACCTTGACCATAGTGACCTCGAAGACGTCACACTGTAATTAAGTCGATGAGGTAGAGTTACTTCCCTCAGCTAGAAACTTCGCAAAAAAAACTCAAAAGCAGTAGACTGAATATCTCAGATTGAAGGACTTAGAGGCATGCGTCGGTCTTGTTTATCAGCGCATCCATTACTTGGCGATTACTGTCAGTCTACTATGGACGCTTTAAAAAAAGTAAACACGTATGCTTCGCTCACGCAACCTAGAGGATCCAGGCATGAAAACTCATTTCGGCGCTGCATAGGATATTTACTGAGAGTATACAGATCGGCCTGAATCATGTTCTAGGTGAAGAGGAGTGAAAAAGCATAGGAAGAGAACCGTATGGTCGACAATTGAGCAATAGTTGCCGTGAGGGCCGACAAACCTCAGTACCAGTTAGATCTGACTATCATCTTTAGTGTCAACATACAATTGCTCTAAGGCACAGTTGCGTTCATCATCAAAAGCCGTCCCACAGTTGCTCGTCTGCATCACATAGTTGGGGTGACCGTCTCAGAGGGAGTGGCCGCTAACAATCTAGGTAACCCGCACTACAATGTGTTCGCCGCCGGCTTCATAAAGTCACACATCTTGCTGCTAAAGCTACTAACGCTTGTGAAAGCAAGTCCCCAATTCCTGATTTTATCTTCCCTTCAGCATTAAAGAAAGAGTTAACAAAACCACCTTGTGAACATTTTAATTGCTGTATATAAACCGGTAAGCCTTCGAAAACCTGCGTGTTGTACAGTGTCTACCACCCTTAAAGGCAGTGATTGCAACGAGCTGGCCAACCGCAAGCATTTTAAATAATGGTCAGTTACTTCACAGATCCTAGACAGCTTCAGTGATGACCAGTTACATTAACATTTTATTAGTTTGTCGCTTGAAAGCCAACATGGGCTTTGAAAGAAATTCTCATGTGTAACCGATGTACTTGCCGTTCGGGATTATTGGACAAAGGCGGTTGCTGAAGACAAATCAGTTGGTATTTTTCTAGACTTCTCTAAGACCGTCTACCGAGCAAACCATTTAACACCCTACAAGAAATTTCGAAACTATATAAAAATCCACTAATTCTGCGGCTCATCAGTCAAATCTAAGATCGTCGTTTTAATATCAAACTGAACAGTTTTTTCTAGGATTGGTTTTGTACGTTCGCTACTAGTACACCTTGTGTTTTCTTCAGTTTGTGCTCAAAATCCCACTGTTCCTCAAGCCATCCATTGGTATTATATGCTGATAACACTAAATATTGGAGTGTAGCGGAGAGCATGACTGAAATTGAGAAGTTACAGGGTGATTTACGCATATTTTACTGCTGGACCAAAGAAAATTGCCTTCAGACTAACACAACTAATCACGAAGTGACTGCACTCGGACTGCACAGATTACTTTCTGAGAGATGAAATATTGGATAACACCATTCACTGGGGCGCAGTGAGTAAGGTTGTCCAAGGTAACCCTGGCAGGAATAGTGTGACATCGGCCAAGAAAGCCAACTCAGAATTTAAGTTAGTCACCAGCCTGTTTCGATGGTTTCATTCGGCCTTTTCTTACTATGGTGTTCAGTGCGTTACTGCGCCCTCAATTTGAGTCAAACATTATAGTTTATTTTCTTTAATTCATGAGTGACATTATGGAGAAGCTACAACATACAGCAACAAAATGGGATACAACATTACCTTCCCTACTGTACCAAGACAGGTAGCCCAAACTGGGACGGTTCTCAATACACTACTGGCGAAACAGAGAAGACTTGATTTCCATATAGACGATCCTCTATCATTCCAGCATCCCGTAAGTTTGAAACAGTTCTGCTCAGGGATTACTGGTCAAACTTACAATATCAGAAGAGATATCTGACTTACAGAGAACACTATTTTAGCCGCCAAACTTGCTCAGTTTGGATTAATCTACCAGAGTCTATCTTAACTGCGTTATCCATAGATGAATACTATCGCAAAATTGATAAATATTGAACGAATTATCCAGAAAACTCAATCATCAGAATTACGAGGGTGGAATGAGGAGACATTTGACCTGTTACTGTTGACGATATCCAGCTGTTATTTGCTATATGTTACTGTGCGACTGTTGGGTGTTTGATAGGTAGTGATCGACAGCCTATTACGTCTTTATTTTCCAGTCTTTCTGTTACTGAGCTTCTGAAGGTGAAACAGTCCTCTGAACTGCCTTTTCTGTTAAAAAGCCGTCCAACACAATCACATATACATTTTCGGCTTCTTCTAGTTTGTGAATTTCCTGTAAATCTCAGGAATTCCATGGGAATAGGATGAGGTCTAATTACTAACTCTTCAGTATCCAACATTAAAACTACATTTTACAACACGTACATATGGCATACAATAAACTTGTCCTCAACTCGTCCGAGAGATACACATTTTTTTTACGAAGCCCCTAGTTATGCGTGCAGACAATCAGTACCAGTTCACACTTTGAAAATCAATAATATGATACTAGTTGTTACTGGTCTTCAGTGCACAGGTGTCTTAACCCAGTAAAGACGACGTTAAGACACTTGAATCTGACTACATGGTATCACTCGTTAGTTGCTGCCAGAAATCATATAAAGCATGGGTTCCTTAACACAGAATCCCCAACCCTGATATTTTCGCCTTCAAATAATACGTCTATAACTTCTTCGATTTGTAAAGAGTTCCCGATAAGTAAAACGATAAGTTGGCATCTGTAACACTTGTTTGAACAACCATAACCTCAGAAAGTATACGATTTGAATGAGCGGAATTTATTTGGGTCGCAGTGTCAGAAACTCGCTCTACCGTTGACATCGTCGAATGAGTGCGATTGAACACAATCATCGGTCGTTCTGACCTCGACATGTTTAACACTTTAATCAACAAAACTGGGTACCTAAATGAGACCTGCTAATCGAGCGATCTAAGTGAAACATACCAAAATAACAATTGGACATTGAACTCACTTTCGGTTGTCTGATGCATATTCTAAGTTGTGTGGATTCCAACCCACTTCACCGAGAAAGTTTGAAGGTGGTGCTTGATAATAAAAGTGAGTTTGCAGTGGTGATTTGTGGTGTGCCATGTATGGGGGGACAGGACATAAACCACTAAGATTCTCATATGGATGTACCATTCCTGCGGCGATTGATCTTGGTCTCTCACCTCTAATCGGTTCGAACAGACAGTTTAACGATGAAGTTTGGGGTACTTCCCCTCTCCTGTAGGGACTGGTGCTGATTCTTTTCATTTCGTTGTTGCTCTCATCCTGGCTATGGAAGTCATAACTCTGCTCACTTTCGGTCCGCTGAAATGAAGGTTGCTCGACGAGCAGACGAACGTCATCTGGCTCTGTTACTGGTGAACGCATGGTTCTGGTAGTCACTTGATTTGAGCTATGGTGAAGTTGTTCACCCGTTACATCATCTCGCGTGCCAGTATAACGATTTGGAGTTAGCCGACCAGGACTAGTCCAAGTAAAAACAAGAATTAACGTGACAAACTATTACTGTGTTGCGTGCTGAGTATAACATAAATCCCTGGAACCATGCACTGGCGTAGAAATGAACAACTAGGCCGCAGACAACACATTGTGATTCCATACACAAACTCTCGTATGTAATAATACTCTAAGCCACTAGTGTAGTGGAAACCAGCGATCACACTATACTACTCACGCTACTACTCTGTACCGAGGCATGAGCATGTGTTTGGATATTGAAGTATCCAGGGCACAAATACAAGAAATACTAGAGTGCAAATTGGTATTAAATAGTTTTCGGTACATAAAGGAACTGAAAAGTGACAACCGTTAAAACCGTGATTTTCGGGGCCAATCTTATATTCAGCTGAGTGGATTTATTTGTTGTCGTGATAAAACGCACAACCCGTGTATTGGTTTCTCGAATGAACAGTCTTTACTCAAACCGCAATCTTGGTTCACAACAGTTGGTGCCGTGACAAGGATTTGGGGATGACCATTCTATATCCGCAGACGCTCGAGAATGGGAAGATCGGGAGTTCCTGGAGGACTTCGAGAACGTAGCTGAGGTGATCAGAATCAAGACCGACCGGGCAAAACAGGTGGTCCTGCGGATGCTGCTCAAGAGCAGGGCGGAGGCAGTGCTGGAGGCAGTGCAAAGAGGCTCCGCAGAATTGAAGTGGGCTGCTGCGAAGGAGTCGTTGCTCACTGGCTTTGTCAAGCCAACCGACTGTAAGGAGACATCGTGGCGATTATAGATCACCCAACTTGAGCCAGGAGGCGACGTTCTCGTTTATGTCGTATCACTGCGGGGAGCGGTGTTGAGAGCCCTTCGATCAGTTTTTGGATGGAAAGCCACTGGCAGTCCGGGATCAGTCCAAGACTACTCTCATCGTACGTTCGATAACGTTGAGACAATTGATCAAAGAAAACTTCCGGGCTGTAGGCGAGTTGTAAGCAAGTGAACCAATTTAACTGAATGACCTTCGAAGCGCAATGGAAATTCTGACTCAAGAAGTGGCGGCTTTCAAGATGTAGAAGAGAGAGGAAAGTCGCTGCGGCGTCTGCTGCATACGGGGAGTGCGTTGACATTGGCAAACATTTTGCCTACTTGACAGGAAGCCGTACTTAAATGCATGCTTCGCTGAATTTTTTGTTTCAGAAGGAAAAGCCGGCGATAGGGTCTACTGGTAAGACGGCAGTTTAGGCTAGGGTAGAAATCACTGGTGGCTCGAAGTGCTGTTTGATTGACACTGGGGTCAGGATCTCAGTGATTGGGCCAAGGCCAGGGAAGACTGTTCAGCCTTGGGGGATGGCCATTCGAAATGTCGACGAATTCACTCTCAATTTAATGACCTGGCAGAATATGATATCCAAATCGATGGTCACGTAGTGAAATAGCCTCTCGCCATTTACCCCCGACGAACGTCAGGTTACACAGAGAAGAAATTTTCTTGAACATGCTGAAGTCATGACTGAGTTGAAACATGATAAACTAGTAAACGAGTATAGGGTGGTTCTTTTAGTGAGAAATTGCAAACCACATTTCAGACAGATTGAAGCGAAAGCACTCAGAACGATACCAATCTGTGACAACCGGCTGCAGCGGTTGTTAATGCCCAGTTTTTTATGTACCAAAAACCATTTCATGACAAACTGCACTCCAACGTTTATCCTTGTGTATTCCTCTTGATTAGTTCATTATCTAAAGACACGCGCATGCCTTACTACTGAATAGTAGTAGTGCGTTAGTCCTCACTACACTAGATTATTACGGAGTAAGGTAAACTTAGATTGTGTGTGTAGATTAAACAGGAAGGCACTTCACTAATGGTCTAAACGGAGCTAGTTGGTTCTACTAAAATTTGCGTTCACTTCAACCCCCTAGCCATTCGTGCAGTTCCCCAACTGATTAATCCGAAGTAGTCCTAAATCCCCTCTAGTCGTTTCGATGAAGGCTTAGGCATTTACCCAACGAGTTGTGGCAAAAGAAATCAGTCCAGTTTAAAAGTATTTTGGGCTAGTAATCCCACTGGGAGAACAACTGTTAAGTCATTCCTAATTGTTACTAGCTTCAAGGTACTCAATCATGTGTTACCAAGGTTAGTTTTGCTCAGCTGAAACAGGTTAGGGGGACTTCGAACAGCAGTGTGTGGAAAACACAAACTATTGAAAACGTTATACAGGATGCCCAAAGTGCCTGACTTAATTCGTACTAAATTTGGTAAGGGTACCTCGCAAGTAACAACGACACTGTTAATAGTTCCATAACCTACAAAGTTTTCAACAATATATATATATATATATATATATATATATATATACACTGTCACCTGGTGTGTTTCATTTCTCAACAGAATGAGCTAATTTCATGGAATTAAAGGTGACAGTATTGGCGCGATTTTGCAATGTGTTGGTTCAGTTGGGTGTGCCAGTTAATAATTTTCATGCTATCTAGATAATCTGGTTATTAGATGTTTCCATTCCAGCCAGTTTACCAACTGTTTTGTGGTCATATCGAATATCAGGAATGAGGAAACTGTCTTCGCTGCTCCCCAGTAAACTACTCATAAACAGGGTCATGTATATTACATAGAAATATTTACCTGAGTTAAAATAATGTCATAGCTAACAAAGTATTTTCTACTGTACTAACCTCCTGGAACTTTCAAAGCCGTATGGTCTCTTGTCTCGATCCGTCGGACTAAAAGACACTTTGACCGGTGACTGTTTGAGAAAGGGACATGAAAAAAAAATGGTGGTACGTTATAATTCAATCACTCAAATCACTATTCGGTCCCATGGAAGAAATTCATCGAAAGTTAGGTGAACCCTCACAAAATCTTAGACGTGATTCGCCAAGTATACCTAAAGTAACAGGTGAATGAATGTGAAGGCTGCTAGAACGATATTAAATAAATCCAAGGTAAATCGTCATCGAGGGTCTACGGTCAATGACACTGTTAATGAACTGTTCAAAAATACTAGCAGTAGCTTATAGTCTGCTGATATACAGCTTTATGAACACTATAAAACATCAGATGACCTGAAAAATGCAACTGTGCATAACTTCCTCATTCCGTTTAATCATCAGGGAATGAACTTGGCAGTGTTTTGTGTACTGACCACACCACGTTACACGCAGCTGAATGGAAATTTACGCTTGAGCACTTAGCTACTCATGAGTAGCTCGACACAACCAATGTATTTTATTTAAATAGATGAAAAACAACTCTTCTGTGGATGTACATTCTGGGAGAAAGCCATGAGTGCTCTGAGATTATTGAGTTAGTTTCCTCAACATAACATCTGAGGCAATAATCACTTAAACAGTAGTACTCCAAAAAGATCACCAGTCAAAATAGTTAGAAACGTTCTATCAAAAGTCTGTGAGTATTATTTTAATCACGTTCACGTTAGAAGTGAAGACGACGAAACGTTAAGGTGACTTTTGTTGATTTTTTCCCAATAGAAATGGTTGGCATGCTTACCACAGGTGACTAATGGATAGCAGAGCTATTGTCGACCTGAGCCTGTTTAAAAACGACGTTCTATTGTGACCTTGACTTATGGACTCGCACTCCACTAAACAGTTGTAGAGCCAGTAAGTACCATAAAGTGACAAATATGATTGATTTCAAATTGAACATCACTCACAATTGATCGCAACTGTCGCATTCCCATAGACTTTGCAATCGGCCCCTTCCGAAAAGAAGCACTAGACTCGAGTTTCGCTCTCATTAGAGCTCGTCAGTAGTGCATATCCTCGCCTGCTGGGACTAGAACTCCGACCACTCCGTTCATGAGGCAACTGTGTTTACCACTGCACGGTTGACCTCACATTAGGCACGACCGAATTATCATATGTGAACGCTCAACCACTTTCGCTTGTGAATAATGATCAGGTTGTCCGATCGTCTCGAAATAGAGACACAGTTACTGTCTGTTAACTCCAATCGATAACCCCGCGATTAGGACTTCCTGGACAGGTCGAAATCTCCGTTCTCACTAAACCTGCTAGGCGATATTTTAGATTACTGATGAGTAGTCGGGGATTTGGTTAATTTCAAATTGAACATCACTCACAATTGATCGCAGCTATCGCATTCCCATTGAAGACGTACATAGGCCAATCACAAACTTAGATTCCACTGGAGAGATTATCTTCTCGCTAAAAACTACCTGCCTGTACTGCCCAGTTATCTTGTAGAAAGATGCCGACAGCAGGTTGTCTTGTCGGGATGAATAACGTCACGGAGCTCTGCAACGTAAACGCGACTAATGATTGTAGTTAATGATTGTCACTTTACTCGGAACACCCACTCCATGCCAACTCACAGCTGTTTTCTTTGACACCCTTATGAAATCTAGCGTTATTCTTCAAATATGCCATGTTGATGATTTTAACATTCAGACAGCTCAGCACTCTAGTAGTGATTTCAATAAAAATCACTAACGTGAAGTTTATAATTCTAGAATATCTTTTCATTAAATCACCCTTGGAGTTTTATAATACTTTCGTTTTAAAGCTCTCCTCTCAAATGTCATGAACACCAATATTGCGGAAGACGGTGGTTCGATCCACTGTGTCATTTGGTGGAGATAACAATATTCTTCTCCTGTCAAGGAATTGAAGGAAGAATATGGTACAATGATGTCACACGCTGTGTGTCAACATATTTTGCCCCATCTTCAGGATTGCATACAGTGGACTGGTTATACATCGATAAGTGAAAGCAAATTAAACACCTGAGAAGGCTGGAATTCAGATTTCAGTACTGTTGTCACTACCATGGTAGTCACAACTTTACGAAGCGTTGTTTCTTAACTGACAACGTAAGTTCGAGCTTTCGGACAGCTGCAAGGAGAACTGCGAACCTCATGAAACCAAATGGAGACCGAGTTGTTCAATTATGTTCAAAACTTCGTAATGAACTTGCCAGGATTCTTGGTACAACGACTAATGGGGAGAATTGTGAACGCTCAGTTGATGCACAGTTTCTATCTGTACATGTTCCCCCCGGTAAATGTATCAAATTTCTGCTTTCTTATAGGGGAGAGACAAAGTGCCTGTTACTCTTCTTCAAAACATTCAGTTTACAGATAAACAGAAGGAGTAGCTATGGACAGTACGATCGCCCCAATTCTTGTTGACATACTCATAACAAAGCTTGGGAAGCAGACAGTAGTACAGTTATTCACAGCGCAACTGCATACGTGATGTGTCAATGTTTCTTCTCATCATAGACGATCAGCTCAAACGCAGAATCTAACTGATCGAATTAATTCTTTCCAACAAATGTGTATTTCAGATCAGAAGGGAAGAAGCAGGACAATGTGCCATTTCTGTTATGTTCACCTGGAGAAAAGCAGATGGCTCCTTTCTGGGAGGTTTCTATCGCAAGATTGCTTATATAGATCAGTACTTGCAATGCTTGGTTCTAAACAACGTTTACTGCATGAGTTGTTCTTTCGAGCCAGATATATTTCCCCTGAAGATACAGTTCAGGAGGAGACACTTTTATCTGAGATCGCGCTACAGTAAAGCAGTTACAGTGAAGCCTTCATTGAAAGATCTGAGCAGCTCTGTGTCATGCAAAATCGGCCTGACACAGTATCGAAAAACCAGTATTCCACCGCCTTCCCCATAAATGTGGGAATATGTACCAACTAATCTAGCGTAGTCCAGTCAGTTCTATCGACAGAATACACAATGAGATGTATCCAGTGGTCTTGTTAAACATTCCGGAATCTGACGCATTGTATAAAGTAAACAGGAACCTGAATAAAACAAATTAAACTTTTTTGAATACTGATGCATGGAGTCCTACATTGACAGAAATGAACACTAACCACAGATCATGGTCATGTAGTATACCCCAAAGTGAACTAAACAATAGATCGCAAAACACACGACGTCATAATCTCTCATGACATGTTCTATTTTAATAAAAAAAATCAACGCATTTTTGTCAACGGTCACACAACCAAACAATATGCTTTGCTTAGGCTGTTGTTATCGCAAAATCAGGATCCGTGTTATGTGTTCGATAACAACCATTCTTTGGGTTGTCACTATGACGGCAGTGACAGCCGTTATATAATGTGATATGTAGCATTCACTGCTGTTTTACCTCGTCTTCTTATATTGGGACATAGAAGGTCAGTTGTATGCACTGTTAAAGACTGATGACGATACAAATTATGCAATATCAGCCTGCCGCATTATTTAAAATTGATAATGGATCTGTATATACACATGTAAGTACCGTCAAATGATTCCAAGTTTATTACGATCAGAAGAAGTAATAGTAATCGAAGCTTAATTGATTATTATTTTTCGTTGCTGCAATAATAAAGAGACACATCACACGCTTGAACTCATTTGTATAAATGACCGAATCTTCGCACTTCCTAGCTATGTCAAATGGTACAGTGAGAAATAGGACAGTATCTGTTTGATCTGTACTCTTTACTATCATCTTGCTCTACGACATTACATGTATTGACAAATACCTCCGAGTATAGTGTTCTATCTTAGACAGATTTGCATTCTTTTTGGAAAGTAGCATTCAAACGTCACAGTTGAAATCAAATATATTCAAGTCAGATGCAAATTGGTAACATCCTAATAGTCGTCGTACTTTTGTTAAAGGTTACCTAATCTTTCTTCTATGCGAAGGAGAGAGTAACGTAATGAAATGGAATACCTCCTGAGCACAATTCACGAGGAGCGTTTTGGCATGACCACGCCTTGTCTTTTCTTTCGAATGTCCGCTGATTGGAAATTTGTAGTCCAATAGAAAGAAATTCAGCCTATGAAATCCAATTGATCAACTGCCACTTTTCCGTTAAGGTGTGAACCGTTCATATCCCTGATTATTCAGCAGTATTTCAGAAATTCTTTTAAATGATGATTAGTTTATATTATGCATGTTGATTGCAGTTCATGGGAAATGAATGTAGAACTGGTCGGTTGGGAGCTGTAGCTTGGATTCGTTCCATTTTTGAAAACCTCGTTTGTCTTTCTTCTTCTGACTGTTGACCTTAACAAAGAGCAATGACTAATCGCGTTCTACGATGCAAATATTTTTGGTTGCCAGGGTTTTCGGGAAATAAACGACACCACTAAAGTCAAACGGTAAATCCAAAAACAAGTTGCCTTGTAGATGTGAAACTCAGTTTTGTTTGCAACTTGGTTGGGTTCTTTTTACGCTCATGTTTAGCATAGATTCTGGAAGACATCTGTAACCGAAACCCGTTTTCCTTCTAAGTTATATCTTCCTCTTAATTATTGTACGGTTGGTTATCGTCTGAGTTTTTCATTGAAACATCATTCAGATCTTTAACAGGAAACTAGTACATACAACGGTTAGCCCCAATAAGTTGAAAAGTTTGCTGATACTAATTTTAAACCGGAAAGGAAGTTGAATTTCCCCGACATCTCCACACTTGAAGAGCTTCACTATTCTGGCACCTATACCGTCAGGAAGTAATTTTCCAAAATTAATCTCATACTTACAACTTTGTTTGAGACACGATCACCCAAAAGACAGTCATCAAAATCACAGATACTAACACACTGACAGAACTGTTTTAACTTACTATAATTTTCGATCGGGAATTCACAGGAGTCGTTTGCTGGTTATGTCTATTGCCAGAGGTTGGTGAACGTGAATGAACTGAATTGAATAGAATATTCGTGGAAACCATTCCGTTAGAGAATTTCACATTCCTACAGAATATGTAAACGTTCAACTGTGTTATGCCAAAGATATGTAGCTTGTTCCGTTCTTTTCCAGTGTTACTCTGGTTTGTCAATAGTGAAAATAGAAGCAACTGATAGGCTGATCCGAGTATTATTCACAATCAATAAGCTGCATTCATAGAGAGTAGGTAACCAATACCACTTTAAACCAGTGACAGTGAGTGGTAGTCTACGATAACAAGGAAATTTTCAAGTATGTGGAAGCACTGTACATAAACATTTAGTAACAGGTTCACAATTAGCGTCAAATATTCGGAAATGTGATACTTCCGAATTAAGGGCTCCAGAAATGGAAGCAATTGTCGAATAACTAGAGGAATATGCAGAAAACAAAACGAAAAGGATAATATTTTCTTTCAGATAAGAGCCAACACCACTTCAGACTTGATTGGGTTCTTACCAGTTAACGGGTAGATCAAGGGGGCGTTTGTAATGTGACTTTTCTGACCGGTACGAAAACTTTTCATCCTCACAGGCGTTGATTATTTTTATGATAACGTACAACCAGACATAACCTGTCCATATCCACGGAATACTACTCGCTTAGAATGCTGTCAGTGTTTTTATTATCGGTCGTGTCCCATGACAGTATTCCGATTATTCATTGATTATAACCAACTACTGCTCAAATGGTAGACGAGAACATTTTGTGTGAAGTGAAATTGTGCAGTGCTCTAGGTGGACTCTACATCGACCTCCAGTTGAGAATGTGACATCCATAATGGATAACTTCAAAATGACGGTAGCTTACTTCTTCTGCCTTCCTGCAAAGTAGATTAGTTATAGAATCTGTGCGCATGAGAAATCTACCATCGCATTTGAGTTACGCTCAACCTGTTAATTGTATAGTTGCATTTTTACAGTTATTGGGTTAGGCATCACTCAATGCTGAAAAGCTTAGATTCGACCGCTTACATTGCATGTGTTCTACAGTCTCAATTGCAAAGTCAGTTACCACATTCTTATTGGGTTGGCCGCCCATTTCACGTTACCACATAGCATTCACTAAAGGTTTCAGAGCATAGACTAACTCAACGACATTTTCTAATCAGTTTACACTGGGATTGATTAACTTTTCATGTGAGTAATATTCATTATAGAATAGCTAACCGTTTCGGGTTAGAAGTCAACGGAATATAAGTACGAAGGCAGATATCCCACACAGTTGTCACAATATCGACTTACAAAATAAGGCGTGAAGCCGTACGACTTGAAAATGACTACTGAAAATACCATTCCCCGATGAAGACATTCATCCGTGACAGGGCGTCAGCAGCACACATTGAAAGCTATGGCATTCGAATTTTAGCACTGTCATCTAACGTACCCGAAATGTATCTGTCCTGGTTAAGTACACCAAATGAAATAAATCGGTTACTATTGGGAAACATGAACATACTCAATGGAAGTTTGTCTATCAGTGAGGTATTTGAGACAACCGGTAAATGCTGACATCCTGTGAACGTACTGAATGTTGGCGGAGTGGAAACGTCCACTTCCGTGTACCCCCTCGGCCCTCTCATGCCTGTTACTCCTTATGACATAAAAAGGACCAACATGAGTAGATCACCGTAACTATAGAGCAAATCGTCATTATCAGTATGTCAATTTGATGATGCATATCTTAAAAACCTGTTTGTCAATTTAGTCCCTGCATAGTTTTAGTATCCAGTAAGACTGGTCATGTATCCAAACGTGTCTCCCGTGCGTTCCACGATGACAATCATCCAAACCTCGTTAATCTTGTGCAGCATTACGTCTGTATTGACGAGCTCAGGTAGCAAATATATATAACGTAGAAAATTGTGAGGTTGGTGGTCGAACTTAACTTGACCAGTTCGCGCGATTTTTATTGTGTTGAAGTAATTTGTAGTAATTCATTTTTATGTGAAACATGTGGTACACACTAGTGAGTTATAAGACGATAGAGATGGACATCCTAAACTAGTAAAAACGAACATCAAACGTGAAAATTTACCTAAATTTGTAGGGAAATGATCGAATGATTTTGCAAGGTAATTAGCAGATGGCGAACTGAACGTTTCATATACGTTCAGCCCCCCATTATCCATTTCAGGGGAGATGAATCCAAATTGTCCCGTCAGACCTGGAACAAATTGTCTACGTCGTAGATTCGATCGTGGTGGTTTGGCTTCGTCAAAATATGGAGGGTATGGTTCGAATACCGATTCACTCGGAGCAGATGGAAACGAATACAGTTCGGGTATGTGAGTACAGCTCATTGGGACTTGCGACTGCATGAATTTTACCGAACTGACAAAAGTTTCTGGATCGGTCTCTACGTCCTCCTCGACACATTCATTGTGATCCTATAATCAAAGCAGTTGATGCCAAGTAATCAACACCAGCAAATACTGTGATCGGATTTCGTGGAATATACGTTTTGATACAGTCAGTTCGACAACAAGTAAGCTAAATTCAGATAACCTGCAAACTAATGATATAACTAATTTAAACAAGGATACATGATTGCATTACACGTCTTTCATGGCGTCGGGCTCCAATGACATCAGGAAAAGACAATACCGTTGAGAGTAACGAAGTAATTTGTTCATTTAAAGTGTTGACAAATAGATTTACGGTTAAGTTTTCGTTAATCAAGACAGGTTTTGTTCATTAAAGTTCATAACTCAATTAGATCCGTGCGTAATTGCGTCATCCAAGAAAACTGTTCGTCAGGGCAGTGATTTACGCACTTCTGGTAGTTACGAGTTTCGTTGAGCTGACATAAACATCACTCACACGATCACAGCTTTTGCATTTAAGGAGGTTTTCCGCAAGCCGCTTTTGAAAAAAAGCAATTCGCTGGAGTTTTACCTCTTTGAAAGCTGATCAGTATTCTGTATCCATCAACACAAGCGTGAAACCTATGATTAAACGTGAACCATGCGCAATTTGTCTCTAAACTCTGTCTAGCCTGACAGCTATTAAGGGGACATTTTTCAAACCCTTATTGAAAATGTTAGAGCGTCCGTCTTTGTGTATCACTCCTTTAGCTTGCTCTGATCCTCTGTCATTTACAGTGTATTCTCTTGCTAGAGAACAGAATGCTCCAATCGAAGAAAAACATTACAGCATAAGCTGATTTCAATTTGACATCACTAGAAAGCACTATTTTAGGTGCACGTAAGCAGAATCAAGGTGTGAATTCCTCTCAGTTTTTCAATTTGTATTTATCAACAGCACATCTAAGCAAGACTGTGCCAGAAGAAAACAGACTGCATGAATACTAGACAACAATACATTTGGATAGATGCAAACACGTCTTGACAGCTAACTTAACAGAACGGTGAACAAAACACAACCCACGTCACCTGCAATTTTTATAACTGTATGGTGTTAGTGGCAACAGTTTCAGGTGCTTCCTGAGGTCAACCAAGGGTTACTTATGAATTTTTAAAAATACCTCTTGAGAGCATACCCCGTTAACCATTGCCATTTAATCGGAAGACAATGTTTGGCGTGCTAATGCATTAACAAGTCATTCTAATTTTCAGCCAGAAATAGTAGTAACTTAATGTGAAGTTGACGGCAGTTGCCGCAGTGGGATTCGACCAAACGAAAAAAGTAACGTTCCTGGGCTGCTGTTAACCATTTGTTAATCTAACATGTTCTTACGTCTATTAAAGGAAATGGTTGCGACGAAAGTTACTGAACAGGAGTATAATTGCTTTTAACTGTCATTCCAACAAAACGAAGTTCTCACGCAATTTGCTAAATACCTAACATGTCACTCAGTTTTTCTGTAAGGTATTACACATTGTCATGTATCCCCTGTGTAGCTCATAGCGGAAGTTGTATAAAATAAGTCGTTTAACAAACACAAAAGTCAGATATGATTATCTGCTTTTTTAAAGTCGTAGTCTATTTCCGTAGCCATTTCACCTCTTGGTAAGAAGTCTATCCTAGCAACGCTGCTCAGTTAAACGACCGCTCTCGGCGAACGTTGATTGTTCTGAGCGGGTGTCACATTTAAAGCCTATTCATATTTGCCCAGTTTACTTTTCCGTAAGACTTTCCGAACATTGTTCATTTTCCCCTGTTCATGTCAGGTCGAGATGAACAATCTAACTATGGTGGAGTGGAATAGGCAGAATTGTGGTTTACTGAGTACTTTTCATCATAGCGAATACAAATGTGTAGGTGAATGGTTGATTTGATCGTTATAACGACCCAGACAATAAAAAGTAAACGCTTTCGACCGCGCATTTTCTTTGTTATTCCACCATTTTCGTGAAGGCTGCGTGTGTTAAGACGACGGCTTACTGCAGCAGGTTGATCTACTAAGACTGGAAACATTTCATGGTTGACGCAAAATTAAATTTGATGTCCTATGGATACTCACGAATCATACTGAGTTGCATCTTTTCTGTACATATCGGTGTGGAAATACGTCAGTTCTAGCTGAACGCTGACTTCATTGAATGTGGTAAGTTGAAATGGTTAATCAAACTCCACTATTTGTCTGCGTCCTGTACAATCTGCGTATAACTATATAAGTACATATGATTAAATGCAAAATCAGGTTCAACTTTTGCGTGACTTGAGCAAAAATTAACGGAAATGATAAACTTGTTAACGTTGAATATGCTGACCGATTCGTGTAGATACATACCACACAACAATGTGCGCCCAAGTAGACGAAATAGTCAACGTAATAATTACTACTAATGACATTCTACAAGGTATTTCTGATACCTCTACATTTCCTTCATACACACACCTGGACAATCTCGACTGTTTGAACACATTTGCCGGTAGGATAAAGTCACAAATTGAAGTTTTCTTCATGTCGTATGGTTTCGTTTTAGGACAGCTGAACGCACTGAAATAAGCTAGTGCGTAAGGGGATTTAGTAATCGAACAGACAGGGAACAAAATCTGACATTACCCGACGGAGCAAACACGTTTAGTAACACGTTTGATCACTGCACATTCTTATACTTTCACATCACTACCAGAAAAGTGACGGACAACTGTGGTTGGGTCTAATCAGAGCCAAACATATCGAGAAATAGAGTTTACGATTTATGTTGTATTTGTTGAAACCAGTTTGGTAGGTTTGTCGTCTTACGTTCAGCATAACATTGAATGATGAATTCCTCGAAGTCCGTCTGGGTTGCTTGCAGCACACCGATCCTAAATTTACCCTTATCTTCCTTCGCTGTGTGCAGTAGACATTCATACTTAATTTTATGCCATAACTGCACATGAAATGTCTGTTTTCTCCTTTTTTGTAACTCTCATTGTTTATCAATTAAACAATTCGCTGTCAGTATTGGTTGACAAGTTCTCAGCTTCATCTTCATCCACATGTTTGGATTAACACACTTCCCGTTTAATTGTGGCGATTTACGGACTCCTGTCTGATTGTTCCACTTTGAACTCTTTTTCCGCTGGGCAATTTGTGTATCCGATTAATTCACAATCAAGATGAGACAGCAGCTTTATTGTAATCTTGTCATAAGTATCGTATAAATTCTAATCCTTTCAATCGCCTTATCTGGTGTTTTTTGACTTAATCCTGTTAACCCGATTGTCTGAACAAGCGTTAATGGAACTGGTGATTACGCGTTACTGAGTGAATTGTCGTCGCTATTTAGCCGTCTATTCAAGAATCTATATTGAAGTGTCAAAGTGATAACTAAGGTGCTTATCCGCTAGTTAACAGAGACGCTCTCTGGGGTTTCAGAAAGTTTTCGAGTGATTTTCCCAGAATTTTGCACCCTCTTTTCAATAAGCCAGCGGTAATTGACCTGAAAGCTAGCGCACATCGATTACGATCCAAGTAGGGGACCGACCGTTTGCAAGGTTTATTTCATACGTTTATAGGGTCCTAGTGGATGTTTCCGAGCTGTTAGTTTACCTACAAGTGGTTAATCGCAGTCAGCATATGAGAAAATAAAAGTGGCAACAGACAAAGAAAGTAATTCTTCAACAGTCTCTGCAGGACAAACGGTACGCTACAAAGCAACAGTGTGATGGAATATATGCACTACAAACGTACCGATTTGTGAGGCATAAAATATCCGTTCATATGACCGAACGAGTTGAGGTGATGGCCAAACTCCTTCGGTCGATGACTCACCATCTGCGGCTGGGGGACTTTATCAAGCGTGTGTATGTTAGGAGTTGATTTGTACTGATCAACAGATGTTTGGCGTCTAGCTTGCGTCGGCCGGTTTTGTACACAAACAAACTATAGATGAAAAAGTAAAATACTCATCTTGAGAACTGTTTACACTCAACGGAGAACGAAACAAATTGCTGACCAGTGGGTAAGTCTTATTTACACTTGACTGAAGCTTTCACATGGTTTTCGAAAACATGTTGATTGGAAAGTATATGCGAGCATGAAGGGTGCGATTAAATATGAATGATGTTCAACGGGAAAAAATAAGCAACACGACTGACTCAGAAATGTAAAAACAGGTAAATATACTCTTAAGGAAACGAGTGTTGTGAAACTTGGTAACATTGTTTATAAATGATTAGTCGGACGATATACGAATTGGTGGGCAGCAAATAACAAAAATTCCCTCACTGAAAGCATCTGATTAGCAGTTTACACGTTACGACCTTTGTTTATTTCCCATTTCTCTCTCGTTGACCATTTTTTAAGTGGTGTCATCAATCTGAGAAAAGTCCGCTGTACGTACACAACAATGCGAAAAATGTGATTACTTTTATATGTATGGTATATAGTGTTAACTAACTAGACGGTAGTGGACTGGTTCCTCGGGCGTGAATGGAACAACATATTTGCACTAGGAGACTGGTTCAGTTGTAAAGCGACCGTGTTCGAAAGCTTCCCACATACGCCAAGAGAAAAGTAAACAAGAAAACCCCGAACATCTGTTCAGTTCACCAACAAGTACGCAGAGATTGTCAGTGTGTTTGATGGGTACACCATAATTTCACATCAAAAGCGATTTCTGAGTAACTGAAGAATGGAAAAATTAATGGTCGCCAATCTGCCTCTCATAATTTAGAACGAAGGCAATAATGGTAGCAACACAACTGACACAGTGTCCGACTCTTAGACAGTCTGTCATCGCACAAGATTGTTCCAGATTGTTCCGCCAACAGAACTGTTGGGTTTATCTTGTTCTTTTCAACTCACTGTCCTCGTGTTCAGTGTTTTATCAAGTGAGGAAAAACTGAGAGGACAATCCACTTGATCCAACAAAACCAACCATGAAAGCATCACTTAGGCATAACACAGCTTTCGTAGAGAGTGAACATACGCCACCAATCCGCTTATTCTTCTTAAATGTGGGGCCTGTTTTTTCAGTTAAAACTACCTATTAATAACACATATCTTGATATTTCCAAAACTGTTGTGGGGTTGGTGCCTTTATCTTGTTAGGGAAACCTCAGTAGTACAGGCACTATGGACAGGACTATGAAATCGTATGCAGCTTTGTTGTCAAGGTAAACAGTCCGCTAGTAGACTAGTCCCTAGTTAGCAACAGTGTTCTACAACAGTTCATCCAAGGACTTCTTAAGTCCCTCAAAATTAGATACTAAAACGGTTAGACATTTCAAGATGGCAGTGCTACTCTGAGTCTAAGAGGACAAAATACACGTCACGTTTACAGCCTCCGGATTACAAAAAAACTCTGTAGGATGGCTTAAACTATCAAGGTATGAGGTAAATGGACAGTATTCTGCCGTTTGACGTCAACACGCTTAACTTTGTGCCCATTCACGTGCGTATTCCGACTTTTATGGGAATATGGCTCACTATTCAACAAGACGGTGAAAGTGTGACGGCTACCAGGGAAAAAGCTTATTCAGTAAACTTTATTATTGTAGGAGTACGCATATAATCTTAAAAATTCGTCTCTCCATAAAAAATTATACTCCTTGAGAAGCAGAAAAATTGCGGAGATCTACTACCTTCGGATATTTTGGGAGATTGTTTATTTGTAGAAAGTAAACAAACACAAAAAACACTTCCTCCGGAAAATAGTCCAACAGCACATATCTCTGGACAGTAAGATTCAGTTCGTCCGGGCTGAATCAACGTCGTCACACTAATACTACACACTATCCTCGGGGCATTTTCGGACGGATATATAGTAGGTACATATTTTTCGCAAGCGTTTACTACCGGAATACTATCAGTTTACTGGGTCGCGAAGTTCAGTATATTACTTCATTATCTTGGCGGAACGATATGAGTGCATAATAAACAAGTGAATAGACTCTGTAAATCGGAAGTTGGGGTATCGAAAGGTATTACTCCTTGTAGTCAACGCCCTTGAAGGATTTCTGTTCCTTATTCGACTAGGGTCCGATTCCTTTCATTCACGATAGAACCGTCAAATCCATCAAGCATTCCGCCAAACTACTCACTGTCATGACCATCTTGCTAACTCGCTAAATTGTGACTTCAAAGATCGCAGTTTTCCACACTGACCATAGTTCAGCCACGCACGCGTTACATTTAGTTTTACTCGCACACACACACACCGACTGGTTAGTTTCAAATATAAACACGAAAGCCTTTCAGTTGATTCGACTTTTGCTTTTTATCAGAATACAAGTTTTATTTACGCTAGACAGATCGTGTTGTGAAGATTTCATTTTTCACACCCCTAGAATTAGAATGGGTGACGATCGATATCGTCACGTGCGACGTGATAGTGAATCCTTTTAACAGCATAAAACTTATATGAGTAACAATACTTCAAATAAACAGGGAATCATAAAGTGATGAATTGCAATGTTGTATACTCAGAGTAAAAATAGTTCCCCCATGTTATTCTATCATTCGTTCAGTAGGCTACAAAGAAACAGGTCTGCGAATAATTAAGAGTCTTACCAGATAAGTGTTGTTCATTTTGAAAGAAAAATGTGATAGCTTATGGACAGGTAGTGTTACTGGAATGAATACGATCTGGGCTAGGAGTGGAAATGGAGAATAACTGTTATCATGACGGATGTCGTAGGAAGACTACTTACACGATTTCAAGTGTAACAACCACAATACTGATATTACGTGAACTTGTATTGCCGAAGCATCTGGCCAGATACTTAAAGTTTCGCTTTAAAAGCATGAAAGAATCGATAAAAGTACCGACTTTGTGTAAGCGAAGACGGAGAAGCAATTCAGAAAGTGATGGTGAAACAATAGCTCGTTTTGCAGCCGGAATAAAGCCAAAGTGGGTTAATTGATGTCGAAATTTAGACCAAAATTTTGCTTTTTGTTCAGTATAGCTATGAAATACCCTTCAGCCGATGTTTGAATTTGAAGAAATTTTGAACATCTGTTCAACGTTTCCCTACTTTAGAAGAGATCCATTTGCGAAAAATCCGGACTTCGGCTGGATTCGAACCAGCGACAGAAACACCATGCCCAAACGCGGCAAGCGCTCTACCAGCTGAGCTACGAAGCCACGCCGGAAGCTCAGAAATTTCACATTTGGACCTAGTTACCCACCCAACCAACTGCGCTTGCCGCGTTTGGGCATGGTGTTTTAGTCGCTGGTTCGAATCCAGCCGAAGTCCAGATTTTTCGCAAATGGATCTCTTCTAAATTATCAAATCTGCTAAATTACTTATCAGTTTCTCTACTTGCTTATTTTAGGTTACGTTTCAAGCTGGATCGAAAAACATATTAAATTAGTGTAATGCCAAGAGGAGTTGTGCTGATCTAAATAGGAGATGGAACAGAACAGAATTGTTAAAGTTGGTCTATATCTAGGGACAAACTATAACTACCTCACAAGTATGCTTTTACCACGAAGTTGTATGTGAAGTTGTTCGTCTGGAACGACTACTAATCGATGATAATAGCGATACTTTGGTGTATGTCTGATCCAAACTTTACCAATGTTAAACCAACAACAGTGATGACAGAGAATCAAGTTTAATCACGAAGTAGTGAATCATTTTTGAGTTGCAAGGAGATGTATGCAATGCAAATATCAAGGAGTCAGCTTCGTTAGTCTTTTGAAATTTGTGAACTTTTACAACGAATCTGAATAATTTGTTCATTGTTTAAAAAAACTGAATCAATGCACCTGAAGCTGACATTGTTTCTACTGAATCACCTACGTGCATAGCTTGAACACCTTAACAGATAAGCAGTTAACCAGTGAGTGTGATGTCACAACTTAAGATCTCTAACAACTCCTCTGAAAAGCTTGTTGTGAACTTTCTTCCGCGTAGTCCCAACTCTCCAAGTCAAACAAGCAAATGCAGTAGCGTACAACCACAGGTTCAAATTGAGCTTTTTTTTTGATCATCTGTCAAAATTGACTCTAAACAGGAATGACGGTGATCAGTGATCCCAAGGAGGGTATAAAAATGTAAAATTTAAATATCACCTATCTCATTCTAGAGGGCTTTGTGGTCACATACAAGCGCACCGGTGCATTGGAAAGGCTCAGAAGTAAGTATGTAATAGTGGTTTCACATTCCCACCACGGATCTTGAGCAGAATTATTCAATAAATCAGATTGTGAGAAGAAAATGCTGCTCTTCCTGAGTGATCGCTCCAGATTCGTAATTGGTGACACACCTGATGTTCCTAGTAAGCTGGAACAAAAAACACACGAACAGTTAAAACTGCGGCAGCAGGTTGATTTAACCACCTCCAGGACAACTGCAACTCTGATATTTTCCTACACATTAACTTGACGGATTGCAAGAGCTGCAAAACCGTGATATACGGTTGCCAGTAATTTGTCGTCAGTTTTCGAAATGGCTACGGAAGAGGTTAGAATAGACAGAGTCCATAAACAAGCAATCATCATTGGACAATTGCAGTTAGTTGAACTCTCTGAGGGCCAGCCTTCACATTAAACACAACAAAAGGATGGATGTTAATCCACTGTTTACAAATTTATCATACAAGATTTTAGTAGCATTTTGCGATTAGATTGAAGGCAAAACAACAGTCTTTTACTCTCATACGTCTGAGCTCGAAAGATTACTTTTGTACATAGGGAGAGCGAAGTTTTACTTCCAACATTGAAATTATCAGTTCACTGATGACGTAACTGTCGATAACCTTTGGGGTTTATCCTGACCAATATTTTTATGACCGATCAAAAATGTCGAACTCGACATGTTATCTTTTTGAAATTCAACAAATTAATAACTTGATTTGTCACTGCTGGTAGCAAACAGTGAATGGCAAACCAAAGATTTTATAATTGCACTAAATAAAACATTTTTCAATAATTTATGTCCGAGAAATGAACATTCTTTTTCTCCACGAATTTTTCACGCTCGAATGGTCGACAAAACAGTGTCACTTTCAATCTACTGCAATAACGTATGAAGCGGTAGGTACACGCATTTCAGTGATACACAATAGAAACAGACCACACCAAAAAACGTTTAGCAGAATCAAAAAGTTTTACGCTCAGAAAGTATTTCAGAGTGAACTGGAATTAATAAAGCAGACTTTTGTGAGCAATCAATTTCTGTAATTATTGATTCAACCACTTTTGAAAGAAAAACCCCGTAAGCAAGAAGTGACTGTGAGGTGATGGGAAAGGAAATTTTAATAATTGTCACACAAATAAAACGACATCAAAGCGCCTGTAAGATGGTGACTAACAGCCACCTTATTATGGAAGTGTAATGATGTGGATGACGTGTTTGTCAACACTGCCAGTGAGAATACACTTCCAATTCCAGACCCTAGATTCTTCCGTTAGCCTGCTTTCACAATGTTGACCGATCTTAATGCAGTTGTTGGTATGGTCTCATTCGTGTGACGGACCGGAGTTAACCGTTTAGGTCAAGGAATACACTTCGGCATAAACGGGGAAACAAGTACTACCCGACACATACATGCGTTACACTTACAAACTGCCAATATCGGCGAGCTTTCGTCAGCTCTTGGGAAACTGTTCTAGTGAATCCCATCTGCACTTTCACAAAAGCTTAAACAAGAGGTTTCAATCTATGAAAAATATATTCTAATGGGAAGCTGTGGTTTGTGCCGCTTCTACTGCAGATACCATCTAGTAACTAATGTACAACTAGTTTCCTCGGTAACATCTATACAGGTTTGGCGCAATCCTTATATATGTATATGTATATATATACCAACAATACCTGTAGATATTAGATGTGCGGACCATAGTCGATGACAAAACCCGCATGGACCATGACACTTTCAGCACTGTTTCCTTCAGTGAGAGAAATTTTTGCGTCAAAGCCTTTAAAACACGAGCGATACCGGTAAAACTGAGAACCTAACAGTCTCTGACATAAACACTTTGTAAAGCTTCACGCATAAATTCATGTAATAAAATAATGCGCTCTAAAGTGCTGACTGCCTATCTGCCAATCTGTCGGGATAGTTTAATAGACATTGTCTAATTTAAGATGTGTATCATAAATATCACGATCGTTTTTAAACGCTTAGGATCATAACTAGTGTAAACTGGCACTCCAAAGTAAACAGTCCATCAACGAAGACAGGATTTTAACAAGCCACTTATCGATGATGCGTAAGTAGTCCATCACTAGCAATGTCCAAAGGACTATCGACCGAGCGGTTAAAAAATTCGACTCTACTTGAAGAATTCAAACAAATATGAATCCGTTCATGGGTTTTCGGTTAGGGGCTAACATAATGAAATATTATATGAAGGAATGATTATCGATTCGCTTTGGTTCAAACACTTAATTTTAGACATGAAAAACAACATATATTCTACTAAAGATCTATGTATTTACTAGTTAGGGTTCAATGTACTGTGAAGCAATAGATTAGAACAAATGTTGAACAGTGACGGACTAATTATTTAAAAATAATGCCGAAAAATTCGGCCAGTGGAGTTCAGATTAATATTTGGCAGTCCAGTTTTCATGAGAATTACAAACAGTGGTGAAGAATAATATTCTGGATATTGGATGTTGATGGTCAGAAGGTCACAAAATGTATACCGTTTGAAACAGTCTTATGATCTGCAATTTATAACTGAGGTTCCTTAGGCTATCAGCCTTATATGTAGAGCTGAGTTCCACTACAATAGCGGTAGGTGAGGAGATTATTTCAGAGGTTTAATTTTTGCATATTTGAGAGGACCTTAAAAGCAGCTTTATTCTACTGGCCGTTGAGATTGTAAAACTTAAATCACATTGATCACTTGACCAAGCGATGACTGAGTTCAACAGCACGCATCACGTGACATTGGTTAGTGGAATGAGGTGGGTTACAAAAGAGGAAATCTGGATAACGTGTTCGTAGAAGGTCCGTCAACAATGTTCAAAACCATATCCACCACGATATTTTGGCTGGCTGTTTACGACGTCAAGTGCTCATCTATCACACTGAATACACTCTTTTGACGTCAGGCCTTGGCACTATGACGTGCAAGCAACTGACGGTTTGGCGAAATGTGAAAGGAAGATACTGAACGTCTCCGACTTTGACGGCCTCTGTATTATAGAGCATTCGGCGTCATACTCAACATCATCATTATTTTCGGCTCTTATTCGTGTCCGTACGTATAACGACTAGGACAGCCATTGATCTTGAACGTGGCCCACAGAGTAGCACACTAATTAATCAGCACAAGTGTAAGAAAAAATAAAGAAGACAAAGAGAAAGGGACCATCATGAAAGTAGAAGAGATAACAAGGTTACGGATATTGACTATTTACTTATTTCATTAGAGCAGAAAGAAGACATATATTGCGATATGTTAACATTTCGCAATATATGTATCGCAATATATGTCTTCTTTCTGCTCTAATGAAGTGGTTAAAGGGAACCCAGTGTTTCATATTTACTTATTGCAAAAAAGCCTCAAGTCAGAGCATTTCCAACCAGTGATGTGGATGGTCGCGGACCTCCCAACCGGTACACAGCACCTACCGAACCTGTTAACACGGACTATTGAAGTCTACGTATCCCATGACTATGCCATCGATTGGTTGCCTTGCGGTTTTTTCAAACATCAACGGTCACTGTGAACAATATGTGGTGAGGCAGATAGTCGATCGGCATACTGTGTACATAACCCGATCAACGGAAGATGTGAATTTCCACTACCTCGATTATTAGGCACAAACATGCGCATCCCTCAAGTATGTGCCCAAAGACGCCTGTAAACCTACTTATACAGCCAACTCATTTAATACGGGCAGTTTCCTGGAGACGACGATGAGCAAACACCAGCAGTATAGTTCCATCTCCTGCATGATGGACTAGGTCTGTGGTCTACGAAGCAAAACTGAGTACACGCACGCACTGGCAATCCTGCCTGCACTATACAAATGGATGCCTATGCGGCTGTCTGTTCGAAGAAATTACAAGCCAGTAACAACGAATCAATTCATAAAAGGGATGTGGCTGAGTGCTTGCATACGATAATTCAGTCGTGCACAAAATCAGGCCGATAGCACAGTGGTCATCACAGTTTTCTGGAGGAGTGTTCGGAATTCAAATCATTGCACTACTTACGAGTTCTGACAAGAGGGCAACTCAAGTATAATGTTTCCTGGAGAAGGAGGCTAGCCGAAAATTCCACAGAAATGCGAAAGCTGCAGGCAGCTACGAGTAGTGTTCAACTTATTACAGTTTATTAGTCCAAGAATAGCATCTGTAGTTGATAACAGCACATAAAGTTAACAAATGTGCTTCTTCATTGGTCGCTATATTGCTTAATCACAAAAGAAGAAATCAGTATCAATCGAAACATAAAATGGCCGGCTGTAAGCAATGCAGTCTTTGTCACGGCCGGGATGTGAACACCGGCCACGTTTTCATGAGGAAACCACGCTGATGACTGCGCCATTGACCTCACGTTGGGCTGGACCGAATTATCGTATCTGAACGCTTAATCACAATAGCTTGTGAGTAATGATCAGGTTACTGATGAGTAGTCGGGGATTTGGTTAATTTCAAGTTGAACATCACCCACAATTGATCACAGCTATCGCATCCCCATAGACTTTCCAGTCGGCCCCTTTCGAATAGCAGAAGCACTAGACTAGAGTTTCGCTCTCATTAGAGCTCGTCAGTAGTGCATATCATCGTCACTGCCGGGACTTGAACCACGGACCCGCTGTTCATGAGTGACGTTCAGCTTGAAATTAACCAAATCTCCGACTACTCATCAGTAATCTAAAATATAGCCTAGCAGGTTTAATGAGATCGGAGACTTCGACCTGTCTAGGAAGTCCTAATCGCGGGGTTATCGATTGGAGTTAACAGACAGTAACTGTGTCTCCATTTCGAGACGATCGGG